>HG995405.1:9959465-10320046 GCA_905333125.1 Pheosia tremula
GTTTAATATCTATAAAAGTATTATACACTGACTTCACCCCCAATCAATTATATGGTACTTATAATAAAAGCATTTCTATTCTGGGGAACCTTTCTATTTCCCTGAATATTTTAATCCAAAATTTTGATTTCTAAACTATGCAAAATTGCGTCTAAGCCGTTTGGTAGCAGTCGAAGATGCCTCAACAGATAGCCAGACTGATAAACATTATTAAAATGGTGGGTATATTATACTGGTGAATTTTTCAAGTGTGCGTGGATGGCATAATCCAAAACTCTAGGGAATAGCAATAAAAAATTAAAAGATTATCGAGACCCATTTTAATCAAAATGCATGATTAGTGACTAAAGATTGCATGACCAATCTTTAGTTTGTTTAAAACAAAATAATTTTCTAGAGTTTATGTTATTTAATTCGGGACAGGTTAAAATCAAGTTTAGGTGTGGTATCCCCAACTCCATATATGTATGTAATGCAAAATCCGGGTTGCGTGGTACGGTGTGCGTTGCGCACTGATGACTCGTTCGTAAAGCCGAGCTATTCATATCGATTGATTCGTTTCCACTCACACACAAGTAATTCGGTTTCGTCGCCGCCAAAGTCTGCTCGTTGGACGCAGACTCGCGACGGAGCCTTTTTAATTAGTATTTAAATATTATAATTTTGTGCAGTGTTGTAAAAACGTGAAAATGGGGTCGTTGTTTAGGAGTGAGGAAATGACATTATGTCAACTATTCCTACAGAGTGAAGCGGCGTATGCCTGCGTGTCCGAGCTCGGGGAGTTGGGCCTGGTGCAGTTCCGAGATGTAAGTAATATCCAACCATGTGGAGCATGTAAAACGCCCCCTTTGTCTACCTACACATTTGTTTCAAGATATTAGAAATCAGCCAGTGTTCGTAAAAAAATGTTTTATAATGGGAAATCTGTGACCTCGTTTCGCTTTTCATCGAGTCTCGTACCCCGATTTCATGATATGCTGAGTTATCTAACGAACGGAATTGATTTTTTAATGAAAATAGATGTTAAGGATGGTTCATACTGAGACATTTTAGAAATGAGACTTTGATACACACAAATCAATTATGCTGACTTAATTTTCTACTGTTTTGTTTCCTACTACAACTTCATTATTCTTCATTACTTAGGATGGACTTTATTTTGGCTCACTTATGGGAACCCTTCCCCTTTCTTTCTACATTATGATTATATAGATCTATATTATTACAGGATTTATCATGTTACCAAGTTTCCATGTGTCAGGCTCAGCACAACAAAAAGACTTAGATACTGTGGTGTAGATATGTTACCGAGGGCCCAGGGCTAAAATTAAATTGGGGCCCTATTTATACTCAACTATATACCTAAGGTTCAAAACTACATCATCATCTGCTCAATATTGCCCACTCCAGGGCATAATAAACACAAGCTAGTTACTACTATTTAATCATACTACCTAATAATTATAAATGTTTATTTTCTGGATGTGAGATATTTTTTTGTAATTTCATATAAATCATAAAAGTCATGTGATAGATTAAAGTGATAATTACTATTAATGATTGATGCATATAATTATGTTACAATCTTTGATATAATCAAAATTGAATGTTATGTGGGCAGTTATCAACTGATAAAGAATAAGATAAAATGTTGATTAATTACTTAAAGTCCTTAATTTTATTTAATTACTAGTTTTGCACCGCCTTCCACAATGCTAATTCATAAGATGTGAAATGTAGACTATCTTTCCAATAGTGAAAACCTTATTGTAATCGGTTCAATTGTTTTTCTATGATGCCCAAATAAACAGACACACAGATAAGAACTCTAGATACAATGAGACGTCTTTGTAGCATTTTTTTTTTATATCAATGTACAGGCGCAGATAAATAGATAGGTAGTACTGATTAAAAAATATATACCACATGATCACACATTACTTATATATTTCAACTAAAATAAAACTAGTCTAGTTCTAAACTAACAAAGTCATTCTAAGGCTATTAGAGAATTATAAAAGCAGACTTTAATAACAAAACAGTTAATTTGCATCACATACATTATAATGATGTTTTCATAGTAAATATGTTTTATTCAATGTATCACACATATCACTTGACAAGCTGAATGAGCGTTTTACAAACATGCAAGACTTATTAACATTTTTCAAAAGTGTGAATAGAACAAGATGAATATTTCTCATACCTATATACGGTTAAATATAGATATATGAACTGTTCATTTGGTTTAAATGACCAAGACATTTTTAAAATTCAACCGATCATGTGAAGAAGGAATGGAAGTACATTCTAGTCATTTTAGTATATTGGCTTAATATGTCGAAATATACACACAAAACTTTAAGCCATAGAAATGTAGCTAAAATTCTGTGAGCTAAGCACCTGGCTTAATATCCCAGTTAATTTTAAGCTTCATTCACTCATGTTAAGACTCCAAATGTGCTCTTGCTATCACATAACTCCTTTTAATAGAATCAGAATCAGAATATTTTTTATTCACTTAGACCATCAAGTACAGTACTTATGAATCAAACTTATGAACAATGTATGAACGGCATAGCAAACTTCATAAGCTGGTAAAAAAAACATTACTAACCAAGTATAAAATTACAGTTAATGGCTACATGGTTCCCACATTTACAAATTACGACTTACTTATACTATATTTTATCTCATATCTTTTAACAGTTAAACCCAGACGTGAACGCGTTCCAACGCAAGTTCGTCAATGAGGTTCGCCGGTGCGACGAGATGGAGCGCAAGCTTCGATACCTGGAGAAGGAGATCCGCCGCGACGGCATCCCCATGCTCGAGATCCCCGGCGAATGCCCCGAGGCACCCCAGCCGAGGGAGATGATAGATCTTGAGGTATGAATCATGTTGGAGATGATAATTCTATTTATATAGGCAAAGATTGCAGACATGAGCCTTCAATAGATCAGGGCCCCAAGTCTGCTAACAGCAACCGAATAATAACTGTCACTTTTGGCAGATATCCCATACAATATCTGTCAAAAGTGACAGTTACTATGCAGGTGCTGTTCGATTATGAATCGATTGTGTTAGCAGACTTGGTGCTTTGGGCCCAGTATTGATGCTTGAGGAAGCCTTTAAAACATTGAATGCCTTAACTATTGTTTTAAATTTGACTGTTGAAGTTGGGACCATGCTGTACCTTCAGGTCCGGTGTTGATCCTTGAGACTCCTATATTATTTGTTAAGGAATTGAACCGTAATAAATTATTTTAGTAATTTTATACGAAAAGGTATTTATATATTTTTCTGTTCCGCAGGCTACCTTCGAAAAGCTGGAGAATGAACTCCGCGAGGTGAATCAGAATGCCGAAGCTTTGAAACGCAACTACCTAGAGCTCACCGAACTCAAGCATATACTGAGAAAAACCCAAGTTTTCTTTGACGAGGTAAGTCGCTGGACAATCTATATGATTCTTGGTTAGGGCTCACGAGTTAACAACCACCCACGTCTTGTTACCTTCTAATACCGAAACTGGGAACATTAATCTTGTTTACTTATTAACGTAATCGGCTTCCGAAATGCCAGGCCCAATAAATTTTTACTATAGGTACGATGATAAGATAGCTCATGCCGACAATGTCCTCGTGATAATTTACGTATAAACCCAATTTATTGTGGATGTAATTATTATTATGTTGGTTCAACTACGTCAGACAGATGTAACAGTCATCTGTCATTCTTTATTCATGTTCACTGATTTATTACTATAGAAACAAGGAAAGGGAAACACGTCAATAGATTTGTCTTAATCAATTAGTCAGACACTTGGTTGATAATTAAAGTGAATGCCGAAGGTAGCAGTACGAAACCGTCTTTAAAAAAAAACAGCTGTTGTAGAAAAAAACTAGCTCCACGATCGATGTTTGCTTTGTCTTTATTTATTATTTAGTCATCATTATTTTATTTATGATTTCCCCTTGTTTTAGAGCAGTGTCTCATAAAATTCTAGTACCTATTTAAATTTATTTTTTGTATCTTTGAGCGCATAACAGTATCGACTGCCTACTAATTAATTGCCCACACCCCTTGATTCTTCGGTCAAGCTTAACATTTTCCTAAACGAAGGTCTTGGGTTATTTATTGTATTAATTTGTATTTCTTTTGACGTCTGTACGACAAAGTGGGCTTCAAAAACTCCCAAATGACTGATGTCAACGTTTCGATTCGGTTGTATTGTTGGAAATAATGACGTCGTGCTGTTAATGTCACACTTTGTATTGTCGTCATCTGATCGATCGAACACATACATTACCTAGTGTGTGCGTCGATCGCTCTCATTATTCGAGACATAAAAAAATAGTGATCTCTGACGAGTTCTATAACCTAATGATTCGACGCCAACGTCGAATGTATGCGGTCGTCGTACCAAATGTGACATTGACATTGACGCGTCGTTGACCTTGCGCCATGGTGGCGTGTGTGTGTGCACAAGATGGCGGACCCGTCGCGCGAGGAGGAGCAAGTGACCCTACTGGGGGAAGAGGGACTCATGGCGGGCGGGCAAGCTCTCAAGCTGGGGTATGCTCCGATTCATTACAGTTCGCTCGGTGGACCGTTTTGATTTCCATTGTTGCGAATGGAAATCAAAGCACGTACATGAGCGTTGTTATTTTTACAGCGCTTGTACTGTGACGCTGATCCTGGAGTCTACCTATCACCACTCAGGCAAGCATTGGAGTCGGCCGGTTTATAGTATATCATCATCATAACACCTCTCTTTGACTTCTTTGTGTGATGGTGTGATAGCTTAGTTGTAGCACCGCAGAACCCGCCGCGGCCCAGACTGTGACAGTCCTAACAGCCTCCACATACGGCACCACTTGGCATCCAATCAGTTGGGCCGACTCGTATGGTTCCTACTAACTGGCATGTTCGGAGGCAAGCTGGCTACTCATTGACATGTCAATTGGTAGGGACACACAAATCCACCCTACAGATTGGATACCATGTTGTGCCGCTCGTAGGGGCTATTATAAAGCTTATGATCTAGTACCGAGTCCCTCACCGAGCGTGTTAACCAATTGCTGCCTGAGTGAGATTTATTTTGAACTAACAAAAGTTTCGTACATAATTTATTTTTGAAGTCCATCTGTGAAGTTTTCCAGACTATTCGAGTCGAGGAGGTTTACAGAATAGTTTATTTCCGTTACCATAATGTCATCCACGCTTTTGTATTTGTCGTTTTTTATGCATGCCATTATGTTTTATATTTTCTATGGTAGACCACGAGTCAGTTCGAATATTATTTATAGTTTATAAACGACACTGTATTTTGTACACAATACGAAGTAGACACAGACTAACATTGAATAACGATGCTTTATAGAATTTCTTCGTAGCTAGGTATCTATCAGCATACGTCAGGTGTTTCGCAGCTATTCGATGGCGCTACTTTTTTACTACAACATGCAGGGGATGTGTCCGTCGTCTGGTGTATCTGTCGTGTCTATCGCGTGCCATTGTGACGTCATATGGGCATTGTATGTCTTCATGTTTATGTTTGTCCTCCGTGTAGCACGAGGGTGGTGCCAGTACCACTGAGTCCATGACGCGCGCCCTCATATCCGACGACCCGAACAGACATATCGGCCACGTCCAACTAGGGTACGTATGCGACTGTACATACGCACTGGATTGACACTGACCACCACCCGATAACGTTCCACAGCTTCCCTGCTCCATGTTACCTCACGTGGGACGCGCCAGGTCCCAAGTGATGCCATGGAGACGGCTTAGCTGAAAATAATTGCAGGATTTGTTAACTGTTGGTCGCTCGTCTTGTATATCTATTTGCTTGCTTAGATCCTGTATCTGAAATATTTTGTTTAATTTTTATAAAGTAATATAAAGATTATTTGTTGAATTATTACATTGCAAACAAGTTGCGTCTAAGATTAATATGAATGACGTGATATAAGCGAGACGATGCGATCAATAATATTGTTCACATAAGCTTGACAGTTTTATTATTTGACAAAGGACGCGGCAAGTATTTACAATGTCAACTAAGTAAGTATACCGAAGTTCTTGTGGGTTTTGGTACGCCTCGTACAAGCTTATGTGAACATCTTCAGAGATCTAAACTTCTACACTAGCAAGACTGTCTTAACCTGGAGAAACAGATAATAATAGAACTCTTTGAAAGGCATATTAATAAAAAAGAAGTTCCTCCTATTATTGCATGCGATGAAAATGCCAATATTGTAAATACAAAAACAATATACCCCCAACAAAAAGGACTGGAAAGAATAATCTTTTAACTTTATGTAGTTCTAATTTGTACAGAATAGCTAAAGATGTGCTTGATTTATTCTCTAGTTATCGGGATAAACAAGAATCCCTGGAATTCCTGCCTTGGTTAGTAGTGTCCATTGTAATTTATATTGTAGCTGGGACTTAGTTCCGAGGGCGGGTCTATGTGTACATGTATGTCTGGTTGGAGACGGGAGCGACAACATTATTGGAATATACACAACTGATTTCAATTCTGTTGTCGGTTCTTGGGTACAAATAATTATTCGGTTTAATACTTTCACATGCTTACTAACACTCACTTTCTATATCACAGTATGATCGTTGAACTGTAATAGAGCCGCACAATTCATGTGCGCGTCAAGGTAACTTGGACTTCAAGAATAGATGTATTTAAGTGCGAAAATTGTAAATGCTAATTTATACGATACTTCGTGACGAACTATTCCTATTTTCTTAATTAATAAAAAAAACACATGTGATTTGATTTCTCTACATTTTCATCACAACAGACAATTACTTAATATGTATTAGAAATAGGAAAGGTATCACGAAGATTTTGAACTCTAGAAAGACTAACAGCGTCTTGGTACGAGTGACAAAGATTTAGTATATGTTATGTGTAATATATTTTTTTATCCTATTTTTAAATTGACTCGTGTTATTCATTCCAATATTCCAATAAAATGTCGGATCAGATAAATTACCAAAAAGTATTGGATTATCGCTGCCGCACTAACGTTGGGATTAAACAAAATGTAAAATAATGTTATGAAGTAACGCTATGTGGGTGCACGTATCATCACGAATGAAGCTTATCCATTGTTGTTTTAAGAAAAATCTAAACATATATGGGTCGTAATAGTGTAATGCTTTTATTTATCTATTAAATTTGCTTCAAAATCAATTCCGAATGAGACAAGACTCCAAAGTTGTAAAAATTGCTTATTTTACAAACTTTGGAGTATTATTGTATTGCTTTCGATACATTTTAAAGCAAAATTAATGCATCGAGTGCACACTGTCACAATGCACACTGACAATATCGCAAAAAAAAACAAATGAGATCGTAAAGTTTTACCAATTTTAAATAAAAAAAACTAAACCATCGAAATTTTAAATTTCGCACACTGACCTAGCGCTTCCACCAATATCTTTAAAAAAATTACAAATATAACAGAGCCGCTGTTTTCGCATCAACCTTGAATTGATCGAGTATGGTTGTGATAAATTTGCTTAGCCTTTTCCAACTGGATACATTGTGTAACACAATACTGGCGTCTAACAATATCGGCCTGTCAACTATCAATTGCGTCATTGAGGTTGTTTCTAATTGACATCGTAACTGCAAGATATACATTACATGAACGTACACAAAATTATATACTTTTTGTGTTTTCTTGCAAACAATATTATAGTCGAGTTTAATGAGGATGTCGTTTGCAACCTAACAATGTTGCGAGAGTACGCAAAGTCGTGTAGACGGTTATCTGTTAGTTGGCATTTTTTTTAGTTAATTGTTAGCTGCTTATGCTGGCATTGGCCACCAAGTTTAGCTGCTTAATTGCTCTGAACGTCGTGACGTGAGAAAAAATTGTGGAAGGAACAACAGCTGATTTTATAAATTTTATCTCCTTAAACATAGATTCTTGGTGTCACAAATCTCCGCACACTGGAGCTCCAATGTCCGTTTTGGAATACACGTTGTCTGTGTCTTTATTGAACGCTTGTTTTACATCACAATGCCTCTTCAGAGATGTCACATATACTTGTTGACTGTCATTGATATCGTACGATTCTATTACGTCATCGACTTCATGTGTTTGTAACGTTTCTTAAAGGTTTCCTATGCATTTATTACCTAAAGGTATAACTTTTATACGTTGATGAAAACAAGCGCCGTTTGCATCAATATTTGTTATTATAAAGTGATCTAAAACTGAGATAAATGTTACAAACAAACACAGATGTATTTCTAACTTACCCAATGTTATTTGAGATATCAGATAAAACCGTTTCGTCTAGATCTTCGGTGCGATATCTGAGTGTCTTACTAAGTATAATCGAGTATAAATCTGGATCGCAGTAAATCTCTCTGTGTACTATCAAGAAACAAGGCTAAGCCCGAAGGGATTTAGATAAAATGTTTTACTACTGAGTAAGTGCTCAGTCATGTGTAATATCGAAGTCAAATGACTCGAACTTTTCCATTGATATGATTCGTGGTGTGGAATATTCTATTGAGATAGCTTGTAGTATTTCAATTTGGAAACGTCTAAACCAGTTTGAGTCGTCAGTCCGTGTATGTATCCATGTATAATTAATTAAAATTAGAAGTATTATCGAATCACATGATTGTTGTATAGCGCGGTTAGTACATTTCTGTACCTACATTTAATTAATTGTCTCGTCAATTTGTACAGTCTCTGAAGTGACTCATAGTCTGTTGGTGACCACATTGTTTTATAAGTATCTACTTATGTCTTGATCTTGGCATTTCTTCTTTCGGTTCGCTTATTTACTTACTTTTGAATGGCATGAGTAGGATTCTCGGTTTATTTCTCCATATTCTGCGGCGAATTTTAACAGTTGGCCAAATTTGGTATTCTTTCTCAAATATTTTCATGTTTTTGATCAAAATGTCTTGGCTTTGACCTATTCGTTATTTCTTTAGGAATTTTTGACAAAGGAAAATTACGTTTCGAAGGTTCTTTATTTAAAATGCATAGCTCAGTGGCGTTGCTATTGATATTGCTATTTTGCCGACGTTCTGATAATTTATAATATACTTTCTTATTACGGGAATTGTAAGGGTTCTAGAAACCTGGATAGTAATAAAATAAAGTCAACGCGTATGAATTCAGAGGAACAGCTAGCCTTAAAAGCTATGAAATCAATTTATCATCAAAACACTTGAACAGAAGATATCTCCTACACTGAACTGGTTAAGCTACTTTCTCATACTCTTAAATTACACACATATAAGTGATTCATATTTATAGATGTGCCGTTACCCGATCGTCGACCCGCAGTGAGCGTGACAGTCTCGTTACCGGGTCGCTTGAAAATATGTCAGTGTTTGCAAGGAATGCGTATCGGAATTGATGTTAAACAAATGAATTAGGCTGTGTCCCCAGTAGGCAAACTGTTAGCGGCCGACTGAGTTAGCGGTGTATCGGTTTAGTACGCCCTTCCATATATTTGAAATGGAGTGTTCACGGTTTGCTAGTTTGCGCTCACTCTACGCAGTTTGCTGTGTTGCGCGCGCCGATTGATTCAGTGAGCGGTCGACTGACAGCAAAACCGGTTCCAGTCGGCGGCGGCGATATGCTTGTTCGCCGGGCGTAGTTAGTCCGTTTGCCGCAAACTGTCATGTGGACAGTTGACAGTGAAAATTCAGTCGGTCGGTCGACCTAAATAAGCGGCTAACACATAACAGTTTGCTTGCGACGCACGCAAATTGATCTGAGTTTGCAGCTAACTCGAATTTCAGTTTGCCACAAATTTGCGGCTCACTCAGTCGGCCGCTGACAGTTTGCCGACTGGGGACACAGCCTTAGGGGAAGCTGTTGAGAGATTTTGAGTAGGTATTACAAGGTGAAGGTGAATCTAAAGTTGATTCTTCTATTCTTCAAGGAGACTTGTTATTTGCGGCAAGTATCTCATTTATATACGGGCTCAGCATAGATTGTTTAAATTTGTCGATACGGATTGGCATTTTGGAGCGACTGACACCGGATGGGGTTGCCGATGTTATGGCAACGACAAGCATTCATTCTTGTTGATGTCTTGCCTGACGTGGTGCATGCAAGCAATTCCACCGGCTCGAATATACTATTTAGTTGTTATTAAAACATTGGTTGTGAAGTAGCTCATGTTATGTACAACTATCTGCATGCTCATGACCATGAATGAACCTCATAGTATGACGGCGGATTATCAGCAATCCATCAGATATGTTTTTTTTATATATTTTAGGGCCCACTGCTGGGCCTCTCGCCTCTTTTTCCACTCTACTCTTCGTATCACCCGTCTACATGAGCGTCGATGTCGTATCGCAAACGCTTTCTGGGTCTCCCTCAGCGACCGCATCCAGGACCCGGTACCCATTCGATGCTTATTTCTCCACACCGCTCTAAGCTCATTCGGCTTAAGTGACCCGCCTCAGTGCCATTTGAGTGTGATGATCATGGACATTTGGAGTTATTTTTTAATATATTTTCCAAGTTATCACGCGTCTGGTCTAATTTAGGTCATCAGTTCTAGATGTTTTCCCATAGACGACGATCGTCCTATTTTCGCCTACCTCTCAATTCTTTCTTTAGATACATTTATCATTGTACAAATAATAGTGTACTATACAATCCAGATAAACATTAACGATAACCTCGTTTAGGTGACAATTTCAACGTACAGTTGTATCTGTTGGTAACGTAACAATTATTTGTGAATGTGGCGTAACGTATTATCGGACCTATTCAGAACTTCTCGATAAGTAGCTCTTTCGATTCGAATTGAAGTTTTCGCGTGTTGCAGATAGCTATCTGTAATAGCCATTCCTAGTAATGGAATCAAAGATTCGATACGACTATGAAACTCTCGCATTGAACGGCTTGACTCGACTACATGTTATCTTTACCCAACTGTACCAGAAGGAGGGTTGTGTGTGTTCTGTGAATTTCTTAATAGTTGCGATTTGTTACTGAATCGGTCAAAATAAGACCCGTGATGAGGCTGTAAATCCTGTGGCTGAATGTATGCAATTATGCAACAAAGAATATATTTAAGGAGTTGAGCTCAGTTTTTGGGGCCTTTTTAAACTAAAGATTTTTGTATAGCAGAAACATTGGAAGTAGTAATGATGAACCTATTTGTTAAGGGATCAAAACATCTGTCATTTTGTTAGGTATCAACTAAATGAACGCAATCAAACGGAAATTTTGGAAGTGATATCTGCAACAGATAACATTGGGTGAACACAATTCAATGTGAATATAACTCATGGATAGAGAAGCTTATCTAACAGTTATATACTTTTTTGTATCGGATCAGTAGTTCCACCTTAATCCCTACAAACATACTCACAACTATACTTCTTTATAGTATTTACACAAAACCACGGAGTCATCTCTAGGGAACTGACTAAACAGACACTAACATGAAGTATGTATAAAAAACACTTTATTAACTTGTTGCTAAGGCCCAACAGGGCTTGGCAAACATTGCCGAAGCCAATTAGACCACACTATATTCACTAAAAACCTTGACTGCTTATACTTATACCACACTTGAGCAAGATTGAACGTACACTTCGATTACCTTCGCGTATGTAACTAACATAAAATCACAATGGCACAGCTGCGAACACTATACCTATAATAAATTGGTTTTTAATAGTCTACATATTTTATTGTGCAAATATAATGAATGAATAACACGAGTCTCTGATTGTTATTTTAGGGAGACGTTGGTTTAAAGGTTATACGTTTTTGCAAAATGCTTAAGTTCTTAAGTGTTACTCTAGACAGTGATGCATTTGACGTATGCGTCTCGGGTTTATGCTGAAATGTTTATAGCAATTGGTTGTAATTAATTTATTACAAACGTTATCATTAGACAAGTAGCAGAAGGCTGCAGTAAGTCGTGTGCCATTTTAATTGTCACCGACCAAGTGGCATCTTCTTTGTCACAGAGTCTGACAAAAGTGATACGATACCATGCCTTGCACTTAATGAGAACCGTTTTGTCATCGGGTGCATTTTTCGACCGACGTTCGACCACGATTATCTGACATCGTAGTCTTATTACGATATTGGTTAATACAGCTATAGGTGCTTATGAAGTTATACGAAACAGAGTCAGAAATATAGGAAACATGTTTTTAAATTTGAAATCGAATAAATTTACCGGTTGAACATGCAAAGTACCTACCGTATTTACCATATTTCCCTGTAGAATTAATTTTATGTTTTTTTCCGTAACGTAATTGGAATGTCTGGCGCCAAAAAATTCTTCGAGCGCTTGATATATTCTACATTCCCAGCTTCAGACGAGACTCCAGAGTTATAAATTATTTACATCGTTTACGTAGGTACACAGACAGACAGACGTCTTGGTATTGCGCCAAGGTGACGGGCTCCGCTATCCTGCTCTTACGTCATACCTATGTGAAAATACTTGGCAAGTGAAACTGCGCCTTGGCCGTTACACTTACAATTTATTTTTCTCTATCGTCCGTTGCCATAACACTGCGCGGTGGAACACCAAATTAAATCAACAATTTACTGTTCACAAATCTGTTAATTGAAAATAAACTGTAATCACAACAGCGTTATGCTCATTTTGTATTGCAACATGTTAACTGACATTTGGATTTCTTTCAACTAGTTTTAATGGATGTATTTGCAGACGTTACTCATTCACTTCACGTGATAACATATATAAATATTATAATTGTATAATCAAATGTATGCGCGAATGGTAGTGATAAATAACTCACTGGAATCGCTTTCCATTTTAGGAAAACCTTGGTTCTTGGAAAAACTTCATGATGTCATAATTTAAGAAAAATCATTTGCAATTACTGTTATTTTGTAAACTGTCCGTGGGATGTTATAATCTCTATACTTTCGCATAGTGTGTTCCCGGGCTAGGAATAGACAAGAAACGAATAAATGATAAAAAAGTTAGCCTATAGTAAAAAACACAAGTAATCTCAGGTTCTATACCGAAATGATGTTGATGTAACCATACCAAGAAATATGCGCTATGTATAGGTACTTGTAAATGTATACCTACTTTTGACGGGGAATTACAAAATCCTTTAAAGTATTCATACTGCCTACACCTACTTATGACTGTGCGAACTGGTGATAAATGGCGTCTGATAATGGACAATTGAATGAGAGGGCTAGGGAATGCTTACATGGACCATTAAAATCATTTGATATGGTCTAAAAAGTGAAGCGTTACTGTCCGATCCTTGAACAAGGTATGTTACATAACTAAATAGTAATTACATTACCTTGACACATTATGTTAAGTAATTTCTGATTTACTCATTGAAGTAAATGAGAATCCCGACAAACCTATTAGCTTATCTCTAAGTGGTTTCATTGTTAAAAGGTAATAAAATTTACATACACTATTTCATAGCTCGGCTCACGGGAAAACTATAAAATTTGTCGGCGCAAACACGCGGTGATCACGGCGTACAAATGGGAAACTAAACGATCATGTATTTACTAATGGCGATGAAACAATGAAAATACCACTTATTGTATAGAACAAGGTATATAACCGAACATAACTAAGCACGTACGCATATGGGCGTAAATATTGTTCAAAGAATTATAAAACCCTATAAACATTTTAGTAAGGTTCATTTTTACTTCTTTGTTGTTGTACCCTATAGAATCAGATCCACGAAGAACTTGTCCAGTCAGCTTCACGTAAATAAATATCCGAGGACGTATCCACCTCGCGAGCTGGCAACTGGTTAATAAAACTTTGGCCTGGAATATACAGCATCCATTTGGACAATTCATGGTTGATTGAGTTGATGACACTGAATATGAACACATTCTGAACACTAAAAACTTGATATTATAGAATTCTAGTGTTATAAAAACTAGAGATAGTGAACCCATTATAGACATTATCGTCGTATAGATATGGAATGGAAATAATGATGATGGCCAGATTTTAATCTTATCTGCTGGAAGCCATTAGCACAGCCACGGTGCATGGCTCCAATCATGTGCCCCTGGCGTGGCGCGACAAACGAATGTATATTTGTTACGTCATTGATTCTAAGATTTGGCCGATTCTTTATGTTATTATCTGTATTGTTTGACGCGACCTTCTACGTATAAATCACACCACTGTTACCACAAACGTTCTCATGCATTGTCATTGGCAAAATTCTACAGATAGGTATTCTTACAAACATTACTTTATAGACGTATTGAAGAGACCTTAAACAAATATAGAAACATGTCATAGTCAAGCTTAATGGTACCTTGTTAATCTTTATTGGTTTACTTGTTCATTGTTGTAAAAGGATTTGTGCAATCACAAGTAGCTTTATTATCAAGTCTCAAGCCAGCACCTTTTTAAATTGCGTTATAGCATCTTCCGCCCCGCTCGCACCATCAATTTCATAAATACGAATGACAATGTCAGCATGCTTTCTCGATGACGATGTTGCGAATGCATTACACTTGTAAGAGGTCTTGAGGTATAAAATATAACATCTATAATATCTATAATAAACCATGACCTACATATTGTTAGAATATAGCATTGTGTTTAGACGTGATATTTTGCGTCCGCGTTTATAAATAGTAGTAAAAACAAACGCTCGTTTTAGCTACATGTATAGACACGTATCCGATAATAACGATAGATTGTGATGCTCAGAGCTATTGAAATACCCGTGCCCAGAAAAAAAATTAAAGTAGTATACTAAAGCAAATTTAAAAGACCGGCGCGAACCACAAATTAATGTAAAATATATAATTATGTTAGTACCATACCGTTAAGTTCATATAACATTATAAGATAGACAGCTATATTATAATCCATTGAATCTTGTTGGCTCTTGCTACGCAATTAGATACTGAGTTTTCTGGTTTAATATTTAGGCTTTGCGTGGGTCTCATCCCGCGCAACCCGATTTTGATCTCCTGCTAAAACTCCATTTTCCATTTACTTGAACAAACGGATAAGAATTAATAAAAAAAACCACTTGTATTGGAATCAGAGACGTCGAAGTAGCCTTGTGCACACACTGCCTAGTAACAGATATAAGGAGTGACAAAAATATTTTAACAGATGAATCAGTAATTTATATGGATCACGTGGTAGTATAAAGTAATTGTGTAAATGACTTATAATTATTTTTAACAAGGCGTACTTGTAGCGTTCGGCAATGCGCTCAGAACAGGATGCCATGTTTTAAATGTAATTTGATTTATTTCCTAGTGTTGGCCCTGTTAAAATATTTGACACTATTATTGTTACATCTATACATATAAATAAAATTGGAGTGTCTGTTTGTAATATTAAAATAACCGCTTTTTACTAAGTGCATTTGGATGTATACACGTTACCTATACCGAAACAACATTTTTTACAATTTTTGTCTGTCTGTCTGTCTGTCCGTCTGTCTGTCTGTCTGTCTGTCTGTCCGTCTGTCTGTCTGTCTGTCTGTTTGTTCCGGGTAATCTCTGAAATGGCTGGACCGATTTTGACGGGAATTTCACTGGCAGATAGCTGATGTAATAAGGAGTAACTTAGGCTACTTTAATTTTAGAAAAAAAAATTGGATCTCTCGAAAAAAAATTAAAACCAATGTTGCAGCGCTGCGCCTGCTTAAAGTTTGATAGCAACAATCTGCAATGCGTCCCGCGGGATCAGAACGCGAGCAGGCTGTTGCCAACGGTTGAGACGTTGTTAAATACCACGCGGACGAAGTCGCGGGCAACAGCTAGTCTATACATATAAATAAAATTGGAGTGTCTGTTTGTAATATTAAAATAACCGCTTTTTACTAAGTGCATTTGGATGTATACACGTTACCTATACCGAAACAACATTTTTTACAATTTTTGTCTGTCTGTCTGTCTGTCTGTCTGTCTGTCTTTCTGTCTGTCTGTCTGTCTGTCTGTCTGTTTGTTCCGGGTAATCTCTGAAATGGCTGGACCGATTTTGACGGGAATTTCACTGGCAGATAGCTGATGTAACAAGGAGTAACATAGGCTACTTTTATTTTAGAAAAAAAATTGGATATCTCGAAAAAAAATTAAAACCAATGTTGCAGCGCTGCGCCTGATTAAAGTTTGATAGCAACAATCTGTAATGCGTCCCGCGGGATCAGAACGCGAGCAGGCTGTTGCCAACGGCTGAGTCTTTGTTAAATACCACGCGGACGAAGTCGCGGGCAACAGCTAGTCTTATATATATATATCTCTTAAAGTCATAGAAACGTTTCAATAAAATGTTGCGTTAGCGATACAAGCCAACTATGGCTTCTCGAAAAGAACATACCTACCACGATTGCTCTTAATATAGGTACGTACTAATAAATATTTTATCTTTACGCAGTAAGACACAAATGGTATCTGGAAATTCCCGATTCACATTTCAGTGTAACCCGAGATACGTGCGACCTATTTCCAATAAGGCATCTCTCAATAATATTTTTATTGCTGCGTTTTTTGTTTAAACTTCACCCGTTACACCAATGTCTTCTGTTGACACAGACTTGTTGGATTTGTCAAACAACACGGCGTACGCTACAAAGTGAAGCCTACAAATACTCTAGCATGTAAAATACTCACGCACACATAAAAAACTATGTCCAGAATTTCATAGTCTATGTGGGACCCATTATTCGTAGCGTTTACTAGGCAAAAAGTCTTGTTTTAACCACTACTATTGCATTGTAAATGTGGCTTCACTTTGCTAGTGGCAATGTGACGTTTGAACTTCTAAACAAGTCTGCGGCTTTTACTGCGGTTTGTAAATATGTGATGTCGGGCTGTAGTTACTACGCAATTCACATGAGTTTTCTTTTGTTTAATTTTAAATTTATAATGTGACATTATTTTATTTACAGGCCCCGGTTTATTATCTTGTTATGTTTATTATTAGTAGAATAACTCCCTTAAAATTGTCATTGTGTCAGCCACGGTGTGGTCTATTGTATATTTGGCCGTAATTTTCCTTGATTCATTATCATTTGACGGTCAGGTGGAGAGAGAACTTTACATTTCTAGTATAAACTATTTGTATGATTTTTGTAATCATATTAGCACCAGTTGAAATATCACATGTTATATGAGAATGATGATTTTAGTCTTCTTTATATCTACATTTAACAATAATAGTGTAAAATATTTTAGGAGGTCTATCGATAGGCTATAAAGGTCACATTACCGAAAAATATTATCAAAGTATTTGAAATTTTAAAAATAAAACTAAGTGCGCGGTGAAACGGTAATGGCTCGCTTTCACAGAGAAAAATCAAACACTGTTTACACATATATATTATACATAAACGTGATCGTGATGACCTACTTGTTAGCCCCTTAAAATATTTTACAGTATGTTACACCTTGTATAAGATTTTTAATTTGTATGTGACGTGTTGGCTATCTCTAGATATTTCAGTTTGCGAAGAGTCACATTGAGTGAGTCAACTTTACACCTAATCGACGCCACTTTTATTTTATTTGTAATTTGAACATATTTATCATAATATAAATGTTTGCAGAGTTCTCTCGCCACTGAGATGCCCTTTAGCTAATCTCAGGACGATCAGTATTTCGAATCTTGAACTTTGAAGGATTTAAACTGTGAGTGTCATATCATATGAGGTGATTTAATCTCAAAGGCTTACATAGTATCACATGGGGCATTGCATGTCACCTAGAGACAAGTTTGAAGCCTACAAAAAGTTCAATATTTCGAATATGAAATATAGAGATTCGCTTTCTGCTTTCTCTTAGTTTCTGGTATTGAAAGCGCTTCGGTGGACGGACGGACGCGTCCGTTCAGTGTTGCTAATATACTTTTGTGTGTAGTTTCGTCGCCGGCGTGATTCTGCGCGAGCGCATTCCCGCCTTTGAGCGTATGCTGTGGAGGGCGTGCAGGGGGAATGTGTTCCTCCGACAGGCGGAGATCGACACCCCCCTCGAGGACCCGACATCCGTAAGTAGCATATGTAATAAACTTAATTTTGTTACTTTATAGGCCACACCTTTGCATCGCAGCGCGAGCGAATTGAAAAGAGATGCGAGAATTAGTTGGACGTTTAATGAACGGCGACAGAGAAAGATTTTGGTGTTAGATTGAAGATTGAATGATCTATCAAAATCAAGAATTTATGTACTCGATAATACAAAAAGCATTTTGAAATATATCTGGGTATGTAAGCAAAGGTGTTCGTTCGCTTTTCCGTTTTAAGATCAGGCACGAGTTAAAGTTTCATGGGTCCAAATACTAAACTCTTAGCTGACGTAGTTGGCGAGATTTGGACCGATAAACATCACGCAAACGAGCACTTATAGCTCCTTAAGTACCTACTTAATAATGAGTAGCTACTCATTATCTGTTAACACACACATGGAGAGGGCGAGATGAGTGTAGATGGTCAATGTACGATAGCCATCTTGTACCAGAATATTGTTGCTAGTTATTTCGCCAAGAAATAATTGGTCTCTGTGAACAGGTTTATTATGATGGATTTTCCTTATTCTTTATTAAGAGTCGAGTTTTACTGAATATGCAAATATTAAAAGAGTTTGTGTGTTCGCGACTTTGACTCTGCGTTTTCTGCCCCCAGTCGGATCAGGTGTACAAGTCGGTGTTCATCATCTTCTTCCAAGGCGACCAGCTCAAGATCCGCGTGAAGAAGATCTGCGAGGGCTTCCGCGCGACGCTGTACCCCTGCCCCGAGGCGCCCGCAGACAGGAGGGAGATGGCCATGGGCGTGATGACCAGGATCGAGGATCTGAACACGGTAACGTTGAAATTATTTGTCAGATATATTCCCGACCTGCCTAAGTGATGGCACTGTAGCCCCTTCTTGAAAGCCTTGGTACACGACACATGTTCACCGGGCTGATACACAGATGGCGCTGTATACAACGTTCAGAACAAATGACGATTCTCCATAAAATCCTGAAACGTGCTATAATGTTTTCGGAATTCGTGACATATATACAAGAACCCTACAATAACCGTTGGGGCTGCCTGCCCCGCGAGGCATTCCACCCGCCTGACTAAATGTTCGTCCCTTTTCCGCTTTACTACTTTTAAAATAGTAATCGTACCTTAGGGTGTTGTTCGAAATCGGTCTTCGTCCAAGACTACTTTTTTTTTTTTTTTTTTAATTTATTTAAATTACAAAGCATGTATACAATTTTGTTAAACTTATTACTTACTAGCTTTTGCCGGCGATTTCGTGATAAATCTTATCCAGTAGCGTATTCAGGGATATAGCTTTCTATCAGTGAAATTATTTTAAGTATCAGGTCAGTACCTAGTTCCGTACGTTACCCGTTCTATCAAAACTAACAAAGTTTATCGCTTTATAGAATTATAGACAATAATAGACTGTTCCGATGATATCATCTGAATGATGTGACAGTATGTATGTTCAGTGCAGTATTGCACATTGAACTCTCATAATGTGCGAGTATCTCAAATTATAAACGCCACAAAACGTTTCATCAATACGTCGCAAGCGCACGTCGCGCGGTAACAATCGACGATTACGCCCCGGCTTAGTGTGTCAAAGCCGTAAACTGTGGCGCTAACTGCCATCAGCTTCGGCCCCTAATCACTCTGTTAGTGGCCATATAATGGTGACCATGAGGTGTACTACTAACCTTTAGACCTTGACGCCCTCATATACTGCCTGGCAAATTTGTTATTTTAAATCAATAATATGTACTTACTTATCCCAATGAAAAAAACATTGTTTCCAATCGTGGTTGTTGGAAATAACTATATATTACTAAGACAAAGAGCTACTAGTGGGCCGGGAAGTGAATTGCCTGGAATTATGAGTAGTACGCCCCGGGAATTCCATCGCTAGATTCGCATTGAAAAAAGGGAACGTTCTTTTGACACACTTTAGTTATGAAGTAGCATTGGATTTGCCTCTTAGTCAAAATTAAACATACAATAAAAACGAGAGATGAAAGTCACATAATAAGAATCTAACTTGGATGTTGTTTTCGATACTCACGACTCAAAATCCGCCTCTATTAGAATTTTTGTCTGTAAGTTCGCTCATCTAATGAACTTCATGGGTTACCGGGGACTTGCCAGTAAACCATATCCAAGAATTCATTGGGTGGATAGTATTGGCAAGGTGGAAGCGTTTGTGCCGGGACAATATATCAATCCATTAATTATCCCGAGAAAAGAAAGTGTTCTCCCTGGATAGGAAAAAATTACCACGTGTATGAAGTCGTGGGCACAGCTTGTGATTCATAAGGTTTCTAAACATCAAGCCGTCCCAACAAATAGGGGAGACCTTGCGACACTAACGACAGAGCAAGGTCGACTGTGTGCTTATCGAATTAATTCTATGCAAATCGTAGCAAGGATAGTGTCACAGCCTGAATAAACAAATAACTAATTCATTATGCTTCTTTAAAATTGATTAGTATTGTGAAAGTGCTGATTCAGAAATTAATAATAACTTCTAACAAAAATTTTGTACAATATTAAAAAAAGAGACAAAATTAATGTGTCTACCGGTAATCAGATTGGAAGATCTTTTAGATTCGTTCAGGCTTCTGACTGGTCGTAACGACTGTCAAAGATTTTAGAATAACAACCGGACCGCCAGCCTAACGTGTCCTCCGAAACCGATATTAATTTCCCTCCATTCGTTCTCCAGGTTCTAGGCCAGACCCAAGATCACCGCCACCGCGTCCTGGTGGCAGCCGCCAAGAACATCAAGAACTGGTTCGTGAAGGTTCGCAAGATCAAGGCTATATACCACACACTGAACCTGTTCAACTTGGATGTTACTCAGAAGTGTCTGATCGCGGAGTGCTGGGTGCCGGCGCTGGATATGGAGACCATACAGCTCGCGTTGAGGAGGGGCACGGTGAGTTGTGTTCTTCCATAACGCTGCTTACACATGCTGGCCCATGCGAGGCGAGCGGCTGACGTGTGGAAGCGTCATTCCTCGCGTCAACCACTGCAAAAGGAATACCTATATCGGTCCGACTGACAGCTTGCCTAGACAATTATCAAATTTGGTGTTATATTCTTTCAAGACTACCATCAGGGCTGTTTTATTTTAACGCGTCATACACATGAAAAAATAAAGCAAGGATCAATGACTCTAGATTGAAGGACTGTTTGAGTATGGCTTTGGCTGTAAAGATTATTATTGACTATTAATATAGCTATTCAGGATAATACCTGAATCGTTTAGTATTATGAGACGTGACTCTAGAATCCAACAGGGTCACGTTTTATTCAACCAGATATCAGTACATCGTTTAAATGATTACAGTCGAAACACAAATTTAGTCATTATGAAAATTATTTTGATGGTTAGCTAACGATGGCTGAACAAACGTGTGAAATAAATACTCTGACTAACTATTACTCCATGAAAGTATCAAAGTAGATAGCTCGTGAGTATATCGAAGAGCTGCCGAATATCCTCCTGACCGGAATTTTCGGTCACTACGGCCAATCTCAACGGAGACCAGCTCTCTCTCTTCTCTCACTCTTATAGTCTAATAGGACGGCAATGCGACGCGATCGGAGGAAGATCAGGCGCAGGACCGACGGGTTTAAGTGCTCTCTGAGACATGGGCAAGTGATAATCATGGTAGCAAATGAGGTTTGCACATGAAATCCAAAAATCCCAGACGTTCGAGTCGGGTTTTTAACCCGCTATTCGTGGCTAGCACCAACTAGACTCGTGGCTGACCGTGACCCGTGACCCGAGACCCGTGACCCGTGGCTCTGCCTGCGGTGCCTGGATAAAACATAGCCTATAGCGCTCAGGGATAAAGTTGCCTTCTAAAAGTGAAATAATTTTCTGAATCGGATCAGCCGTTCCGAAGATTTCCCCCTGCATCCAAACTCTCTCTCTCCCTCCCCTCTCTCTCCCTCCCCTCTCCCGTCCCCCCTCTCCCGTCCCCCTCTCTCCCTCCCCTCTCTTTTTTATAATTGATAGTATAGATTTAGGTATTCCATGCTCAAAGAACACAATTTTTACATTTTAAATGTTGCGTGCTACCAGGAGCGCAGCGGTAGTTCGGTGCCTCCTATCCTGAATCGAATGGAGACTCTGGAGGACCCGCCGACGTACAACCGCACCAACAAGTTCACGTCGGCCTTCCAAAACCTCATCTACGCGTACGGTGTCGCCACCTACAGGGAGGTTAACCCCGGTGAGTACACCTTGTCAACCGCTATGGTTTTTTGTAAGACTAAATATACAGAATGGTTTAGAAACGGTATAATAATGCCTAAAACCTGCGCTTCTTTAGCGTGTTTTTAGTCATAATGTGGAGTCAGAATTACGTAAAGTCGATTAAAAAAAATATTGTTTCCAAGAATCACAATTGCCATTTTAGGGGAACAAAATGTATTTTATTTAAATCGACATTGGTATTCTGACTTTGTATGTTGTATGTATGACTGAACGATGTTGTTTTGTTTGGTCAACAGCGCCGTACACGATAATAACGTTCCCGTTCCTGTTCGCGGTGATGTTCGGCGACCTGGGGCACGGCGCGCTCATGGCCGTGTTCGGCTTCTGGATGTGCTACAAGGAGAAGCCGCTGCAGGCCAAGAAGATCGACAGCGAGGTCCGCGACCACATACTTTTCCATTATTTATACCCCCACGACCACCTTCTGATTCATGTATGCCAAAGCACTTAGAATCTAAGGCTGACTTTCGCGCCGGATCTTCTTGATTGAGGGTCGCACTCGGATCTGTTGTTAAGATCTGAGCTGAGAAAAACAAGGACCCGTGACAACTTAAAATGCCGCCGTAGGCCTACACGAAATAAAAGATGTGACTGTAGTTGCTTAGTTGAGAACGGTACAGTCCGTGTGATCGTCAGGCGATATTAATACCAAAAAAAAACCTATATATTTACAGTCACCTCTATCCAACAGATTTGGAACATATTCTTCGGCGGGCGGTACATCATCCTGCTCATGGGGCTGTTCTCCATGTACACGGGCATCATATACAACGACATATTCTCGAAAAGTCTGAACATATTCGGGTCGGCGTGGCGCAGCAACTACAACGAGTCCACGCTGCAGTCCAACAGGCTGTTGCAACTGAACCCGGACTCGAACGACTACCTGCAGACGCCGTATCCGTTCGGCATTGATCCCGTGTGGCAGGTATAATATTCAGTGGCTTTTTTACCGTGGGGATATCTTCATGGATATCCGCAAGCCCAGGGGCGGCAAGTTGGACTCCTACCGACTAAAACCCCAGTTTTTGGTTTTTAACTATACCTTATTGCCATCGAGTTGCCATGTTATACAATTTGGTGTGTCTCCCACCCAGCTCGCGGAGGCGAACAAGATCATCTTCATGAACGCGTACAAGATGAAGATCTCCATCATCATCGGCGTCTTCCACATGCTGTTCGGCGTCTCCCTCTCCCTCTGGAACCACATGTGAGTGAACACCTACGTTACGATGACCACAACTAATTAAAAATAGTTTTTTTTATTTTAAATAGTGTGACGGAATAGCGCTGTTATAATCTGTGGGGAAAATATCAGTGTTTTCTTTTTGTAATTAGCAGTAAGTAAGAAAACGTTTAAGTATTTTTTTCAGCGATGTTTTTGTCTGTGTATCAATTTTTTTTTGTATGTAAATATTCTGTGTTAGTTACGTGTTCGCTCAAAAATAATAAGAAATATAACAGTCAGAAATTTAAGATTCCTATAATTTTATTATAGTCATTAAGAGTATCCTTAACCCAAATATTTCTTTACCAAGCCCCTAACAGTGTAGATGATAGTGGAGTAATGTAAATAATATGTGCGCAGCTACTTCAAGCGGCGCATCAGCATCTACGTCGAGTTCATCCCGCAGATCTTGTTCCTGACGCTGCTGTTCTTCTACATGGTGCTCATGATGTTCATCAAGTGGGTCAAGTACGGCTCCACCCCGCCCTACTTCGGCAGCGACGACCCAGGTATCATATCACACTGCTAACCACCCTGTAGCTGAAATTAGCACGGGTGATTTCTAACCACCCTGTAGCTGAAATTAGCACGGCTGATTTTAAATCATTCCACATCGATGTTGGAAATGGATACGAAAACATTCCAATGTCGCTCAGGACGCTTCTTTTTTTTTCGGTATGTAATCGGCATCAAAATAGTGCGATTATTGCCAGTGTCGAGTAATTCTTGATAATTGTTATTGAATTATGAGTACCCCTGATGATAATGTTGATGACGATGATGTAATGAATCCCCTACCCCTATCAGTAAAGCTGTGGATACTTTACTGAACATTTACCGGACATCTTGGGAGAACTTGAAAAGTCAAGTTAAACTATTTTATTTAAATTTCCTTCACTCGTGCACGTTTATGAACACACAATAGTTAATATCCCACTGGTATTACACATTATTTATCAATGACACACATATTTTTGGAAAATAAAACCAACTTTCAACTACGGTTCAACTTCCCGCCAAAAAGTCGACGAGCAGTCAAAATGCTCTTCTAAATAGCGGTGTCTAAGGAGTTCTAAGTTCTAAGGAGCGTGTGCATTTACGAAGAATTTATTTGCGGATATACCTTTCGGAATGTTTTCGATTCCATCTCACTCCAATACTGATTTCAAATGATGTAGAATTACCCCGCTGGGCAAATCGACCCGGGTACCACTAGACAAATATGTCGCCGAATTCCCGTATGCTTTCAAATGTGTTATTATGAAACCTATCCCCTTGTAATACAGAGATAGTGAAGACTAGCGCGTACTGCGCGCCGTCCATCCTCATCACGTTTATCAACATGATGCTGTTCAAGACGGACCCCAACACGCGGCCGCAGTGCGAGGACACCCTGTACGCCGGACAGATGATCATTCAGAAGGTGCGCACAATCATACAGCCAACAAATAAATATAAATAAATAAATAAATATCGCCAGACGAACACACCAACTATACGTTCCCACACTAAGCAACACTCGTATTGTGGGTACCGTACAATGGACTGGGGGTGAACCCAGTATATATTACTTATATAGATATTAAACATCCATGACTTGGGTTCGAACCCGGGACCCTCGGCACAGAAAGCAGGGTCACTACCAACTGCGCTAATCGGGCCGTCATGTGATGTTTGCTTACTTTAATGCTAATGGCATCATAATTCATAGCAATATTGCCAGACGAACACAGACCGTGTACCGTACGATGCACTGGGGGCGGTCCCAGTTTACAGAGTGTCTCAGAACGAGTATACTATGCGCTTCTTTAGTTTTTAACATTAGTATACACTTTCTGAATGACTATGGTACACGGTCCGTGTACCATATACTTGTATAGATACTGCAACTAATAAAAGGTATTATGATGTTAGTTTTATAAATTAGTATTTAAAGCAGTGATAGCCCAGTTGGTAGAACGCTTGCCTCGGTAACGAGGATCGCAGTAAAAAGGGCTGGTATTATTATTATTAATTAAAGTACGTACATGTATTTGTGTGCAGACGTTTGTGATCGTGGCGCTGATGTGCGTTCCCGTCATGCTGTTCGGAAAGCCCTACTTCATCATGCAGGAGCAGAAACAGAGAGCCGTGAGTCTATTGAACGTGTTACATTATCATAATAATATACCTATGATCATATATGTATGTCATCATAGAACATTTTTGAATTAGGAGCCTGTTGCAAAATGTGCTGACCCACAATATATTTGACGGATGGATGGACGCAAATTCTGTCAAATAAGTTGTGGGTAGGGCGAATTTCTAACTTACGTTCACGCGGTTTTACACCAATCGGCTCGAATTTTGTTCTTCAATAAGTTATTCGCGACACTCTGTCCCTATTATTTCTTTGTCCGATGACTATGGTTGGAGAGTATGGTCGGCATACTGTGAAACAGGTTCTTAGTCAAAGGTATAACATATGTACTGCAATTGTTGATTAATGTTTCACTCTCAGTAATAAATCCCCAGATTTATAGAAGTTTACAATTGCATTTCAATTTTTTTTCTAAAAGTATAAGTAGCAATTGTAGCAAAGAATGTGTGTATTGAAGTGTGTATGTCCCGCAGCGGCAAGGCCAGCAGCCGGTCGAAGGCGCGGCTGAGAACGGCAACGCGGGCGGCGCTCTGCCGCCGCCGCACGCGCACGACGAGGAGATCACCGAGGTCTTCATACACCAGGTCAGCACTGCCCACTGCCCACTATCCGTTGCCCCCTGCCCCCTGCCCACTATCCTCTGCCCACTGCCCCCTGCCCACTGCCCACTGGCTACTGCTCACTGCCCACTGTCAACTGCCCCCTGCCCACTGTCGGCCCTCTGCCGCGACTCGACACCTACCGCGACCAGTGCTGCCACCTTAGCCCTTTTCGGGCTAGATCCCGCTTATTACTTTTTAGTCCAATAAGGATAATCTGGGCTAAATTTAGATTACACTTGAAAAATCCAAAAAAATCATTCACAACCACAGGTAAAAATTACTCCGATAACAAATTGGAATTGTTGAATTATCAGCATTTTGTCCTAAACAAATATAAATGAATAAGTTAGCCTATTTAACAGAGTTGAAGTAACAATACCTAGAAGTTAAATGCCATTTTCATCTCAATAAGTCTACTTAGTGGATTTTCAATGAGAGTATTATTGTTTTATAGCCCCTTCTAGATCATTTTTTGCAACCTGATTTTACAATTTCTATCCCGATTTATCTTTGTATAAAGCCCCTCTTTCAAAAGCCAGGTGGCAACACTGGCGACAACCCAGGATTGTTAAACAGTCACACCACGTCACCCGGTCCGATCCTCTTGAAATTCGGAATGTACAGTTTAAAAAAAAATATTTACAAGATATGACTGATTTTTTTTTTGTAAAATATTTGCAAAATTAAAAGTAAAATACTTAAAAATATTAATTTTTCAAGCTTAATTTGCTCATAAGTGCCCATCGGATATACGTAAATTATACTGCAGAATGATTAATGAGACCTCTTTAACATCTTAATTTTTTTTTTACATTTCATATTTGATTACTAAAAAAATATATAATAAACGTGACAAATTATAGTCGGGCCGTGGGTCGCGGTTTGTACATATTGTGTAATGGCGGCAGGCTATCCACACGATCGAGTACGTGCTGGGCAGCGTGTCGCACACGGCGTCGTACCTGCGGCTGTGGGCGCTGTCGCTGGCGCACGCGCAGCTCGCCGAGGTCGCCTGGAACATGCTGCTCCGGAAAGGTAACCACCTCATCTATATTGCAGCAGCGTCCTTGTTCCCCGTTCACTATAATCTGGGTGTTTTCAAGTCGAGAGTGAACAGGTACCTTCTAGGCAAGTATGCTCCATCGTAGATCTCATCGTCTTATCATCAGGTGAGATCGAGATCAAATATTTGCCTGTTCACTCTCGACTAAAGTCTCGTCCAATAACGTATTGTGGCAAACAAGCTCCATCTGACTTAATAATCAAGGTTTAGGCCTCTAGGCTTACTCTGCTTTTTATCTGTGGTTATAAAAAAAAATAATTTTGGCTTCTATGAAATAAAACTGTATTATTTGAAAAAATCCTAAAAACTAATATCGGCGACCTATCTGATTATCTTCATGTTGTGATGACGCTCTTGCGACTACGTGATATCAAAAATTTTTTTTTTTTTTAATTAATATTAATAAGTAATAGGCCTCCTGCCCGAATGTCGGTCACGGCGGCTTTTCTCAACGGAGACTAGCCAACGCATGAGATATTATAGTGCACAATTATGTGCGCATGCGCAGGTGCACTCTCCTTTTCTCTACTCTCATAGTCCGAGGGCATGGCAATTCGATGGCTTTACGTGTTCTCTGAGACACGAGCAGGTGATAATAATAGTTAAAACTGAGATTCGCACATGAAATCCAGAAATCCCAAATAGCGAGGAGTTTGAACCTCCGACTCTTGTTTACAAGACAAGCGTTCTAAAAACTTGGCTATCACTGCTTGCAATTTTCATATCACTGCTAGAATTGTAACAAAATGTTCAGTTTTTTTTAGTTTATAAATAAACGATCCATGAAAGGATTATGTATTTGTATGTGTATTTGAACTCGTGTGTGTGTGTCAGGTCTGATGTCGTCGGACTACCAGGGCGGAATCTTCCTGTACGTGGTGTTCGCGGGCTGGGCGGCCATCTCCGTCTCCATCCTCGTGCTGATGGAGGGGCTCTCCGCCTTCCTGCACACCCTGCGCCTGCACTGGTATATATTCCACCATTATTTGTACAAGGCTCGGATACAGGATCTCGTTTGGGGGGAGGGGGTGGCAGTTTATTTGTTATAATAATTATATTTAAGGGGCTAATAGCACACCTCCTCTGTATCCGCGTCTGATTTGTCGAACGTCTACAGTTAAGAACTTTTTTTTTAAGTCACTCAAGCCTGTCTAGCTATTCCTACATTGTTCTCACACATCCATAAAAATGTACTAAATAATAAAAACACTCATTATAAATTATCTTGCAACGACATAAATATATTTTACAATCGTTAGTCCCGTTAATTATTTTTTTTATTTTGGCGAAACACCTTTCGTGAGTGCTCTTATAAGAAATGTTTATTTTGATTTATTTAACTAGTAATATATTGGTAGCAATATATTACTAGTAGTAGTAGTTGATGTGTCCTATTTGTAAATAAATTAAATTGGCTATCGGCTGAATCTTCCTTAACCGAATATGCCGTAAGAACCAGCGGTACTTTAAAAAAAAAATGATAAGCAAAAAAAAAATGTTTACGTAAATAAACATCGTTTTGACTTTGAATGATTTATTTTATCGTCACCCAGGGTCGAGTTCCAGAGCAAGTTCTACGCAGGCGAGGGCTACCTCTTCCAGCCGTTCTCCTTCGAGGTGATCCTCGACTCCGCGGGACAGGGCGACGAGTAAACACTTCCACAGTCCGATTCCACTTCACACTAACCGTCATACAAATTCGTGCTCACCTAACACGTCATTCAAAAGGGATTCTGAGCCTTAAACCTGAAGCTATTGCAGCTAAATTTCAAAAAATGCTGTTGAGGTCTAGGCAAGTTTTTGTGTAACTGGTCACAGCCGTTTCCTTACATGTAATTTGGAAAATTGTTAGTCACTTACTGAACATGTGAGTGGCATTTTAAAATCACATGAATGCATCCTTGAGTAATTTATAATTGTTAAAATTGTATGTTGAAGTTACTTGTAATGAAACAGACTCGAAGTGGAAGCTGTTTATAACTATGTAAGTAATTATGTACCCGAATAAATGTTCGTATTCAATGTTGTCAGAAATATATGAATGATATATAATCGTCAAAAATATATAAATCGTTAAAAATATATCAATAAAATTTCCAGAATATAGTCTTGCTTGGATGTTTATTAAAATAGTAGAAATGGATTTCTCTTAAACTAATTAAAACAATATTTAGTAGAGTAAAATTGATGTTTAATATATTATTGTAATGTTTACCTTCATATTGAATGGCATGTAGGGTACAAATTACAAAAAAAAAAACGTTTTATATTTTCTTAGTTGACAAAAGTTTTGTTTTTTTTTTATATTTAATCCTTTTGTTTCTGTAAGTAATAAATGTGTGGGCGATTACTGTTCGTGTTTACCCCGTATAAGATTATCAATTGTACTTAAATATATTTTAAATGAACCCCAGTTTATCCATTTTTTTATAACTAAAAACTTATGTTCACATTACAGTGTTGTTGGGCCCAAACTATAATTTAAATTGCCATTATTCTTATACCTAATAATTTATAAGGGAAGTAATTTAGTAAATTTATAAAATTCAACTCAGTTTTGTTTTGGGCACAGTTTGCAAAGTTAGTTTCTGAACTATATTCGGTGTTATAAAAAATTTATTTTTGTTTATTGTATCAGACGCTCTCTGTAATCGTTGCTGAACGATGTCATTCCATTTAATAGTTCAATATGTATGTAATGTTAGTTCTGTCAAGTGTCGCGTAGTATGTATACTTATGGTGATGATTAAAGGTTTTAGTAGCATTAACACTGTTTCATTTTAAAACAGTCCTGCACGTTAAGTGCGAGATTATTCTTAAGCTAATCGTATACTTTATAGTCTATCGTATTTAGACATTATGTGGCCCTACGAAAAACCTCGCACTTGTTGACATACTTAATTAGTTTGGTATGCATTTAAAACTAAAAATGCCCATAAGTTAAATCCGAACGTAGTTTTTTTTGTGTTTATTTATTATTGCTACGGGCAATGCGTGCACCTATACTCTTAAAAATGAAATAACTATAAATTAAAACAAATTTATTGAGACCAGTTTGAGTAACTTAAAAATAATAAAATAAACTCGCTTGACTTCCTTTATAAAATGATCTAAAACATTACCCTGTACATTAAATAAATCACAGTAACATTACAATAAGGAATGCTTATAAATGCAAATGTTTACAATGCTGGCTGACTTTTAGTCGTACTCTGCTCCAATTGTGATGCTGATGTCTCCGGGAAGAACGCTCGTCGAGTGGTACCAGCGATTTGTGTTAACCACCACTGAAAAATATATAACATAACGAGATTACTATCGAAATCGGTGCATCCGTTTGGGAGTTACGATGCTACAGCCAGATAAGTCGTCAAACTTAACGTTGCTCTAAGAATTAACAATGAATAAGTTCAATACAGCAATGTACAGCTATGTCCTCTGAACCATCAAGTTACGAGCTCAGAATAAAAGTTACGCTCGCGGAACAAGTAGCCCCTAAAAAAGGTGGTACTTCCACCATTAAAGGCGATGAGTGTCATATAGGTGAAGCTAGGCCGGTTGGAAAACACTTCTATTTAAAAAAAAAAATCTAACAGTTCGAAATATTTTTAATGGCATGGCAACACGCTGGAGGACTTTTTGGCGGGAAACTGAAAAGTCATGACGTCAGTTGTGTTTTAATTTCTAAAACTAGTGTTCCTTCGAGTTATAGTGAGTGATATAAGTGGAATATTAACCATTATAGGTTCGGTAAAGTGCACAAGTGTAGGTAATTGAAACAGAGTGACGAAACGTGGCTTTTCAGTTTCTCACAAAAATCCATTTAAAATCTTTCGGTAAAGTATCCATCACTTTACTGATTGAGGGATGGGGGGTATTTTACTTGAGCCTAGGCTTTGGGCCAGAGCATATGCTCAAAAACAGAAAAAAAATATATTACTTGACACTGGTAAAATACCTATGGTGATGCCAAATTAAAAAAAAAAAAAAAAAAAAAACACGCTGGAGCTTACTTAATTGTTTTTATTGTAAAAATAATGAATTAAAAAAAAGACAAGCCCACTGAGTTTCTCGCCGGATCTTCTCAGTTGAGGTCGCGTTCCGATCCGGTTGTAGAGTTAAGAAAAAAAATGTAATGACAATTTGTAGGTACGTAGGTAGATACTAACACATCTCACTCGGCTCCACAACGAACTCGACCCACGGGCATGTGTAGGTGCACTCGTGCGGAGGCGCTAGCTGCCAATGTTTGCGGCCGCGAATCTGCGCCTGCCACGACGTGTGGCGCACCGAGTCCAACTGGAACCATACAAGCATGTACAGTACCTATGTACCGACTAGACTGCATTTGGGGTCTGGAGTGAAGCACACGCGGGCACACGAGTAAAAACTCCCAACAGAGAACGAGCCACATACAAATTGCCAGCTCGCTAATGAGAGTACACGAGACCTACAACCCGTTGATCATAGCGCAGATGTGCCGGCTGTAACAGCTCAAGTGCACATCGCTGCACTATGTGTTACTAGACACGCGGAGGGTCGTTTATATGGATCTTGGCCTCTATAGGGATTTTTCACTCGTGTGGCCGAAGCACGCTTCCGCCGTCCATAACCCTTGCCTCTGCAGTTTTATTATTATCGTTTCACCACAAAATTTATTATGTTAAAATTTAAAAATACTACTAACCTATACCCTGACAGTTGTTTTCGGATTTTGGTTTTAATACTTTTAACGATCTGCGAAAACTCTCCAGTGTGTTTCAGGATTGTATGAAACATCGACATTTGTTCTTGGACGCTGTATGCAGCGCCATCTGTGTATCGGCGTAGTGATTTTTTTCTTGTAGCCAGAGAGATCGCTACAGAGTCAATAGACACATAATAGAGAACTTACATGCATAGGCGCGCCTTGTCCTGGCCCTCCCATAAAGATCCAATCCACCGTGTCGCTCTCAGCAGTCGTCGGCAAGAAATATGGTCTACTGTAGTACTTCCGCAGCGCCCTCGTCTCGTCATCGTAGCACGTACTCCAGCCCACGTACCAGGGTTCGCCGGACAAGTTGGCCCGAGCCTCGTCCATTCTAAATACCTCTTGGAGAGAGCTTAGACCGGATTTGTATGCGAAGTAAAAGCACATGTTGACTTTCTTGCCCTTTTTGCCGTTGCGATAGAAATCCTCGAAGAATTCGAAGTTGAATTCCTGGAAGGCAATAATTCTCTTACTTAGACTCAACGACGACTAGACGACTTAAAATGATTTATAATTTACCCGTACGGATACAACATGGGATAAGTCAGAATTGCGGCTCCTCGATGCAGATTAGTGTATAATGCAGTGAGTGGTAGGTACCTACGCCGACAGTGCAGACTCGATGAGCCGTAATTCATATTACCATAAAACACGTACAGTAATAGCTCTCCATCCATCTGCGGCGTCGGTAACTATAACTGGCGTCATGCCGTAAGCGTACCGATGCTCGAACTCCTGCGCTGAAATGTTTTCGCGCCGCTCAACTTGGTGCACGTGCACGCAGGACGTACAGTCTTCGGGAGGCCGGAAAAATGACTTCACGCTGGATGGTAATTCTAGAAGACAGTCCTAAAACAAATCTTTTTATACTTACATATGAAATGATGATATTGTTACGATGCGTATAAAAGAGGTATCGATAACTCGAGAAATAGTCATCGAAGCTTCTAGAAACAAAAACGCATTGTTGGGTCCAAGGTCCCCTATCGATCTGTGAAGAAAGATCTAGAATCGTCAACAATGTTGCAACCGGCTTCCGGAATATACCTCATATTATTTTTATTAAAATTATTATTAGTAAACAAAAGGCGAGGACAATGCAATTCCTGGAACTACGAGTTCTCGGAATAATACCGATTAGACGAATACAGTTACGTACACTAGAACATTCTAGCGCCTCCTTATTACCGTGAACATAAGGTTCATTTTCCTTATGGAACATTTCTGTTTAGTGGGTTTTTATCGACACCTTTCTGGAAAGATCCACCCTCGCTATTTTCGGATTATAAATAGTGTACAGGACCAGCGACGAGACAGTTTCTATTTGAAAGCGATTGTGAACACATCTCTCGGAAGCGAACTAAGAAGATTATACCGGCGACTCTAGCATATACTGTGGACTACTGTGATTCAAAGTGATTTGGTGTATTGTGATTTGAGTGTTTACTAGTTAGTGTACTGGTGTGTACTATTTTTGCCTTCTGTGTGGAGAGCGATTAAAGTAATTTTCACGAGAATCGGCATTTGATTACCCCCGCACGTAACAATTGGTGTCAGAAGCGGAATGCCGTTACTACCACGTGAAGACGAAGGACGTACCCCACGAACCAGACGGCAAGTGGAGATGGATGCTGCACGTCAACGTAGCCGTGAAGAGGAGGAGCTTCGAGCTGATGCTGAGGTTCCAGCTGGAACAGCGACAGCATCAGGAGTTAACTCACCGGACGCAAACATGTCAGCTCTGCTGGCTTCTATGCAGAAAATGCTTCAGGCTAACCAAGAAGCGAGTCGGCAGGAGATCAAAGCAATGATGCAAGCTAATCAAGAGGCTACGCAGCGGGAGATTAAGGAAGTGGTGCAGGCCAGCCAGGAAGCTGTCCTGGATAGAATCAGCGGAGGTATCATATTCTTGGAGAAGAAGTTAATACCTTAAAGGAACGCGTACAAGTGCTTGACAAAGAAGTTACCATGAAGACAGGGAACCTCGAAGACCGCTTGAAAGCCCTGAATAAGGAGGTAACTCTGAAGAATGAGACTTTGGAAGACCGCGTGCAAGAACTTAATAAAGAGGTCATGAAACTAAGAATAAATGGACCTATTGCAGTAGCTTCGCCATCTCCTGCAAAACTTGACCTACCACGCTTCGATGGGACTTCGTCGTGGTCGGCGTTCAGGTACCAGTTTGAGGTACTTGCAAGAGGTAATGGCTGGAACGACGAGCAATCTTTTATGGCTCTTACGCTTGCACTACGTGGGGATGCCTTAACAATTCTGGAAAACCTGCCGCCTGAAAGAAGAACGCTGGAGACACTAATGGAAGCGTTAGACACGCGCTACAGTGATAAGCACCTCGAACATGTCTACCGAGTGCAACTCCGCGAGCGATCACAAAAGGCTGGTGAAAGCCTTCAGCAGTGGGCCCTGGAAATTGAAAGGCTGGTTCGTCGAGCTTACTCATCGGCACCAGAAGTCATCGAAGTGAACCTGCTACAGGCATTTGTCGATGGCATACGAAACTCAGAAGTCCGAGGTGCTGTAAAATTGGGACATCACCAGTCCTTGAAAAACGCACTCGCTCATGCTCTTGAGGTGGAAGCTGTGCAACAAGACACGAGGCTACATAAAGTTAGGGGGGTGATTTCCGAAGAGAAAAAGTCTCGGTTTGTCCCCACGTGCTACGAGTGTGGAGAAAAAGGGCACATTCGGCTCGAATGCCCTAAGAAAAGGAGAAGGGTCAAGGACTCCGCGACCCAAGACGATCAAGAGATTCAGTTAAACTAAAGGTCGCCAGGGCCGCGGGGCGGGCGCTGGCTGGTCAACATAAAGCCCCTACAGTAACCATAACTCAAGTTTTTCATGGGAATAGTCTGATCCTCGAGGGCACCATAGATAATAAATCTTGTAGTTTAACCGTGGACACCGGTGCATCGCGTACCATTGTGAGACCAGAGCTACTAAGACGCACCATAATGTGGAATAGACGGTCTCCAAAATGTCATCTTCAAACAGCCACCGGCCAGCCCGTTTCCGTCCTCGGCGAAACAGACGTAAAGTTTAGAATTGGTGACCGAGTATATCTCCAGGCAGTGCTGATTGCTAATATTACCGACGATTGTATTTTGGGACTAGATTTCTTGAAGAATCAGCATTGTGTTTTGGATGTTGCTAAAGGAGTTTTAAAGTTTCCTGACCAAGAAGTTTGTTTGCAAGGATCACGACCGTGCAATATTTATTGCCTGAAGGACACTACACTGGCGCCGAGATCAGAAAATTTGATAATAGTGAAATTTCCTCGTAAAATCAAGCAAAGAAGATGTCTCATCGTTGAAGACTCTGGAAATTATCCACATTTAATAACAGCAAGGACCTTACTAATGTCGAATGGTATTGCTAAGGTGAGAATCCTTAACCTTGGTAATGAAGAAGTTCACCTGAAGAAGAATAGTGTGGTTGGAAGATGTGAGGAAGTGAAGTACCTGAGGCAATTGAATAGTGATACTGTTAAACAGAATGGTACCCACGTGAAGGAGGATCACATCCAGCAACTACTGGAATCTTCTAAAGAGAATTTATCGGCAACAGAACTACAGCAAGCCAAAGAGCTCTTGCTGAAATTTAGTGACATCTTTGCCACTGGAAATTACTGTGGAAGGACGGGGCTCGTAAAACATCGGATCGACACAGGCGACGCCAGGCCTATAAAACAAAGACCACGACGCATACCATGGGCAAGAGAAAAGGAGGTGACAGATATGATTAAGGATATGGCTAACAACAGAATAATTGAACCTTCTACGAGTCCATGGTCGTCACCCGTGGTGCTGGTGAAGAAGAAGGATGGCAGTACAAGGTTTTGTGTGGATTACCGAATGTTGAATAACGTCACAAAGAAAGACAGCTATCCCTTACCTCGGATCGACGACACACTGGACATGCTCAGTGGTATGAAATGGTTTTCAACAATTGACCTAAAAAGTGGCTATTGGCAGGTTGAACTAAGCCCAGAAGACAAAGACAAGACGGCCTTCAGCACTGGAATCGGAAACGGATTGTGGCAGTTTAATGTTATGCCTTTTGGGTTATGTAATGCTCCAGCCACATTCGAGCGCCTTATGGAAAGAGTGATGGTGGGTTTACTCGGAGACGTATGCCTGGTCTACCTTGATGACGTCATTGTAATGGGTCGTAGCTTCAAGGAGAATCTGAAGAATTTAGAACGAGTGTTCACTCGGATCCGTGAGGCTAATCTAAAACTTAGTCCAAAGAAGTGCGCTCTATTTAAAAAGGAAGTCAGTTACCTTGGACACGTCATATCAACGGAAGGAGTCCAAACCGACTCTGAGAAGATAAAAGCTGTCCAAGAATGGCCTGTCCCAAGAAATAAAACAGAAGTGCGCGCCTTTCTGGGATTATGCGCATATTACAGACGATTCATTAAGAGCTTCTCGGACATTGCAAAACCGTTGCATCGACTTACAGAAGAGAAACGCGATTTTATATGGGACCTGACTTGTGAGGAAGCCTTCAGTGAGCTCAAGCAACGGTTATGTGAAGCCCCTATTTTGGGTTACCCAAATAGAGAAGGAAGATTCATCGTGGACACAGACGCCAGTAACACAGGAATAGGTGGTGTTTTATCTCAGATACAGGGAGATCGTCAAGTTGTTATCGCCTATTTCAGTAAGTCACTTTCCAAACCAGAAAGAAATTACTGTGTTACTCGCCGTGAACTACTTGCTGTGGTGAAGACCCTACAACATTTTCAGAAGTATCTTATAGGAAGGGAGTTTACTATAAGAACAGATCATGCTGCGTTAAAATGGTTGTTACAATTCAAGAACCCAGAAGGTCAAGTAGCTAGATGGCTCGAGCAACTACAGGAATTTAACTTTGTAATAGAACACCGAAGTGGAAAAGGACATAGCAACGCCGATGCTTTGTCACGAAGACCGTGTGCCGAAGACTGCAAGCACTGTCAGAAGAATGAAGTACGAGAAGAGGTAAAAGTCATCAGGACACACGGATTTGATGACGAATGGACTGGAACTAATATGAAGAAGGCCCAGGAAGAGGACGATGACCTTCGACCTATACTGGACTGGAAACGACTTGGGAACAAACCCCAATGGAGTGATGTGTCTGCTCATAGTTCGACCACCAAATGCTATTGGGCTCAGTGGGACAGCTTGACTCTGGAAGACAGTGTACTATGTAGAAAATGGGAGTCCAACGACGGGAAAGAAGTAACCATGCAAGTCGTAGTACCTCGGAGTAAGGTGGCCCCTCTTTTACGGCACATTCACGATGGTGTGTCAGGTGGACATCTTGGAGTCAAGAAGACCCTGGTTAAAGTGCGACAACGGTTCTACTGGGTCCGTTGTCGGGAAGATGTCGAGGATTGGTGCCGTAAGTGCACTGCTTGTGCTTCAGTGAAAGGCCCGCAGACAAGAAGCAGGGGAAAGTTAAAGACGTACAACGTTGGAGCGCCATGGGAGCGCATCGCTATTGATGTTGCTGGACCTTTTCCTATGACAGATGATGGGAATAAGTACATCATAGTAGTGCAAGATTACTTCACTAAGTGGCCCGAAGTCTTTGCGACACCGAATCAAGAAGCTATAACTGTGGCGAAGAAACTGGTCCAGGAAGTGGTCTGTCGATATGGCGTACCCATGGAACTTCACTCAGACCAAGGGCGGAATTTTGAGTCTGCCTTATTTCAGGAAATGTGCAAACTGTTGGGAATCAATAAGACCCGTACGACTCCAGCGCATCCGCAGTCAGACGGAATGGTCGAGAGATTCAACCAGACCTTAGAGAACTACTTGGCTAAAGTCGTGGACGATCATCAGAGAGATTGGGACCAATACATTCCGCTGTTTCTGATGTCCTATCGATCTGCGGTACATGATAGTACGGGACATACTCCAGCCAAGGTAAATTTCGGCCGAGAAATAAGGCTCCCAGTGGATGCAATAACAGGCACGCCACCCGATAGTCCTAAGCCTGTTACAGACTATGTGAGTGAACTTCAAAACCAGCTGGATGAAGTACACAGAAGTGTACGGGAGAATAATCTTAAGACTAGTACAAGGATGAAGACCCGGTACGATCGGAATTCGAACACCAACGGGTTTGAGGAAGGAACACTAGTGTGGCTTCATAATCCGCTTCGCAAAAAGGGAAAGTCTCCGAAACTTCAAGCTCGCTGGGAAGGACCGTACACCGTCATTACAAGGATCAATGATGTTACCTTCCGCATCAAGAAGGGACTTAGAGGAAAACCAAAGGTAGTCCATGTGGACCGGTTAGCGCGATATCATGGCTCGAATAATGCTCGGGACGAGCATGACTAAGAGGGGGGTAATGTTACGATGCGTATAAAAGAGGTATCGATAACTCGAGAAATAGTCATCGAAGCTTCTAGAAACAAAAACGCATTGTTGGGTCCAAGGTCCCCTATCGATCTGTGAAGAAAGATCTAGAATCGTCAACAATGTTGCAACCGGCTTCCGGAATATACCTCATATTATTTTTATTAAAATTATTATTAGTAAACAAAAGGCGAGGACAATGCAATTCCTGGAACTACGAGTTCTCGGAATAATACCGATTAGACGAATACAGCTACGTACACTAGAACATTCTAGCGCCTCCTTATTACCGTGAACATAAGGTTCATTTTCCTTATGGAACATTTCTGTTTAGTGGGTTTTTATCGACACCTTTCTGGAAAGATCCACCCTCGCTATTTTCGGATTATAAATAGTGTACAGGACCAGCGACGAGACAGTTTCTATTTGAAAGCGATTGTGAACACATCTCTCGGAAGCGAACTAAGAAGATTATACCGGCGACTCTAGCATATACTGTGGACTACTGTGATTCAAAGTGATTTGGTGTATTGTGATTTGAGTGTTTACTAGTTAGTGTACTGGTGTGTACTATTTTTGCCTTCTGTGTGGAGAGCGATTAAAGTAATTTTCACGAGAATCGGCATTTGATTACCCCCGCACGTAACAATATGAATAAGTGGGTAATGTAGTAATTGGTGCGAAGCGGTATACCAATACCTTATTGGTCTGTGGCTCGCTCGTTCACTATCCGCTTCTCTAATTGGCAATAAGAGAACAACGAAGAGAAAGCGCACGTATAATAATTTAATGGTTCCAGACCGTACAAAGTTAGCTGGCGCCTTGACATTTGATTTCACCCAATAGGAGGGTCTGAATATAACTCCACCATGTTTCAGTCGGACACACTTGTTGAGTGCAATCAAATATCGTTCCACCATTATTGGTTACATCCATTATATGCAACCCCAAAATGACTAATTAACCTATCAACAATACTTTTTATAACTTGAAAGTACATTTTAGTTTTATAATGAATCAATGAATATAATATTTTATATTGAGTAATGGCAGCCCAGAATGATAGGTAGGTAAAAGTGTAATTCCCCAAGTTCGTCACAGTATACACTAGAGATACCTATCCTAGCTATCTCAAGGATCTCGGATTCACACAATTCCTGATCGAGCGATTCAATATATAATAATGAATGTTATGTAATTTTCCCAAAAAATTTGTTTTTTTTTTTTTTTATTACATTATAGGCAAGTATTTGATCTCGATCTCACCTGATGGTAAGTGACGATGAGATCTACGATGGAGCATACTTGCCTAGGTGGGAAGGCGGCAGTAGATAAGAGACGCTACATTCACTAGGCACATGCAGCGCAACTGATCTGACCCGCCATCCATGAATGGCAACACCGAACATCATGCCGGAACACGGCTAGGCCGCTTGGCGACATGGCTTTGTTCAGTGGGTGGTGACTAGCCACGGCCGAAGCCTACCACCAGTAGAGTTGTCACCTGGTTGGCACCACCCAGGGTCACGTGTAGGGTATCTCGAGGGTACTTAATTCTCCTACGGACGAAGGTGACTCGACCCCAAACCTTAACCTTAACCTTTTCTTTGATAAATACCTAATATGTGTAAATAAAAATATTGGGATATTAAACATTGTGTTGATATACTGTGTACACGTGACGGAAATTAAAATTAAATACTATAGCTTGACTTTTCAAGTTCACCCAAGATGTTCGGTACATTTTCCCCTATCAGGGAATATAGGGGAAAATTTACCGGAGAGGGAATTCACCTAGGGGATTCATTTCATAATTATCATCGTATTTGACATCATCATTATCATTAGGGGGAGTTATAATTTTATAACAATTATCAAAATATACTCGACACTGGTGCTATTTTCTAGATTGCCAACCTTAAAAAAATAAGAAGTGAGTAGGATACTACCATAAAATATCTGCTATTCTGTATTTAAAACAAGAATAACTTACCTCACTATACAAATACTGGTCGTAAACATATAAACCACCAAACAGAAAAAACCACGAAGTAATCATTAAAATTGAACATTTAGGTGAACCGAAAAATCCACAATTCCCATTATTTTTAGGAATGTTAAGGCGGGAAACATGCCAGAAATTTAGTTTTAATTTATCAATATTTCTTAAAACTTTTGTCACTTTAGAATTGGCGATTTTTATTTTTTCTTTATTGTCTTGTACTTGGAGAGACATCGTGTGGTCTAGACTGTGCAATATCCCAGGACTAAAATGAAATGATTCATCCGACGGCGGATTTTATAGGAGCGACACGTATATTATATAGAGCAGTTAGGTATACCTACAGTATTTAGTCAGGCTAGAGTAAGGAGCAGTTCGTAGACAAAATACTCATATAATCATAATCACATGACATATTTTAGTTAATCCAATTTTATAATTAAGCTTCCGTATTTACTATTAATAAAATTATAAAACATACTACAATTATAAAACAAACTTACCAACTGCTCACCTCGCCGAAACAAGGTGTGAAGGTTCAAACCCCGGTTCGCATCTCTGAGATTTACGGATTTTCATATGCGAATCTCATTTTCAATAATAATTATTACTTGCTGTACGGTGTAGGCAAACATCGTGAGGAAACTTGCACGTCTGTCAAAAGTCATGTTATGTTCACCAAACCGCACCGGGCCAGTGTGGTGAAGTGCGGCCTAAATCCTTCTCATATTGAGAAGGAAATTGCCCGGTATAATGGCAATACGCTCGCCCCCTATTACATTGGGACCAAAATACCATCGGTGAAATTTTGGTGCACTGCAGAGCACCTCTACCTACTCCTTCGGGGATTACAGGCGTGATGTTGTTTTCTTGTTATTGTTTATTTCATATATGTTTATCTTATATATTGTTTATTTTTGTTTATTTACAGCTCTAGTGATATCCAGGCAAGAGCCTGTGCCACAGATAACGCACGGGTGCAGTGGGTATGAAATTGATTTTCATTATCGTCCCGCGACACCGCAACTGTGTCCTGTGTTAATCGCTTCAACGCCTCACGATATGGATGATGGGCTATCAATTATTTATCCTTTTAACCCCCGACGCAAAAAGAAGAGTTTTACGAGTTCGAATCTTTTGTTTGTCCATCAGTGGCATCATAGTTACCAAACGAATACACCGATTTCAATTTATGTTTTTTTTATATGTTTCAAGGCACGTTTTTTGGAAAGGTCCGAAGCAATGTTCAATGGATATCGGTTCAGTGGTTCCTGAATTAGCCTCTATCGCATAAAGCTCAGCTGTTGACTAATATAGTAATTTCAACGCCACAAAGGTTCGTTCAAATCCTGTTCGCGTTACTAATTAGATCCATCCATCCATCCAAACTTTCACATTTATAATATTAGTATAGATTAGTATAGATACATACACACACGCCTGTATCCCATGAGGATAGGCAGAGACCACGATCCTAGCATACTACTGTCGCTTCATTGGTATTCATAATATACAACAACAAAACCGGATATAACGACATCTTTTATAACGACGGATCGGTTATTAAGACCGAATGGCAAGGTCCCAACATACCGCCTATAACAACATCGGATACAGCGACATATCGCTTAGAATGACGAAACTTATCGATATTCATCGGCTTTAACGACCAACCGTTGTGCTGTGTACACCAAATTTTAAGGCATATTTTTTTTTATTTTGACATCTTTCTTTACGAAATAAATGCGATAAATAATTATGAATATGGCCTACCATCGAAAGGACTGCATAAACAATCTGACGAAAATCTTTTTCTGACGGTAGATAGTACGTGAATAATTATTTTCATTGTAGACATGGGCATGGTAAGTTAAGTTAAAGTTTGCTAAGTTCTTAAGCACATTATATTCTTATATAAAAAATAAGTGACAAAAATTAAATGACAGTACCAGAAAAATGATATTTATGACATCTGTCAAATAAATGATGTCAAAACAAAAACTCAAAACGCCGACAAAACAAACACTACTAAATATTTTTAAAACTGAAAATTGAAGGGAACTGAAAGCTGAAGAATGGCTGCAATACTCGGCGGAGGGCTAAGTGGTCTATCAGCAGGTTACTATCTCCTCAAAAATAATTTAAATGCAAACAGTAACTTAAAATTATATCTCCTAGAAGCGACGAACAACTGCGGCGGATGGATAAAGACTATTAGAACAAAAGATTACGTGTTCGAGCAGGGGCCGAGAACTATAAGGCCTAAAGGTAACATTGGACTGAATACCCTTAACATGATCCAAGATTTGGGTCTAAGCGAGCATGTCGCGCCCATCAAACCAGACCACCCTGCGGCCAGAAACAGAATGATATATGCAAACAACAGCCTGCATGTCATGCCATCGAGTATCAAAAGCGTGTTCCAAACAAACCAGCCGTTCTCGAAACCGTTGATCTACGCTCTTTTCAATGACATGAAACAGCCCCACAAAGAATTAGATGACGATTCAATTTATAATTTCGTCGAGAGGCGCTTCGGCAAAGAGATAGCAGACTACGCCATATCACCGATGATTTGCGGCATCTGCGCGGGAGACGCGAAGGAGATATCAGTGAAGTTTCTTATGAAAACTTTATTTGAGTGGGAACAGAATCACGGCGGCGTCGTGAAGGGGATGGTGAAGTCCATGTTCAAATCTAAAACTAACAAAAGTGAGGAATTGAGTGACTTAGCTAAGCGTGCGCAGGAAGAAAAGTGGAGTGTGTACACTATCAAAGGTGGTCTCCAGGTCTTTACCACAACATTGTATGAATACCTTCTGGAAAACAAAGTTAATGTTAAAATGAACAGTAAGGTTGAAGAATTAGAGTTCATTGACTCTAGTACAGTTGTATTGAAAAATGTTCAGGGCAACATTTTAACAGCTAACCATGTTTACTCATCAATACCAGCATATTCTTTAGCTAAATTAGTTGAAAAACAACATCCAGAACTTGCCGAGTCTTTGAGCAGCATTCCATTTGTGACTGTAGGGATTGTAAATTTATATTTTGCAACACCAAAGCCTTTAGTGGAGCCTGCATTTGGATTCCTTGTGCCTCCAATAGAGAACTCTCCAATATTAGGAGTTGTGTTTGATTCCTGTTGTTTACCTGACCAACATGGTACTGTGCTTACCGTTATGCTTGGAGGTAAATGGTTTAATGAGAAATTTGGTGACAAAGTGACTGAGCAAAAACTGTTTGGCATTGCTTTAAAGGAGATAAATAAGATCTTAAAGATTAAATTTGATCCGACAACTTACAATGTGAATATTTTAGACAAATGCATACCTCAGTATGTGGTTGGGCATTATGAGAGAGTAGACAAAATTAGACAATACATATTGAACCATAACTTGCCAATTTCCCTGGTTGGGTGCAGCTATGATGGTGTAGGTATCAATGATGTTATTTACTCAGCTAAAAGACAGGTTGAAGAAGACTGTACATAGTTTAAGTAGGTATATATATACTTTACATAAATGTTGCAATTTACATGTTACAAATGTTGAGAAAGTCAGTTGCATGTTGTTGTATTCTGGGTTTAAACTTTTACTGTATGTTCTTAGTTGTATAATGGGGTATATGTATTTTATTTATTATATAAATGTTTAATTTTTGTTATTTATTGTTTTCATTATATTACTAGGACATTCCTACATGGATACCCCAATCGCCATGGCACCGTGACCACAAGGACACCCTATTCCTCGCAGCATCACTGCTGCTGAGATAGATTCACACATATTGAATGTATCATAAACTAAATCAATGCTTTTACTTTCGAAGTAATTGATAATTAGCACTCCCAAACATCCATAAAATATCAAACAGAAACAAAATGAAATACATAAAGATTTGTTTAAAATATTTATTTCAGCTAAATATTTTGAAATACCCGGGGCATTTGTATGATACTTGCAGTTAAGTATAATGTATAAAATGTGCAAAATTTCGCAAGCAACTTGTTAATACACGCAAATTATATTATTTATGCATGGTTGAGATATTCCTTAGCCTATGTTATTATCTTATACCTATATTCTATAAAAAAATAAATAAGTTTTAAACTAAAATCTCGCGTACACAACTCATGGAATTTCATAGTTAATTTCATTTACTATAACCAAGCACTCTTCAGGCACGTTATTTGAATAGCTGCTATATATGATTACATTAAAAATGTGTGTAAGTATATATTAAATATTTACATAAGTACCTTTCCATGAAAGAATTATTTCAAGCTTGACATAAACTCAAATTAGGTATATCTAGATAGAATTGTCATGGCAGATGTTTTGAAATCTGGTAAGAGTAATAAAATAGTAAGTAATACTAGTATATGTTATTACTCTGGTTAGTGAACATGGGCTGAAGCACAATAAGACAATACACTTATAGCTGAAACACATCCTTGACTAAAGTAGCCATTGATGATTGAGAAGCACTTTGTATCACCATTACCGTTGTAAATGGATTAATACTTTCTATAAATTAGCAGGTAATAGTGTGTATGTCTTTTATAAATTATTTATTGTATTTTTTTCACTAATTCTTTAAGGACATACCTACATGCTACATAATTTCAAAAATATTCGTTATTAAGCTTTGGGTATTGGAGACAGAAGGCATACTTTTTCTCTATCTTACACATGCTCGCTTATGTCAATGACCTCACCGCAATGCATGTTTTAGATTTTTCCGATTGGAAACAAACTTTCGTAATTTCATCTACTATTCAATCTTAAATCTTGTAAACCATTATAGTATTTATTAGTCGAACAACTGATGGTAATTATAACACGAACATTTTATAAGAAAAATAAATTAATGTTGAAACTGTTGTAATATGTGCTGTTTAAATTTTCATAGACAGACAACCAAAGCGTTCAATATTTGTCTTTTGAGGTCCCAAACCATCAAAAAGGACATTCATTGCGACTAAGAGGAAACAGTGCCGAGATCTAAGAGTACAGTGGTGTAGAGTGTGTGGTCGCGGTGTTGCGCGGCGGCGGCGGCGGGCGGCACGGTGTTGCGGTACGAGTACTGCAGCGCCAGCAGCGCCCGCGCCGCGCCCGCGCCGCCCGCCGCCGCGTCCGCGTCCGTCGACACCTCCAGCCGGAGTGCGAGTTTGTTGGACTTGCGCCAGAGGATTATACTGGAATTGAAGGATTATGTAAAAAAAAGTGCAAAGTGTCCCGATATCGAATCTCGGGGGTCGATTCTAATTAACTCGGAAAGATTTCGGGTCGCAAAACGAATGTTTTCTTATTAGTACTAAATCATTTTGCGAAATATTTAAAAAAGCTATTTATATTCCCGATTGTAACCGTGAATCGAACCCGCCAAATGATAAAAATATAACTTTATATATTTTAATGACACCACTAAAAACTTGTCATTTTAAATAATATATTAAAGAAATTGACAGTGGTATTAATTAAAAAAATAAAATATAACCAGTCCAGTGGCATTCTGCACACAATACATTCAGTGGTGGTACTGTTAAGTGATAAAGTAACAATAGTAATACTCGTTGGGCTCGTGCTGCGCGTCGTCGTCGTACTCGGCGGCGTCGTCGCGCTGCGCCAGCGCCAGCGCCTGCGCCGGCGCCGCCACGCGGCAGCAGCAGCGCGCCGCCTCGGCCGCCGGCGCGCGCGACAACCACGTGCACGAGGACGCGTCCTGGCGGCGTGGAGGATAGATGGGACAAAGAAAATTATATTAAAGGAAATTTTCACGTATTCCCAAACAAATAAATAAAATCGTTGACATTTTAAAATAGCACCACATACTAAGAGCGTAACGCAACTGGGTCGCTTAATTAAAAATCAACTTTATTAACACATATTTTTTTTACAACAACCCTATTGAGATTATCTACTGGTTCAACCGTTAAAATATTTTAGTTATACCTAGTACAGATTAACACAAATTTGAAAAGGAGTAGGTAGTATTAGATTTTGTGTTCTGTGGATATGACGAACCTTGTCCAAGTTGAGTGACTTCTCGAGTGATTTCTCGATGCTCTTCGGCTCCTCCTTGGGCGTCTCGTCGGGCGCCGGCACGTCCTCCGGCTGCAGCAGCCGCACCTGCATCTCGTGGCCGGTGGGGTTGGTCAGCTTGATCAGCAACGCTGACGTCTCCCCAGCTTTCATTGGCTCGTGGGATATTATCTTCACTTCTGGTACGTGGTAACTTGAAAAAGGATTTTTGGTTTTCAAACAGACTCCTAAAAGGTTCTTTAGTGTTAGTTAACTGTTGGCACGATGGCTTCCGCCACGACTCGCTAATTTTTTACTTGAAATGGCTTTTTTTTTATTCATCTTAGTTTGAAAGGCATCACCATTCTTTTTTCAACTGTTTTTGTATAACATTTTAATGTAAATGGAAGTTTTCTGGGAAGAATCTGAGCTAGTTTTAAATGAATTAAGTTATGTACTATTTGAGTATAATATTCTAGTGTCGTGACAATGGTGTGGCCTTTTGGTATGGCGATGATGTTCCTGGGAACATATGTATACCTCTATAAATGTAATCCAACACTCTGAACCATTTTAGATTCTGACTAGTGCTTTATTGTCGTACAAGAATAAAAAAGGATTAGAAGGCTACTCACTACGCGAGCAGTTCAATCTTGAACTTGATGGATCCGGGGTTGTACTCGGGCTTGGTGAGGTTGTGGTCGCAGACGCGACAGCGCTGGCTGCGCTTGACGCTGAGGTGCTTCGGCAGCGGGTACAGCCGCGCCATGCTCGCCGGCTGCCACTCCGGCGAGGCCAGCCGCTGCGGCATGCTCGTTACTGCCAACACAACATGGCTTTATCCTAAATCAAGAATATGAATGCCCAAAGTCTTGCTCTTGTACGATAAAGGATGAATGTCTTGCACTTTAGTGCTATAAAGCTCTGTGCAACTTTCATCCTGATTTGCGAAAATCCAAGACCAAGACCAGGGTCCCAAGTCTGCTAACACCATCGATTCATAATCATCGATATTGTATGGGATTTCTGTCAAAAGTGACAGTTACTATGCGGTTGCTGTTCGATTATGAATCAATTGTGTTAGCATACTTGGGGCCCAGGACTTTGGGATCAATAATCTAGACAAGTCTCCCAGACTTGGAACCCTGCTCACTGATCTGCATCATATGTGGGAAGGTTTATGTTTTCACACACAAATAGAGTTTTCTGTGCATTTTTGGTAGTTTTAAATGTATATTTCATATAACTTCTTTATTATCGCTGGACACAGACACAGTTATGTTAGTCTGCTAGATACAGTTCATAACTTCCTGGTACGCCCCACTCACTCGATCACTTACCCATTTTTAAATTGACCTCCTTCGTGTAGTAGTCTTCAGGCAGCCCCTCGACTTCCTCGCTGGCCTGGCTGGGCACGAAGTGGGCGATGGCCGACGAGGACCCACCGTCCGACGACGGCAGCCCGGCTATGTTGCGCGCCATCGCGCCAGTCAAACCGGTCTTGTCCTGCAATACAAAGAAAATAATTGAATAATACCTACAGTAAGAACGTAAAATATTTCAAGTAGTCCACTAATTACATGAATGAGAACTCACAGTAAGAGTGATGTATTTCCCTCTAATATTAAACTTCTTTCTCTCTCTCTCAATCTTCTCTTGTTTCTCCTGTTGAGCTATAGCCTTGTAATAATCTAACAGCTGGTTGATGCGCGATGTGTATGGATTTGTCCGTTCCTGCCACCCTCCAGATGCTAATTGGGCATGATAAATTATGCTTAGCATTGGTTGCATCAAGTAAAATGACCAAAGTTGGCGTCATTGCCTAGACCGATTGTATGAATTTGCCATGGAAGAGCTGCCATCTTTGCACATTTTATTTAATTAAACCTATACAGTTGAATTAAGAGGCGTCTTAAAAGGCATGACTGAAGTCATTTGCTTGTGTCTAAATATAAAATGATCTCACTGTTCAATCAGCTAATAGTGGTAATTGTAGGTAATATGCTAGGAATGATGATCAATTATTTAGTTAAATCTTTCATATTATAAATCATTATATCATAATATTCATATTACATCTAGTCTTGAATTTCAAAATAGATGTCATTTATTATCCACCTTATTTAATCTATCTATCTATACATATAACAAAGTCATGTTACACTATTTATAACTCAAGATCAGGTGGACTGTTTTTTATGTGATTTGATTTTTTTATTTGTCTCAGCCCCAAATAGTAGAATAACTATTAAAACATGAGAAAAATTCAGATTTGATTCTGAGGTGGTATGAAGTTCACAGGGACAGCTAGTTTATATAAAAGAATGTTATGTTTTCACATACCCACAGGCTGATCAGGAATACCCGCATCTCTAGAAGTCCACCTACAGTTGAAACACAACAAGTAATACATTTTCTTAGGCTGCTTATTCTCCACTTTGGTGTCCCCGGCTGCGGCGGGGTCCTGGATGGGTTGGCGCGGCTGCGCCGTGGTGGCGCGCGTGGACAGTGTGTGGAAGCAGCTTGGGCAGTCGAAGCAGCTACTGCACCGGTTCTTCTTGAGTCGGGCCTCCGACGATGGCATGTTTTCTAGGCAGTTTGCACAGTAGTGAGAGTCAACCTGAGCGGAAATGTAATATTTCTTAAAGAAAATACCTTTATATTTCACCTATAGTATTTTTCTCATAGGATATATTATATTTTTCGATGTAGGATATACATAGGCACTCTTAGTCATCACAAGAATAGTACCATATCATTTTAATAATTGAGTGACGATGACATAGCAAACAGCATTTCAGTTTTATTAAGAAATAAGGTGTGCCGAGCATAAAAACTCCGCTTAAATTGTTACTTTCTCTGGCAAGGTATTCATGCCATAGTCAAGCATTACAACATAGATTCTGCTATACATACGTCGGCCATTAACTAAGTAATAATATTACGTATTTTTACAGTAAAATGTACAAAAAGTGGGTTACCTCATGACAAATGCAGAAGCCACAGCGTATTTTCAAGCAGTGCCGGCAGAAATAAAGATTTGTTATGGGTTTTAGCTGCCCGCAAGAACAAATATACTTAACATAGTCTGGCTGTGTTAAATATGCCATCTTTTTAAACTAATTTTGTTAATAAATTTGCTGAAATGAGAATTTTTAATGAACACAAATACAGAATTTAGATCCACATACGAATTTTGACAGCTGGGCGCTGACATATTATAGTTTATAGGAAACTGACAGAATGACATCATGCCATGCGAGGTGCGTTTTGAAGTGCTACTAATTTAATAACTATATCAATAAGTTTTCCTCAGGGCGGGAAACTGAAAAGTCATGGCGTCAGTTATGTTTTAATTTCTAAAACTAGTGTTCCTGCGAGTTATATTGAGTGATTTAAGTGGAATATTAACCATTATGGGTTCGGTAAAGTGCACAAGTGTAGGTAATTGAAACAGAGTGACGAAACTTGGCTTTTCCGTACCTCACAAAAAATCCATGAAAAATCTTTCAGTAAAGTATCCATCACTTTACTGATTGAGGGATGGGGGTATTTTACTTGGGCCAAGCCTTTGGGCCTGTGCATATGCTCAAAAACAGAAATAATTTATATTACTTGACACTGGCAAAATACCTACGGTGATGCCAAATTAAAAAAGAAAGTTTTCCTCAGGCTTTTTGGCGGGAAGTTAAACAGATCATTTGTAAATTTTGTTTTATTTTCCAAAAAAAATATTTCTTTGATAAATCATATGTTATATTAGTGGGATATTAATGATTATGTGTTGATATATGTGCACAAGTAAAGGAAATTAAAATGAAATAGTATAGCTTGACTTTTCAATTTCACCGAAGATGTCCGGCAAATTTTCAGTAAAGTATCCACAGTTTTACTGATAGGGATTCATTTTGTACTTATGGTTTTATAACAATTGAAATAAATAGCAATCCGAAATAAATGAATGAATAAGTAAACCCAGTCAATATTACTTTAGTTACACAATCCGATTTATTCTGGAACAAAAAAGACGTTGCTTGAAATTCTAACATCTTGTAATTTCCCCCCCATCGCACCCCCGTTTCAATGGCACGTGCAGACAAGATTATATTGTTACGGGCAGACCACGGACATAGGAACGGATGCAGTGATTTAACTATGTAAATGGAGGCTTTATCATTTAGCATCGCTCGTTATAAGTAAGTGATGTGCAAACCAATAATTGCTAATTGTTTTTTGACAGGAAATAGTAGTGCCCCTGACCGTATGTTAGTCCGGGCAGCCTATTTTAACGGAGACTAGCCAACTTCACAGGAGATAGAATAGTGCGCAAGTATGCGCGCAAGCACAGGTGTTCTCTCTCTTTCACTCACACTTATAGTCCACTGGGATGGAGAACATTTGCAGGACCGACGACGTTTCGTGCTCTCCGACTCCGAGACACGAAAATAGTGTAGGTATTGTCTTGTAAACTCCTTGTAGATATTTCTTGGTTTACAACGAAGGAAAGGCATACATGTGGGGTGATATACCTTTGCTTTCCGACAATGTAGCAAGACATTCGGCAGGCGCCTAAAAAATTCGTTATCAATGCACGCATAACCTAAATATGTCATGATGAGGTTTCCGAACATAATTGATGCGTTGATTCTTCACGTGTTCTTCACACGCAAGGTCGTGGCGCGAATGTTAATCATGACAGTTAACGGTGACGACAGGGACGGCTTAGAGCAATGAATTTATATCACGGAAGAGGTAAGCACGTACATCCAAGCGCATATATCTGTCTGATCCCACTGTGTTGCTCTGTACTTTATAGTGACCTACTTTTTCCCTATTGCTCTGAATAGGATAAGTATTATCCGAATTTACTAATTTAGTTGTAGCGACCACTTCAATTTCGCTACAAGTAATTAAACCTACCCTCGAATTTATAGATGTTTTATAAAATTATGAAACAGCATGTGCATAAGAGTTTTCATGTTTTAAATACTGTCCGCTAGAGCCGCGGTTCATTTGCACACTAGATGGTTAGCCTACGAATAATCTCGCACTTAACGTACTGTAGTACAGAGTCCGTCCCTGCGCTGTGTTTAGGTCTTTTAAGGTATGCCAGCAGGAACTTGAAGCCCAGCGCGATCGAGGCTTTCTAATGGCGTAATTTATTGCGAAACGGATCGATGGAACACTTATGTCACTATTAATTACTGGCAACACTGTTGTTCATGATAAACCGCTTTTTAATAGCTTTAGATGGAATGTAGTTGGTACTCCAATTTTATTTATATGTATAGATTGATTCTTGCAATGACCCGGATAACCTACAATTCTAGAACAGCTACTTAATTCGGACAAGCATACATCACGTATCAAATAATACGCTAGCTAGGCTAACCTACAGCTGCCTTTGGTATCCGGAGCGCGACCGTATGCACCCACTAAAGCTGGAAGTCGGCATCATGGGTGCCTACTCCAACCAGGCTCCAAAGACCTTTAGGAATAAATATTAAAACCCAGAACGCAATAGCAGGTCGCATGCAGGTAAAAAGTAAATTTAAAAGACGATTTTTTATTCTGGTCCGATGGCCGGTATTGCAAGATTAGAGCCCATGCACACATCTACGTGTAATGTGAACCAACCATTACAAAAAAAAATGTAGAACGCTCTGCTAGTATTTGGCTTAAGTAGGCCTCAAATTCCTCAGTTATCTAATCAAATTACAGGTAAGCTTAAGCAGTAAAAATCACGTTATTAACGGACCTTTTTGATTCTAATTATGAAATTAATGATTGAGTAACTTTTTTTTTATCTAACAAACCGGAAATGATTATCATGCGTGTGTGTGTGCCTACGTTTGCTCAAAACCTCAATCGGTTTGTTGGTTTCGTCATAGTCTGTACCCGCACAGATGGCTCAGTGTTCATGGGCCTTTGGTATGACAGATTATTGAATAGGGTACCGTACCTACCTAATAGGTCAGATAGCCTACTATTTCAGGAAATCCCGCTTTAAGTCTAGATAAGGAAAATATATATATGCATATTACAATTGTGATCGTGATCCCATAATGCGTGATTGCAAGCAATTTTCACTCTTTGTCACTAAGTTGGGTACATCATCGGAAAATAAAGTATACAGCTTAGATATTCACACTCGATATGATAGCTTTGTTTGATTGTAGGACGCTTGGCTCATTGTGCCGGCAACGGGTGGCTGCAGGTTCGATTCCCGCCGGGACAACTTTTGGAAATATTCGTTTCGTAATTTGCCATGGCCTAGGTTACAGGAATCGCCCCGTCTATTGTCAAAACAAGCGTAGTTTAGTTCTGTACCCAATGATATTAGAAAATTATTGTCTGTACCCATACACACGCGTTGCAGATTTTTGGACCATACATTAAAATGTGTTTTGAGGGATATTTATTTAACATTTTATAAAAAAAAGTGTATTTGTTATAAGCATTAACGTTACAATAAAAAAGGTTCCTCACCCCTGGCTCTATACATTATGAATGGTTTTATTACCTCTGGTTCAAGCTCAAACTTTTTACGTGGCCGTTACGCTAACGTAAGCGTCTTCCGTGCCGCTCGCACCATAGATTTCATCAATATGTATGACAGTGACAGCATGCTTTCTCGATGACGTTAAGATTACATTAGAAGTTTCTGCTGACCCTACTGTAAGGTGATTCCGTTGTTATGGAACGTTTATTTGTACCACGATTACGATGTCTAGACGCACTGTCTGTTACCGAACTTTTCATATAAATAGGCAGGTACGTATTATCATTAAAATTAAGATACTTAAGTCTGCCTATCTTTGTATATTTTAGAAAATTAAGTAGGTAAATACCGGTTTAATTGTGCGAATCAACGACTTTATTTACAAATACTTATATAAGTATACTTACGAACTATGCATTTTTATTCGAAAAATATAAGGAATTATTTTCGCTAAGTTTGATAGTGGGTAACTAGGTAGGTTACATACTGATAAGCTTTACCCAACTTCTTCTTCTTCGTCGTTCCCTCGCTAATGAGGATCGTGACTATAATATGATTTGTCTCCATGGACAATTCTTCATAATTATGGTTTTCTTGGGAAATTAGTATAGTGTTTTCCTCTTGCCTTCTGCATCAGATCTTTTAGAGACTATTTAGGCCTTAAGGTCACTGATACCTCTTCCAGTCGGTTTCCCGGCTGGGTTGATGGTTATCCGGCCATAACTATAGCTCGGTCGCCAAAGCCCCTTCTGTTGTCTGGCAGGGAGCACCACGGTGGCCTAGGCCACCGCCACCAGCTATTCTGACGAACCACTAGCGTGTGTAAGGGGGTTGGCTTGGGTCAGATAGATGTTTGGTTCCGTTCTCCCCTTACCCATTTCGTTATTTATTTCATTTTTCCAAGGATTCTTACTTTCTATATTTTATTTTCCTCAATCATTTAATTAATCTGTTCTCAAGTTTATTTGATTGACCAAATAAAGTTGTGATGAGCGATGTATGACTAAAAAGATATGGTGTGAAAGGTCAGATGAGACAGATGTTTTGAAATTTATCTAACAACGAACGTAGGATATACACTTTTTTATTATATGTCGGAATATATTGACCGTGGAATATCTTTGTTGTGCGCAATTTTACACGTAATATTAATCGAACCAAACATGTGGTGATCGATGCTTAGGGCGCAGACGGAATTCAATTTCCTTGTAGGTACCTAGGTAAGTAAATATAGCTAGGTACGCAATCAGAAGGTTATAAATGAACGAGTGTGTTAATATCGATTTGTTCGATTTGATGGCTTCGCGGCTGATAACTGAGTTATATAAGTATATAAGGTGTAACAATAATAGTGTATAAAAAATAACAGGGCCAACACTAGGTTATTAAGATAACATTCCCGAAGAAATAAATCAAATTGTTAGACATTTAAATGACGTCCTGCTGGCTTCTCTAACTATCGATCAACTTGTTTGGTTTATAATTGAAAAAGTTGACAAGCCGAGGGGCAGTGGTGGGTTCCTCTTCACCCATTTATTGTTTTCTTGTGGACAACGCTTTTACTTTCACGGTAACATCACATAATATTATATGTTCCCAAATTATCAGGTAAACCTCACATTGAAACTTTTACATGAATTGTTAATGTTTTAGAGGCGATTAAAAATAATTGCAATATTATTCATAGCCATTACATTCCGCTCTCTAATTCACACAGCTATTGCCGAATTTCAATTGACAACAAATTTTTTTTATAGCCGTGCGACCGGCCTATCGTGATTAGTGTATACAAAGCCGTGTTAGTTACACCATTTATAACACAAGAACGGGTCGGCTGATTTTTATGATCTTTGATTATTTCGAATTTGCTCCGCCTCGAATAGCAGAATAAATATTAAAACATGGAAAAAAATTCAAAAAACACAACAAAAGCATTTCTTGTATTTACGCGAATACTACACATTTAAATAAAACTACTAACTTCGTTTATATTATGTTTTTTTACGTTCCCGACGTTTCGGCTGCTTTACAGCAACCATGGTCACGGGAGGACCGAGGTAGTTGACGTCCTAGTGTCATAGTTTGACCGGGGTACCCTCATATTTAGTTGTTGCTTACAACACAGATAAAAGTAATTCATTTTCTCATACATTTGATTCTGAGGCAGTACGAAGATCGCCGGAACAGCTAGTTATGTAATCAAACATCTGTTCTTAGCTATAGACACCTTTCTTTGTTTAATAAACTGGTGATTTGTTAAATTGACGTGGGTCACGCAACGCGGATAAAATCTTCCGAACTTATGTGTCTATAAACAAAAAATGGTAGGTTACATAAACATCATAAAATAAAATATTATACATTTATGGTTATCAGTACCTATTATTTATGACTTAAAAATATAAAGAGGTAAACGAGGTAAAGTTATAAGTTTGTATGTTTGAAGGGGCTAATCTCCAGAAATACTGGTCCATTTTTGAAAATGACTTCACTGATATATAGATTTTTCATCACACTATTGGAGGACCATTGGAGGTCGAGCTGCAGGTCGAAATCTATGGTTGAGTGGGCGAAGCCACGGGTGTAAGCAGTTTAGAATTTTATTTATAGAATTCTGTCATAGGGGGCACTGGCAGGCATATTTATTTCAAAAAAAGTTTTTTGGAATATTCAGAAAAAAAAGTGTGGTTAGTTATTAGGTAATGTAACAAGGTAACAGTACATGTAACACTGTCAGCCATGTTTGTCTTTGGTAACGGCCACTTGACTCCTTTTATCCTCGACAGTCGGGGCTACATGTGCCGTTTAGGGGACAAATCCACACTAAGGTTGGTGCGTTTGAACGAATTGTGCAACTAGACGCGCGCGGCACCGCGCCGCGTCCGCGCCAACATTTTCCCGCCAAACGGCGCGCGGGATTGGACGCGTTCAAAAAAAGAATTCAAAAAATTTACACTTACAAAAAAAAATCATGTGTCAATATTAAAGCCCATAGATAACAAAAAAAAACATGTGAACTCAGTTGGGGCTGTGGTGTTTGTGTTTTGTGGTTGTGTGTGGTGATGGTATCACAATGTGGTTGGCTTTCGGTCACTTGTTGCTGTTGACTGAAGTGATCGCGTTCAATGTTACTACTGTCTACGATGCGGTGAGTAGCCTGTAAAATGTAACAACAAAGCTGAAAGAGTATGCTGAAATACGTACCAAATAAACACTTAGTAGAAATATTATACAGGTAAGTACCTGGGTACCAGCCAGGCTTTATCACCCGTAAACGTAGGCAGAGGTGCAAGATGTCTACAAATTATAATCCACCTTAGAAGTGCATGTAATTTTTTTCCTTCTTTTTTATACTCATTAATTTACAACTAGCTGCCCCAGTGAACTTTTACCACCTCGAGCAAATGTATGAGAAAATGGAAGCGATTCTTTTGAATTTTTCGATGTTTAATAGTTATTTTGCTATTCAATAAGATCACGAATTTATGAGTTTAAATAGTGTCACTAACACGACTTTGTTTTTATACAACTAGATTTTTAAATTAACGAAAATAAAAGCTTCAAACTAAACTAAATAAAAAACTACCCACATTGCCGCCGCCCGCCGCCGCCGGCGCCGGGTTTTTTTAAATCTATACCATATTTTGTCACTCGTCGTTAAATTTTAACGAAACATAAATTAACGTTGACAGATCGTTAATTGTAATTTTATTAGCCAGTATATAATGTCCGTCTATTACCTAATTGCATTACTGACTTTAAATACCTACTACTAGAATCAGAATCAGAACCAGAATATTTTTTATTCATGTAAACCAATAATTACAGTACTTTCGAAACGTCAAAATATTTACAAAATACTAGGCTACAACTTTACCACCCGTTCGGAATGCCGCTCCTATGGAAAAGAACGGGCAAGAAGCTCTATGGTTGCTCTTTTTGAAAAGATAATTTACATTTTTGAGCAGAACGTTGTTATGAGTATATGAGAACCATGTAGGAACACCTAGACATACTTTAGCAGCTGGTCAAAAAAAGTACTAGCTCTATGTATAAAATTATAGTAACAAAAAAAAATTACCCAGGAGATATTTACTTCAGTCGATATTTAGATATTTATATGCTACAATATAATTTGCTGCGACAGGTAGTATCTTCCCGTGACAGTTAGGTCACTTGATTGCTCCGGGCTACGTCATCGGCCTTAGCTGTACAGATTTTTTTTTCCTGAATGCTTCCACCAATTCCTTAACAATAGGGAATATTTAAAAATGCTTATTGGACTCTCAAGACCGATTTTGATGGAGGCTAAAACTGCATTGATAGATTTTTGAAAAAATAGTTCCCTATCCAGGAATTGAAACTTGATTGTGAAAAAAACCCTACTGTATTATTTCACCAGCCGTCAATGTCGCTAATAAGGATCATGTTCTGGCAAGTAATGACATACAGCAAACTAAGGAAAATGCATTTTTTTTGTAAACGATAAATATTTTCGTACATAAACCGTAACGTAGTCGTAATCGTTCAGACTGTGCCCGCCTAACGCCTACATTCAGTATCACAACGACTCGTTCTTTTTTCTTGTGAGGTATCTCTTCGCAGTTAGACCATAATCAGAGACAACAAAAAATAATTCCTTTTTTCTAAATTAAATCTTTTTTTATAGCAGTGTAACGAAATGTGGGTGAACTGCAGTGCACCTCTGTATTGAAACATAATCTCGTCCGAGGTACAAGTATTGTATTTTCAAAATACCACTACGTTTCAAAAAATACACCATATAAAACAAACAATATTAATACATAAATGTGATCAGTATATGTCCTAACAGTTAATATCCTACTCAATTTATGTTACGCCATAACTATATAATTTGACTGGAGTAAAGTCACTGGCGTGTATTAGTAATACACGATTACCAGCAGCTAGACAGGCATATCATATGCGCTGCCTTTCATCGACCATAACCTCCATATCGAAAGGTCTCCAATAAAACAATTTTTTTGCCAACTTTACCTAGATTGGCTAACACCGAAATAAAAATGTTTTGCATTAGATGGCAACACCTATTGGTTTCCAAAATTTAATTTCGCAAATGCAAATTAATTTGAAGTTATTTGCTAATCTATAGGAATGTGTGTGTGTCACTACACTACACTCGTGCGGAATAATATAGCGAACGGCTTTTTGAATCGATTGATTCTTGAATATGAATCGATTTGAATATCTATTATTTCAAATTGAGATAACCTCTTGATGATCTTCAAATTGCAATAATTACTCTCATATTCGTCGATTTGATTGTTTAGTGTTTTTTTATAACTTTCGCTTCACTGAAACACTATAAGCTGTGAGAGATAGATGATTACAATTAACATTGAAAACAATGAAGATAGACCCAGCGTTTACGTAATATTATCGTCGAATCATGGTCGGAACTTGTTTATGTAGAAAGCAGGTGTTGGAATTTTTTAGTAATAAAGCATGAGAATCGATGACTCTAGTCAAGATATAACACCACTCAAGATAGCTATCTATCGATAAATTCGTTAATACTGGTATGATCGAAAAGCTTACATATACAGTACAGCCCTTAAGTACCTGCTCCATATTTCTTAGGTACTGCATCAATGATTTCAAAATTGCGTATCAGAACGAGGTACGTTCTATCCATCAGTAGGGACTATTGTTAAACTGTGACTGAAATGTACATTGAAGATATTAATATTAACAATGCATTGTTTGCATTGTTTTTGGAATTCTAATTTTGTTCAGACATCACGGAAAAACTGCGCGACCAATTTGAACAAGGTTGTTGACTATTGGATAGCCGTGAAGGTTGGGTACATATCGTTGCAATATGAGCATTGAGGATGTAGGGATTGAGCAAAATCAAAAGCTATCTATAGTCTTTTGGACAACTTTTCGAACGCAAGTATTAATATTTTAGTGAGCTATTTCTCCTGCCATTACAACATTGTGTGTGTGCAAGACGCAATTGTCGCTCACAAGTTCTGATACATTGAGTTAGGCTCACCGCTCTGACCTACATTCGCATCACGTCCGTAATAGACAGTTTATCTAATGCTTACTACACATTATGTTGACCAACATCCAACATCTTATGAAGAAAGCTCCAGTGTTGGACCCAAGCTTAAGTCCGTTAGATATACAGAGAATAGCGTGTTGTATTATAACAGTTTAAGTTGCTGATCTTTTCCGCTCAGCAAAAGCAAGGCTTAGTATGTCACAGGAATAAATCATAACCTCCCTTTCTGTTTTTTGGTGTAAAACAAGATTAGCGCAGTTAGTTGCTTTCGGCACCGAGGGTCCCGGGTTCGAATCCTGGTAGGGACAAGCTATGTGAGATGAGCATGAATGTTTGTATCCGAGTCATTGATGTTTAATATCTAAATGAGTATTATATATTGAGTTCGCCCTCACTCCATTCTAGGGTACCCATAATACAAGCGTTGCTTAGTGTGGGACCGTATACTTGGTGTGTTCGTCCGGCGAATATAATTATTATTATTATTATATTTGGCCCCAAACCTACAACACCAATTATTTAACCAACCCGTTGGCGATGCTTGGAATGTCGGATGACTAATACATAACGATAAACTGGTCTCAATGTGGGCCTATATAATTTAATTTTATAATGAATACTGTTACGGATCAAGATTAAAGTCGTCCGATCATAGTACGCGTATCTAAATCATCACGTGTACTCATGTACATTTGAACGTCGACAGCTGGTTACAATTCACTGTCTACTGATAGTGTCGAATGTAAGCATCCAATCATTCATCACTCATTCTTCTTCTTCTTTCTTTACGAAATGTAATGCGATGAAATAAAATGGATATGAATATGGCCTCACCTGCAACTTAGCGGGTATTTTGCCTTAGTGGGTATTCTGACATTTTGGGACAACTCGAATAGTTATACGTCAATGAAACACAATTTTAATATATAACAACTAAAGTAGCTAAAGCTAAAGTAGCTAACAAAACATATTTTATGACCTAAGTCATTTGATCTATGGTACAAAACTACGCAACGCTTGTATAATTTCTATGACACATTAGACAGGGAGCGACTACAGAAACGGGAATAATAATTCCTGAATTAGTCCAGGCGGGAATCGAATAGGGATGTGTCCTAAAAGCTTCTGTTGTAAAAGAATATCGTGTAAATTTTAAATTGAGGTTGATTTTAAAGTATTTTAAATTTATTATATCTTATTTATAAAGAATTCAAACTAAAAATAGTTTAAAAAATGTAAAGACATTCCTCTATTATCTCTGTTCATCACCTAGCAGAAACTTGTAGAACCGGAAGTCCCAAAATAACCACATGTTAATAGATGGTTCCGAACGAGACCAACGAACAGGCTTTTCGTAATTTAGCCGCGTATCAATAAAATATAATATAGAAGGGCTTGCGTAAGTACGGACTCTGACATTTGTGTTGCGACGATAATGTATCTACCTGCTGTGCCTCTATACTGAGTGTAAGTGGCTTCGTAACGAATATTGATAACATGGATTCAACTCCTGATTCTGGACTCCACAGAGTTAGAATTTTCCGTGGATCTTTTCATGATGTCTACGCATTTTTTAATTTCAGTTTTTGTTTCTAATTGATTTTAGCATGAAATCAGAAACAAAACATAATTACTCATTTATACCTAAAACTGCAATGTAAATTAAAACTTGAGACGCTTTAGCGCGCTGTGTCACTCGCAAGGATTGTGTATCGCGCGGAGCGATGTGTTGTGATCGCGTCGTTTACGATACATTGCGCTCATAAAAATGACGACATTTGTAACTCATGACTTTCGACACAAATTATTTCTATAATTTCATAATAGGCATTAACGTTTACCCAAAGTTTTGGTCTTCTTACATCCTGTATAATAATAATATAAGTATTTCTGTGGGTAAATACCACGATTGTATAGCTAATTTAGCAGCACTGTGGGTCAGTAAGTAATTAGTACTCTAATTCTTCGTCGTGAATCCAAAACTTAATTCGTCGTATTCATGGTAGTCACACACAATCCATTTACAATGAAAAGCTGTGTGCTGGACCGACCAAGAGACATTGAAACGACACGACGAAAGAGACTTCAAAAAGGAGGAGGTTCTCAATTCGGTTGTATTTTTTTTTGTAGATCGACATATCAAAATTCTAACTTTATATAACGATTACAAATGAGCTTCAGAAGCGCAGAGGGTATACTCTTTCTTAATCACGCTGTATATCAGAGATAATTTTCTCGTATCACATGCTAATCTGAATGGCCTCCGGCAACAACTGGGTGCAGCACCATTATCACACGATTCATTAATATTTTCACCATTGGTTGGAATTATACCTGTGTATGGGTTGTAGAAAACTAAAATTAGAGAAGAAATATAAAAAAAAATATTTTTGATTTGGGTACGAGTTTATTCATACGTGTGCCGTAGTCTTCGTATTTCTCATGTTGTGTCCAAAACATTCAATTCTCCATACATAATAATATGGAGAAATATGCCTGATTTGCGCAGTTAATAGTGACCCTGCTGTCTGCGCCAACCGACGGTCGCGGATTAGAATCCTGGGCCCCAAATCAATGTATTAATCGAACAGCAACCGCATAGTAACTGTCAATTTTGACAGATATACCATACAATATATGTCAAAAGTGACAGTTACTATGCGGTTGCTGTTCGATTATGAATCCATTGTGTTAGCAGACTTAGGGCCCTGGTGTGATGAGCATGAATGTTTGTACCCGAGTCATGGATGTTTAATATGTAAATAAGTATTATTTATTGAGTTTGCCCTCAATCCATTGTACGGTACCCATAATACAAGCGTTGCTTAGTGTGGGCCGTATAGTTGGTGTATTCGTCTGAACTTTAAAGTTTTACGGTTAGCTTAAAAACAAACGCTCACTCGACCGATGAATATCTCACACTCTTTGGTTATAGATTTCGGACACCGTAATATCTGGTTAGATGGTTTTTTTTTTATTAAATTATAGGCAAGTATTTGTCTCGTTCTCACCTGATGGTAAGTGACGATGAGATCTACGATGGAGCATACTTGCCTAGGTAGGAAGGCGGCAGTAGATAGAGACGCTACATTCACTAGGCACTTGCAGCGCAGCTGATCTGACCCGCCATCCATGAATGGCAACACCGAACATCATGCCGGAACACGGCTAGGCCGCTCGCCAAGCGGCCTAGCCGTGTTCCAGCTAGGCCGATGATGATGAGATGGTTTTTCAAATGACAAATTCTAGAAATGCTTCGTTATTGATATTGCGAATTTTTATCAAAACTGAATTATAAGCACGCAAGACTTTCCTCGTTAGTCGATTATTTCACATAATCGACTAAGAGACTAACGTTTTACTTACCTTATTGATTCGCTTGCACTGCGATCTTAACTTACCTATTTCACAGTTCAACGCTGGACAGCACGTCAAGTGCGAGCTAACTGTATACTTTATAGTCTACCGTATTTAGACGTTTTGTATGGAGAATTGAAAAGCGCCTCTAGCGGACGGTATTTCAGACTTTCAATTCTCCATACAAAATGTCTAAATACGGTAGACTATAAAGTATACGGTTAACATACGAATAATTTCGCACTTGACACGTACAGATCGTGTGTACAAATCATTTGTAACTCAAGTGTTACAAGTCCACTCCATATTACCAACCCGAAATGCTGTTATGACATTACAAATGCATAAAGTAATTCGAAGCTCGCAATTACTTACACGTGACCGTCAATTAGATGCGCACTCGAGTGAAGATGTTAACAAACAGTTCAGCAACTTACATTCTCCATCTCTATCGAGTCAGGGTCGTGGTGAAGCCGGCCATCTTGCGACATGTGATCATCAATTGCATTTGGTAGTCATTATGTTCCTTTTCCCGAATCAACACGAAGTAATATCGTGTTCTGTTGCGAGTTTTAGTATACTTTGATAATAACGTTTGGTTGCAACGAAACTTTTGAATGCGTAGAACCAGCTCTTACGGTTTAGGTGTTGAATATTTCAGCAAGTTTGTTAGAGCAGGGAAGTGTAACTAACTCAGGTGCTCTGTATTTTTTTTAATTAACTCTTGTTTGTACACCAAAGAAATATTTTGGCCAACACATCAGCATTGCCATTCAACATGGCAATGCTGATGTGTTTTGTTCATTTGTATTTTTGAGTGCATTTTGAAATCAGCCAAATAAATAAACGTAACAATAAGCAAAGACAACAGATAGATAGTTCGTATGGCGGTCTTATCACTGAAATATGATCTCTTCCAGACAACCTATAAAGGAAAGAAAAGAAAAAAATAAATGAAGAAAAGGAGAAGGATAAAATAAAAATCAATATGTGTATCAATGTAGGTAGGTATATGTCGAAGCTAAGGGGAGGATTACACTTCAAAACCTTTGCTTCCATTTAATAAAAGTTTTTTCTCTAAAAGTAAACTGAATACGTTTTGAAAGTAATAGTGAACTGAATCTTCATTTCTACAGCATAATAGGTAGGTATACTTACAATTATTGATGGTCAGTAAATCTCAGCGGCTAGTGCGTTCGAATACTACCTTAGTATAGCACAATATATCAATTGCAAGATTACTCGTAAGGTAAATGTATAATTTATAGTTTACGTATAAGAACGGCGCCTCTAGCGGTTGGTATTTAAAACTTTCAATACTCCATACAAAATGCCTAAATACGTAGACTATAAAGTATGCGGTTACCTTACGAATAATCTCGCACTTGACGTACCGATTAGGTAATATGTAGCTCTCAGTAAACTTATAGTATTGTGCTAAAACTCCTCACATTGTGTTCGGTATTATTTTATTGCGTTTCAGTATTACGTGTTTGTATTAAAGCTGAGCTGGTGACTTTTGCATATTTACTATAAGGAAGTAGGTATTATATAAAGCCTACTTAGTGTATATTTTTTTAAAAGCTTATGTTGAAATTCTGTAAGGAAGGAATTAATATTCTATGTAGAATTTCTCTTATCGCTTATGTAATTTTTAATACGAATAGGGACATATTTTTTTCATTATCATTGCGGATCGCGCATTTGTTATTATATGAAGATAGTCATTTAGAAAAAAAAATTGCTCACAAAAAATCATAATCGTCTTTTTTATTGGGACCAAAACATATTTTTTTAAAATCGACTTACCAAACTTGTGACTTCACGTAATTATTGCAAATGCGCTAAAAGCGTAGGATCAATGCTTAGTACACCCTTTCCGAATCACATTGTAAAGTTTTTACATAGCATACGAGTGTGTCATACAACTCAATCTACATACCACCACCACCACCACTGCCGTTAACTCTTTACAAGTCTTTTTTGTTTTTTTCCTCATTAAAAGTATGACTAACCTTGGTTTATTATCTCCCAATAGGGGTCTGAAATGGAATAGTTGCAACAAACACTTTCGGCTTAGTCACTCCGGCTTGTTACTAAATGTTAAGTCCTGTGGCTTCCCACATGATTGCTTTATGTATTGCAGAATTCTGTGGTTTTCGCAGAAGCTATGTGAGCACATTCGCCATGACGGGAATTCCGATTCACGAGTGGCTTACATTGACAAAATATTTTGACAATAAGTATTTTGAGGTCGCATGTTGGCACACTATTGTATGCAGTGAGGTTGCGATGTTGAATTGCAATCTTGGCCATTTTGTTTTATTTGTCACACAATTTGTAAATGGCATCCCGTTGTTACATTTGCAAGTCAAATGTAACACTTAAGTGCCTGCCTATACAATTCAAAATATGAGAAAAGTCATTTCTCAGATATTAAAGTGTGTGAATCTTCATAATTATCTTTGGAGACCTAGGGCCTAGACACCAGGGCCCCAAGTCTGCTAAAACAATCGATTCATATTAACTGTCACTTTTGACAGATATCCCATACAATAACTGTCCAAACTGACAGTTACAATGCGGTTGCTGTTCGATTATGAATCGATTGTGTTAGCAGACTTGCGGCCCAGAAGGTACATGCGGTCCTCCTGTGTACCTACTTTTGTATTTAGGTACATTCCTATCCAACCTACTTTTTTAAAATGCGTTTGACCGCGCGTCCGGCCTAACTGTCGCGATGTTATGTATTAAATCTTCACACATTCACGACTCGAGTCATTATAAAACGATAAATCACGTGTCGAATACGTTATATGAATAATTTTGTGCGCTGGCGCAGTAATTAGGATTCCACCGGTATTCTCAATATTTTTCGCAAATATTTATGCAAGTAGGTACCAACGTAATGATTATATAACAGACCACGATGCGGATGCTTTTATTGGCCGAAACACAGCCTTATTTCCTTGAATAAGGGCATGTTATCATTTGAGGTAGGCGATTAACATAGTCGAGATAGATTTCTCTAGAATTTTAGTAGGTATCGACTTACAGTTTATTTTTAAGCGCATGATGATGCAGTTGTAAAGGTACAATTTCGGTATGGCAAATTTTAAATAAAAATTCTGCTCAGAAAAAGCACATTTGTCACATTTTGTCGGCAGCATTTTTTTTAACTGTCTTATCGAAATTATGACTCCACAGAATGATTACGAATTCACAACAGAAGGGCAGGTGCATATTGGCGTAGGTAGGGTATACACTTTCGGAATCACACTGTAGATACACAGATATATAAGTTGATAAACATCACCGAAATTAGCACTGGCATTGATGTGCTATGATGTGCTAGGAAAAATTTGCTAGGAACCTATGATAATCAAGAATCATAAGCAAGGTATCTATGGTATACTATTTTTTTTAAAAACCATTGACATTTTGAATTTCGCGCCCTGACCCTGAGCTTCCCCCTTAATATGTATCGCGTGTTGTGCCTCAAATATGTTACCATTAAGTAAGGTGTTGGATGGATTAGTCATTCCTCTCTTTCTTATTGATGTTCTTATTTTTATCTCGGGGATCACCTACAGTGTGATGAACTAATTAACTTGTAGTACGTACAACTGACATATCTACAATTATTTACAGTGGATCTGTAATAACAATGTTGGTTTTAGTTTTGTTTAACGGAATACAAGTTATTGATGGTGGCATGCGTGTGTTTATAAGTACATCGTATTAAAAGTATTAGCTTTTCTCACGCTTATCGTGAATGTTTTATACTTATGACGTGCTTGGGCAATCTTCCGCGACGTCCAATCGTGGTGTATTGTTTTCTAATGATTAAGCCATTTGATATTGCAACGTGGGATCAATCTGGTGAGAAAATTACCAGCTTCTTTACCACTCAAACATTGCGTTGGTGTATATTAATTTTTCATACACAGGCACGTCGTTGAGAATGTATGATTGGTATATCTATACATACACTAAGATTATGTTGAAATTGACATATCGATAGAACCTTAGCAAATACTTGGAACATATCATGCAAAGATGGAAATAATGGTACCTTAATACCTAACTCGGTCAACAGTTTGTGTGATAAATGTAATTTGAAGAGGTCAGCAATTATCTTATTTTCTTACCGAATAGTACCGAATATAATATCGCCATACGAACACACCAACTATTCGGTCCCTAACTAAGCCACGCTTGTATTATTGGTACTGTACAATGGACTGAGGGCGAACTCAGTATATAATACTTGTATAGATATTAAACATCCATGACTGAGGTACACATACATACATACCAGTATTCGATCACGGGACCCTCCGCGCAGAAAGCAGGATCACAACCAACTTTGCTTATCAGGTCGTCTGTCGTCGTCAAGATTGAAGTTCTCTATTTTGATATCCGTGCATACAATTTGAATCGTATTCTGCTATATGTAGTAGCCTTTTCTAAAAATGCCAGCCGTACTATTTCTTCATAACATTCTTATGGTAACTAGGTATGGAGTTGCATAACAGCTCTATACACGTAAGTAATTGAAATATTATAAACAGATACGCACAGGTACACATTTAATTGCGCTTGTTGACTTATAGTCGAGTTATCTTCCATCGGCAAAACGATTTACCCACATCGGAGGTCTATTGACCCACTGCTGTTGTTAGGTGTACACTGACGGTTAAAACGTCGCGTTTCAGCGTTATCGCCGATTCTACAAGTTACTATGCGGTTACTACTACAAGTACAAGTTACTACTAAGCCGAGAGTGAACAGAGTACCTTCTAGGCAAGTATGCTCCATCGTAGATCTCATCGTCACTTACCATCAGGTGAGATCGACATCAAATACTTACCTATAATGTAATAAAAAAAAACAAAAAAAACAAGTGTTGTGAGATAGATCTCAATCAATGTCAAAGTCAAATATTTTTTTTTCATTATGAAATGCATATGAATAATGCTCTCATCCACAACTTAGCGAGGATTTTGCGAATGTCAAGTAATTAATAGCAATGACACATTCAATAAATACACATTATAAATAAAATAATGGATGTGACATGATGATATGAAAATGGCGTGTCCGTTAAATCATTTATTTCGTATAGGCACACGGGGGCACCAACAAATTGTCTCTGTCACTAATTTTTTTTTTCTTAACTTACAACTGGGTCGGATCGCGGCCCAAGCTGAGAAGATCCGACAAGAAACTCAGCGGGCTTGTCTTTATTTATGACTAGCTGTTGCCCGCGACTTCGTCCGCGTGGTATTTAACAAAGACAACCGTTGACAACAGCCTGCCCGCCCATTCTGAGCCCGCGGGAAGCATTGCAGGTGTTGCTATCAAACTTAATCAGGCGCTGCGCTGCAACATTGGTTTTCATTTTTTTTCGAGAGATCCAATTTTTTTTTTCTAAAATAAAAGTAGCCTATGTTACTCCTTGTTAATCAGCTATCTGCCAGTGAAATTCCCGTCAAAATCGGTCCAGCCATTTCAGAGATTACCCGGAACAAACAGACAGACAGACAGACAGACAGACAGACAGACAGACAGACGGACAGACAGATAGACAGACAAAAATTGTAAAAAATGTTGTTTCGGTATAGGTAACGTGTATACATCCAAATGCACTTAGTAAAAAGCGGTTATTTTAATATTACAAACAGACACTCCAATTTTATTTATATGTATAGATTGTCTTATTGTATCACACAAATAAATGGAAATGGAGTGAGAGATAATCTATTTCCAAAAATCCGTGGTATACTAATAAGCTCGGACACAAGATCAGTAGGTACCGCGAGGCCGCGAGTCAGTTCCACTGGACTATTCAGTCATTCTTGTGAAACCTTGCAAAAACCTTATAACCAAATAGATTTTCGTCATCACCGAATGTTACTGTTATGAACGCAAGATTAATATGAATGATCACTGTCAAATTTATTTAACGATACATATTGTGCGATCTGATGTTGCGATTAATTAATATATACGATGCGAATATACATGAGTTGTTGGTAATGATTAGCTTTCGAAAATCTTGCAATGTCTTGCGATATTTTTGAATTCGGTTCTCTGCAATAAAGTAGATAATTTGGACTATAAGTACTTACATGCTAGAAATCCGTTGTAGATTGACACTGCTTAGATAGCATATCTTAATTTTATTTTAATCGCTAGTCTGTCCGTGTCAGCGCGCATGATGCGTGCACGCACCCAAAAGTGCCGTTTGATAGGCCCGCTCGCTTTCTCATTACGCGTCAAATGAATCTCAATTAGTTGTAGTTGCGTTTGTGAGGCAACCACACGATGATGGTGACAATTCATTGATTGTTATGTGGGTAGAGTTGTTTGTAATTAGCTATAGGATTACGTGGAGGATACGTGATTATAGGCGGTGCTCTATTACCTACTGAGTACTATCATCAACAAAATACTCGAAAAAGACATCTCAAGAGCGCATTGAAGTTAGCTCATATACTACTGAATTGGAACCAGAGATATTAGTAAGTAGGTAGCTCTGGGATCTAGAGCTTGACCCCCCCCCCGAATTGAACCGGCCTGGCTACGGCCTTGGTAGATACTGGCCTTATTATCCAAATTCATTTAAATTTAGATTGCCTACCTTCTAATGTGGAATTTAAGTATCGAATGATGCAAGTTTCGCTTACCGCGTTAAAATGGATTACAAGATACGATTCTTACTCACCGAGCCGATGACAACATATTGGGCCCCTGCTCTACCGATATAATAATTCAACGTATACCTTATTTTTCCTTACTTTACGGATTTAATAAACAACCTGGATAGATCTCTTTAATGATAATTTAGACAATATACGAAGTTTGCGCAGAAACTTAGTCAAGTGACGTAATTTGGGAGTATTCTTTTGTGCAACCCGTGCAATATATATGTAGTTAGGTACTTGAACAACATCTCTCCACATTATTAGTCAAATACAATATATCTCCACATTAACACTAAATCCAACAGTTTCCTTATAGCAGCGCAGCCCACAGAATTGGCAAATCGATCGTTGGTATCACGAAACGTTATGCATTATGCGCAAACGCCGAGATCATCATCAATGTAAATACATCACGGGCCTGTTTGTTTGCGTCTCACGTGTTGATGGTGTGCTTGCGATGGTCTGTTTGTTGTCCTACGTGTCGACAGTTTAAACTTTAATAGATCTTTTGTGGAATTAAAATTGTAGGGTACATGTGTGGTTACAAAAAAAAATGCGTCGGTACGTGTTATTGGCCTACATCTATACTAATATTATAAATGTGAAAGTTACGATGGATGGATGGATGTTTGTTACTCTTTCACGCCAGAACGGCTGAACGGATCTGGATGTAATTTGGCACAGAGATAGATTATAGTCTGGAATAGCACATAGGCTACTTTTTATCCCTGTAAAATGTATGGTTCCCGTGGGATAGATTTGTTTACATTTTTCATAGAATACCAAAAAAATATTTTTCTCATACATTTGATTCTGAGGCGGTACGAAGTTCGCCGGGACAGCTAGTTTATTTATAACTGCCTACCAATTTATAAATGTGCCGAGGGTCCTGGGTTCGAATCCTGGTAGGGACAAGCTTTGTGTGATGAGCACGAATGTTTGTACCCGAGTCATGGATGTTCAATATGTATATAAGTATTATGTACTGAGTTCACCCTCAGTCCATTGTACGGTAGCCATAACACAAGCGTTGCTTAATGTGGGACCGTTTATTTGGTGTGTTCGTATGGAAGAAAAAAAAACTGTCCTTCATTGAGTGGTCGATTTTACGTTAACCGATCGATATAGTATTTTTCCTTCTTATTATATAAGTTATTGTAACGAACACATAATGGATGAGTCATATCCGTTCGGTAAAGTTATAATGGCTTATAACTATCTATACATTTGGGGTTAACAGTTCATATAAATAAAAAAGTTATATACATTTAAAGCACGTAAAAAGGATTGTGCTTGCAGTATTGGTCTTAGTACCTATTGTTAAAATCGACTAAGGTCATGATGATGGGCAACACGAGTATGGAGATAGATAGGAATAGCAGTGGAAAGCGAGCGAAACGAGGGGACTGACGGATCATATGCAATATACCAGAACTCCCCTCCTCCCCCCTTCCAAATTGACGGGGATTCCGCATACATTTAAAAAAAAATGAGGCCAGCAGAATATTACTAATGCTGCCGAAATAAACATTATTTGCAAATCCTTTACCTCCAAAATTCCGAAGGATGTCAAGTGTCGCAACACTTTTTAGTATTCAAGATGGGCTGCTATTATGCGCACGCATTGCAATGATTACCGTAACGTACACTTGAGGCCAAGATAACAGCGTCTGGGCGGCAATGAAACCACCGACCTTGCGCATTGCCCGCCACTGTAATACATATAAATGACTTATAATTAGGTCTCGTTTTTATTTTTTAATGGTGATATTAAGGTAATGAAAGCACATAATGTATAAAATTTATCGAGCATTGAACTCGTTAATAGGATCATTTACTCTGGTTATCCCATGTTGGCTAAGTTGGTCGAACTTGGGAATAGAGCTGCATAAAAAGCCATTGAGGATTTCCTGACCAAATTAAGCAAATTGACCTTCTTCTTTCAGTGGCAACTTCGATACCCGTCAAGAAAGTCCCACGTCCGTCGCCAACGAGCAATACCGCTCACGGTGCCCTTCCCCTGCGCAGACGCGGTGACGTCCGGCCGGAGTCCGGAGCCGCCCACTTCCGTGCACAGATTGAGGCCGGGGGACATTGATGTGGTGGCCGCGATCGGAGACTCGCTGGTGGCTGGCAGCGGAGCCCTGGAGGAGTTCGCGCTTGGAGCTTTTGTTGAATATCGAGGAGTGTCGTGGTGTGCTGGTAAGATAATAAGGCTTATATTCTGGCATCTTGAAGTCCTACTGGACTATGATTTTGGGATAATTATACAGGTCCCTTACAACTGGTTGCCTGTGTATTTACAGTCTTGCATTCTCTTGCTCAGTCAAGTAGTGACTCACCAGAGGCAAACGCTCATAGGCATAATGAGCGATTGCCTCGGGTGAATGGTTCGAGCGTAGTGATTTCTCATCTGCCTCGCTGTCAGCCTGACTGTTCCTGTCAACTTGAACAGATTGTTCAAAAAGACCTAGGGCTGCCGCGCTCGACATTTTGGCCAATAATTACCAATGTTGCTTCCTATGTGCTACAACATTATTGTTAATAAAATGAAACTCTTCTTATTTTGAGTATTTTAATATGAGATGAACATCAGTAAGTCTTATAACCCAAGCTATCCTGCCTCCTCCGTGTCTGGCTGTCCCATCTGTCAGACCACTAACGTCATCGTGACGTTTATATAATGGCTACCACAATCAGCAGTAAAGCCATTCCAACATGCTGTCTTTAACAAAAATAAGTGTCTTAATCTAAATCAATTCAACAATATGTCTACATGCTAGGTACATAGTAATAAGAAATTATAGATCTACAACTAATAGTAACATATGTATGGAAAATTAACTTATTGGTTTTATTGGATACAATTTTAACATACAATTAATAATATTAATGCTTTGTACATTATATTAATGGAATCGATATTTTTCACATAATTAAAATAAATACAATGAATTAACAATCATAATCTTTGAGATACAAAGGTTTTCTGGTTTCTCTCCTAGGTTTGCTGTCTTTAGGGACAGGGCTAGGTAATTTAACAACAGGAGATTTTGGTATTTGTTTAGAAGGTAAATCAACCCGAGTATCAGGATTCTGTAATGTAGAATCTAAATTAGTTGATGATGAACAAGGAATCGACACATTGTTTTCATCATCTTTTAGTGAATTTTTTAAAGTTACATTTTCTTGATTGATATCGGTGGTGAATGGGTGAGTGGGTGTTTGTATGTCTTTCAAATTTGGTGAAAATGGACGAATGTGTGTAAGGTCTCGTCTATATGTAGTGTCATTAACATCAACAAGGTATGAACGGTCAGATAGTACATCTGTAATTACTCCAGGAGTCCAGGTCTTATTAGAAGATGGTTGAATTTGAACTGACACCGGCTGTCCTATTTCTAATGTAGTTGCCTTTCTGGCTCTTTTATCATGTGAGTATTTCACCATCTCCTTTTTAAGTTTGATCTCTTCAGGAACGTTTTTAATCACATTCGGTTGTAAAAGCTCTTGGATGGCTGGTAGGAAACCTCTTGTTCTACGTGAAAATAATCTTTGTACGGGACTGGAGTTTAATTTATTAGGAGTGTTTCTTAGACAAAGCAGACTATACCAGAAATCTTCTTTACTTTCTGTGGCTTTCAATAACAATTTTTTAGCTATCTTTACTGTAGCTTCTGCTTTACCATTCCCTTGGGGATGATGCGGAGATGATGTTAATTGTGTAAAATTCCATTTCTTAGAAAAATCTGTAAATTCTTGATTAACAAAATTTGTACCACCATCCGTAACGACTATCTCTGGAATACCGTGTCGTGAAAAATTTTTCTTGCAGGTTTCAATAACTGGCTTGGCAGACAAATCTTTAAGTTTATCAACCTCAAAGAAATCAGAGTAGTGGTCAACTGTAATTAAATATTTTATTTGTTTGCCATTATGATTAAAAAAGAAAACATCCATAGATATTATTTGGAATGGATATTCAGGTATTTTATGGCTTTGCATGGTAAGTTTCTGTTGACTTGGTTGGTATTTAATACATGTTGCACAAGTTTTAATCATTTCTTTGATATCGTTTGACATTGATGGCCAAAATATAGCATCTCTAGCTAGTTTCAAAGTATTTTCAATTCCTGAATGTGCTTTATGTAGTTTTCTTAAAATTTCTGCTCTTAATTCTTCTGGTATTACAATAGCTTGATTTTTAATTATCAGACCTTGATAAATTGTTAAGTCACTTTTAAAGTTATAATATGTTTTGAGTGCATCAGGTACATCTCTAATATACTTTGGCCAGCCATGCTCAATAAAGTTTTTTAGAGTTAGAAAATTATGATTTTTTGAAGTTGCATTTTCTATTTCTTTAATACATTCATCAGATATTGGTAAATTAATTAATGGATCCACCTTTTCTATAATCTTAAAAATCTTCATGTCTTTTGATTTGTCAATGTCTTTGCATTCTAAATAAAATCGGGATAGAGCGTCTGCCATAATGTTATCTCTTCCAGACACAAATTGTAATTCTAGACTGTATCTTTGTAACATTAATAGCATGGACTGGAGTCTTTTTGGAGCCTGCAGAAGTGGTTTTTTAAAAATATTAAGTAAAGGTTTATGATCTGTCTTAATAATTGTTTTTGTATTACCAATAATTAATTGATCAAACCTCGTGCAAGCGAAGACTACCGCCAAAAGCTCCTTTTCTATCTGAGCATACTTCTTCTCAGTCGGGGTGAGGCACCTTGAGGCATACGCAACTGGTTGATTTTGCTGGAACAGTGCCACACCTAGAGCTCCTTCGCTGGAATCACATTCAACAACTAGTGGTTCATTTTTGTTGTAATATTTTAATGTTTTTATGTTGCAGATGATCAACTTCAGCTTATCAAATTCTTTTTGTGCCCTTCCACTCCACAACCATTCACTTTTATCATGTGTGAGGTGTCTTAGATATGTGGATTCTGCACTTAAATTAGAAATGAATCTACTAAGATATGTTACTACACCTAGAAATCTCTGTAATTCTTTTTTGTTCCTTGGGACTGGTATTTTTGAGACTGATTCTATTTTAGATGGATCTGGGTGCAGCCCTTTGTTGGTAAATATGTGGCCATAATATTTTACAGAGGTTTGTAGAAGTTTGGTTTTAGTTTTATTTAATTTACAGTTGTATTTTATTAGTCTGTCAAATAAATTTTCAAGATTTTTATTATGGTCTACAATTGCCTCTGACATTGTGTCACCAACTCCATATACCAGCAAATCATCCACTAGTGCTTCTACCCCATTTAACCCCTGAATCATTTCACTCATTTTTATTTGAAAATAATCGGGTGCTGACGAAATGCCAAAAGGTAGTACTCTCCAGCGGTATTTACCAAAAGGTGTCCAGAACGTCGTGAGTTTGCTGCTTTTATCAGTGAGATTAAGGTGCCAAAAGCCTTTTTTAACATCAAATGTAGAAAAAATTTTAGCCCTTCCTAGTTCTGGCAAAATTTCCTCAACTGTAGTAAATTGATGATTAGGTCTTTTAATAGCTTTATTTAATGGAATAGGATCTAGACATATTCTAAAATTATCTTTCTTTTTTATAATTAAGATATTGCTTACCCAGTCCGTATGGTTATCTTCTTTAATAATTATACCTTCTTTTTCTAACCTCTTTAATTCTTCTTTCAGCATGGGGCGTAGAGCTACAGGAACACGACGAGCCTTTTGGATAACTGGTGGAACTGTCTCATCGATTTCCAGATCTATTTTACCTGAAAAGCTGCCTCGGCCTTCAAATATTGTATCATATTTATTTAATATATTTTGTGTCTCCTGTGAGTAATTACATTGTACTTCCTTGCAGAATTTCACGAGACCCATTTGTGTACAAGCTTTGCATGATAAAAGGGGAATGTGAGTGTTGTGAACTACTTGGAATGTGATAACATATTTAGATTTATGACCAGATATGTTAGTTTTTAAGATAATGTCCAATTCACCATGTACAATAATATTATGTCCACCAAAACCAAATAGAGTTTTCTTTGATGGTCGAATTTTTTCTTGTACATATTTATTACCAAACATCTTCTCAGCATTCTGAAGACCAATCAGGCACTCGTCCGCTGCTGTATCGAGTAGACATCCTGTAGGTTTCCATTCCTTATTCACTTTGTACTCTAGTGTGCACTCCGCCAAATTTTTATTTTTATCATTAATTATCTTGTTGATTACAAATTCAGAATCCGTGTCTGAGTTGAGGCTGCTATTATGGTCTTCTCTCTTGTTGTCCTTTACCTCCTTCACTTGTTTTTTCTTCTTGCAAACAATTTCCAGATGGTTTTTTCCTTTACAGTAGTCACATAATTTACCCCAGGCCGGACATACTTCTTTCTTGAATATGTGGGTTTTTCCACAGAATTTGCATTTTCCCTTTTTAAGCTTTGTTTTTTCTTCTATTTTATTTATTTCAGATGTGGCTGACATGGACAAATCTTTCATATGTTTATCCGTGGCTTCTGCAGCACGGCACAGATTAACCGTTTCTTTCAAAGTCAAGCCATCCTTTTTTAGTAATTCTTTCTTTATATTCATCTCCTGAATACCTAAAACTATTTTGTCTCTTAACATTTCGTCTTTAAATGTGCTGTAGTTACATTCTTCAATGAGTCTGCATAAATCGGCATAAAAAACATCGAAGGATTCATGTTTTAACTGGTTTCGACAAAGGAACACATACCTGTTATATATTATGTTTTTCTTGGGAACCATTTTAGTGCTTATCAAAGTCAATATTTCTTTACACGTCTTAGACTCTTTATCAGTGTCTGTAAGACCAAATTGGCCATATTTTTTTAACGCTTCCTCGCCAATGGCGCTGAATAGTATACTGACTTTCCGTGTCTCTTGATCGGTTGCCCATCCATCCATTTGTGTTGCACGGCAATAGTTTTCCCATGCCGATGCAAATGATTTAAAAGCATCTTCCGGATCTATATTCGTATTTATTGCCGTGGGCCATGGGACATTAATGTTTTGTGAGGATGTAGGCTGCGTTCGTTGACTGATCTTTACGATCTGCTCCTGCATCGACCTCAAAAGCGCGGTTTGTTGCGCAACTATGGTTGCTAATGTAGCGTCCGTCATAGTGTTAAATTTCCGCTGCCACCATGTTAATAAAATGAAACTCTTCTTATTTTGAGTATTTTAATATGAGATGAACATCAGTAAGTCTTATAACCCAAGCTATCCTGCCTCCTCCGTGTCTGGCTGTCCCATCTGTCAGACCACTAACGTCATCGTGACGTTTATATAATGGCTACCACAATCAGCAGTAAAGCCATTCCAACAATTATCTCACGAATCTTATCACATTAGGTACCTCTGTCTCTCTTCCTAATTGTAAAGAGAGAGTGAGATAATATTCATATATCTGTTTTTATTGTGGTCCTCGTAAAGGTCTTTTTAGGTCCTATAGCAGGATTGGTATGTGTGACCTTTGTGTTTTACTCACTGTACACGAAAAACTCACAATCCAGGCACCCTTTTGATAGTACCTGTTGAAAAGCTTTTTCTTTCCATTTCCAGGTGGCGACGCATCATGGCGGGAATACCTGACTCTGCCGAACATTCTGAAGGAGTTCAACCCCAACATTCGCGGGTACTCCACGGGCACGGGCGAGTGGCTCGCGAGAAACGCCAGGTTCAACGTGGCCTTCCCGGTGGCTTCTGATGAAGATGCCGTTAAGCAGGCGAAGGTAATTAAGAGTTGAGAAAGAAGCTCTTTAATGTTAGAGTTCAGTATAGGTGTTAAACAAATCTCCTGTTATTCCGAAGGGGAACAAGTCGGGGTCCACCACGCTGGCCCAGTGCTTGTTGGCGCATTTCACGTGGATTTCGCCACACGTGCAGGACCCCAAGTCTGCTAACACAATCGATTCATAATAGAACAGCAAATGCATAGTAACTGTCACTTTTGGCAGATATCCCATACAATATCTGTCAAAGTGACTATTACTATGCGGTTGCTGTTCGATTATGAATCGATTGTGTTAGCAGTCTTTGGGCCCAGTGTTCGTTCATGATGTTGCCATCACTGTATTAGCAAGTGATAATCATTATTGAAAATTAGTTATTGTTCAGAAATTCGAAAATCCCAGAGACGGTAGCCCGGGTTTTAACCTGCACATCTCATTTTAAAAGCAAGTGTTGAGTAACAAACTTGTCTATGACTAGATAATATGTTTTCGTACTGTATTTATTTTGTTACTTCTTCAACGAAGATAAAGTATTTGCGAAACACCTACTTATAAGGTGTTAGTTCATGTATGTGTAAGACAGAGTGTACATTAGGTGCACAGACAACACACGGCGTACACCAAAAAGTGAAGCCTAAAAAACTCTGGTCTAGCGTGTTGTTTACATAGTAGACCAGAACTTTTTTGGCTTCACTTTTAGCGGACGCCGTGTGCTGTCTGATTATTCTAACAAGTCTGTGACTAGGCGATATAAATGTTGCTACACTAAAATTGTGAGCTACATTTTTGTTTATATTATGAGCGACAAATGCCCAGTAAGGAAAAGAATTCGAAAGAACGAAGGATTAAAAATCTGACAGCAATTAATGAATACCTTCGTGAAAGCGAATTATATACGTACCTTTCGTGTCAGCGTTTCCATACGCCTAAACAGAAATCTATACCAATAGACCTGACGGTTCACCTATCTAGCTAGTGATTTTTTTTAGTGCTCATCTTTTTTTATAATCCCCGAAATTTATAAATGACAAGAATTTCAGATTTTCGAAACCTAGCCACCAACAGTCGTAATAGCGGGCTCTGCGAGCTATAAAATTCTTACAATTCATTCATAAAATACATTGTATGTGCCGGTTATGCAAACTTTCTCACACCGTCAACCAACCGAATGTTTATTTTATGTAGAATGTATCACTGTTAAAGTTTGCTTATGACGATGTGTCATGCTTGGGTAAGACAAATGTGTACCTGCATGGTATCCCCTCCCTCCCACCGACCAACCGAATGAAGCAATGAAATTCATTCATCTTCTTTATACTAAGAAAATATTATGACACAATTGTATGTAGTTAGGTTAGTATATTAAACAAATATGTAAGACTAGCTGTCCCGGCGAACTTCGTACCGCCTCCCTCAGAATCAAATGTATTAGAAAATGAATTTATTGGTATCTAATAAAAAAAAAAAACAAATCTATCCCACGGGAACCATGTGCTATGTGCTATTCCAGACTATAATCTATCTTTGTGGCAAATTTCATCCAGATCAGTTAAGCCGTTCTGGCGTGAAAGAGTAACAAACATCCATCCATTTATCCATCCATCCATCCATCCAAACTTTCACATTTATATATTAAACAAATAAGTAAGATATACCAAAATGTACCAACTTTACGGAGAGAGCTGCGGAAAAGAGTTTTCCTGGGTAATTCAGAAAGGGTATGCTAAGTTTGGAACCCGGGCTTCTTTATCAAAATCCTAATAACGATTTAAAAAAATATTTTCTCAACTAAGTGACAATTGAGATTTTTGGGCACCATTTTTTTATCAAATTTACATATCATAATTCTGAATTCGCATAGTGTTTACAAATGCGCTAAAGCAGCCCATTGCTTAGTATACCCTTTCTGAATAACCCCGTATACAAACGCAGGAAAACTGAGCTTTCGGTGAATGTTCGAAGCCCATGACACGGCTCTTTGCGGCCACATCCAAGTTAACGGTTATCGTCACCTCTGCACTCTGATCATTTGTTGTGTAATTACTTTATTCTTTTGGTAATTGCAACCAATAAATATTGCTTAGTAACACATTAGGCTAGATGCACCTTTAACTAAAATTCCGTGGTTAAATTCCGCGCCAAGAAATTTGTTTCCGAGTTTTGGCGGCGCGTTTTGTCTGTCACAGATTCAGGTATTGCGGTATACTTTCTAGAGTCATGATGCAGTGGAATTACACGTAAAAATTGTAATTACGGAATGTTGTCTAGATATATCCATACCAATTCTGGGAAAATAAAATCAAGAGATCCTAGATACCGATAGCAATCTACAATCCATTAACAAACATACTTTCTTGAGCGTGTATAATACTACCCCTTTTTAATGTCCTACTGTTGGGCACGGGCCTCCTATCAATGCAAGGGGGGATTAGGCCATAGTCCAATGATAAGTGAAGTCATGGTTGAAAATGAGATTCGCACATGATATCCAGAAATCCCAGAGGTGGAAGCCTCGTTACCGAGGCAAACGTTCAACCAACTTGGATATCACTGCTTTTTTGAGCCGTTTGAGCATGTCATTGTTTAATATTAGGACCGGTAACTAATGTAGCATCAACAAGTACCCTACGAAAGCATAATAAAACACATCCTCCCTTCTCATAATTTCCTCAATGAATTCCTATTCTTCCAGAACGTGGTGGCTCGCATGCGTTCATCTCCGGACATCGACATAGCTCGCGACTGGAAGATGGTCACCGTGTTCATTGGTGCCAACGACCTGTGCTCGGCGTCGTGTCTGAACCCCGTGTCCTGGTCGCCGGCAGCCCACGCCAACAAGCTGGCCAAAGCGTTGGACTACTTGTACAAACATTTGCCAAGGACTATTGTTAATTTGGTGCCGGTGTTGGGTAAGTTTTAATTCTATTGCTATTTTCATGAATCTGTGTTTCACAATCTTGTATAAGTTCTTCGTGAATATTAGCTAAATTGATCCTTATTTTATTGATAAGAAGTCTTAAGGTATAATGACATTGACGCCATATCTGTGTGACTAACAAGGCTACCATATGATCTTTATACGCCAGGGGTCAACTGCTTCACGTTAGGCTTCTTCTAAGCTGGCGTACCTTACTTAGCAATATTTTTAGCGATACTAGTCCGGTCACAGAATAACTAATACTGTCCTAGTCTTCGGTTTTTCGCATCCATCCATCGTCTCCAACTTGCAATCCTATTGAAAGCTACTTCTTTAGGCGACATTATAGATTTCTTACTAGTTTTCAAAATGATATCGTTTGCAGATGTGTCAGTGTCGGTCCGCGTGCTGCGGCCGGTGATGTGTCGGCTGATGCACTCGCTGTTCTGCACGTGCTTCCACCAGCGCGGCAACGAGCTCGAGGACCTGGTGCGCATGGCGCGCCTCTACCAGAAAGCTGAGCTCACGCTGGTGAGTCGCGAACCACTTGATAACTAGCTTCTTTGTTCGTGAGACTTATCATTGTGATACCGCATTACAATAGCAGAGCTTTCTGCCTTCCCATGGATGTCGTAAAAGGTAGCAGCTTCTTGGTGGGTATGATCGCAGAAGTCAAATACATTGAAATAGTTTGCAGGTTGTTACGTACTGCTACTGCTCTGTGTTACGTCATTAAACGCTGTGTTTAGCGAACGTATCGGTAATTTCTGTGCATGCGCATAAATTTGGGAGTGAACAGGATATTAAACGTAAAAGGGTTACTAAGCGTCGCAGCATCTTTGCCACCACAGCGATGACCGTCTTCGGGTATCCGAGCCCTCCTTTGCGGGTCCATTCAGACAAGGTATAAACATATCCTACACTAGCGATGCTGTTTTTTCATCCACGTCAATCGTCTTCGTTGTATACGATCGTATTATTATGAATATAATAACAACATTTGCAGACAAACACACCATCTGTGCAGTCCCAAGTGCTTGTGTTATGGGAGAGCAGAGTCACCACCCACTGAACTAGTCAGGTCAGCAATGTAAATGTGTGCGTAGTATGTAGACGTATAGCGTGTGCAGGTGGACAGCGGGCGCTACGACGGGCGCGAGGACTTCACGGTGGTGGTGCAGCCCTTCATGAAGCTGTTCAACGCGCCGCTGCCGCCGCCGCAGCCGCTGCCGCTCGTCATCCACCAGTCCTACATCACGCACGACTGCTTCCACTTCTCGCAGAAGGGACACGCGCTCGGTGAGTCGCCGCCCAGCCGTGGAGCGGGGTCAGCTTCTTCATTCACCACTGAACTACTTTAATTTGACCTTTTTCTTGTGATCGAAAACAAAAGTGCCCCCAACCACTCCAAATGATCCGGTATTCGCGCCTAACAGGACCTTCTTTATATACCCATAGGTACTTATTTTCTAAGCATCGTTTTAGAAGTTGCCAAACGCGTGAGTTCCTGTCTGCTGAGGTGATGGGATCAATAACGTTGTTCTTCTGGCCATACTTAGTACTTTTTTGACGAACTGCTAAAGACTGCGTAGCCGTTCCTATATTCTTCTCACATACCCGTAACAATGTACTACTCAAAAATGTAAAAGATCTTTTTACAAAGAGCAACCATGGAGGTTCTTGGAGATAAACGCTCCATATAAAAAGCATTCCCAACGTGTGGTAAAGTTGTAACTTAGCATTTTGTAACTATTTTAACGACTCATTTGTGCTGTACTGAATGGTTTACATGAATAAACATATTCTGATTGTAATTCATAAAATTAAAATGTATTCTTGCAGCTGCAAATCTCCTCTGGAACAACTTGCTGGAGCCGTTAGGTAACAAGTCAGACAACGCGCCCCCGGTCCTGCTGAGGTCGTTCCGCTGCCCATCGCTGGACGCGCCGTACATATTCACAAACAAAAACACGAAGAGTTACCTGCTCACCGGCAAGCAGGATGGAGCAGATTCATGACATACACTCATTAGTAGGTAGAAATAGAAATGTGCTTTCAATCTTTCTTCATAAATTATATATAACTAGCTGTTGCCCGCAACTTCGTCCGCGTGGTATTTAACAAAGACAACAGCAGGCTCGCGCGTTCTGAGCCCGCGGGACGCATTGCAGGTTGTTGCTATCAAACTTAATCAGGCGCTGCGCTGCAACATTGGTTTTATTTTTTTTTCGTGGGATCCTATTTTTTTTTTCTAAAATAAAAGTAGCCTAAGTTACTCCTTGTTACATCAGCTATCTGCCAGTGAAAGTCCCGTCAAAATCAGTCCAGCCATTTCAGAGATTAGCCGGAACAAACAGACAGACAGACAGATAATTTTTTAAAAAAATGTTGTTTCGGTATAGGTAACGTGTATACATCCAAATGCACTTAGTAAAAAGCGGTTATTTTAATATTACAAACAGACACTCCAATTTTATTTATATGTATAGATGTAAGTATATACTAAGTCTAAGGTCTCACCCAGAGATTCCCAAACTACTTTTGGCAGGAGAACCTTTTCCAAAATGAACTGACACCTCAGACCCCCATAGCCCAATTACTTTAAAAATCCTATCTGTAGTTTTTTTTTTCTATTGATAAAAAATATTAACTTCATCTTGTACGAACTTGTGCACGCTTATCGACTTGTTGAGTTTTTTAAAAGTACAACGTTGATACTTCCAACTAAAATATAAGCCATTCTTATAGAAAATTGGTACACGTAACACAACTTATACAGTATCTTGAAAGTTTTAAATAAGAAGTTGTATTAATTATTAGGGGTCGATTTTTAGACGTCGTCGAACCCCAGAATCAGTTTTCGTTTATGTCGACCACTGGGAAACCGATATCAACCACTTTGGGAATACCTTTTTTTTTTTTTTGCGTGGGGAAATCCTCATGGATACCCGCAAGCCCCGAGGGAGGCAAGCGGGTTATGCCGGACTTTTACCGACTAAAACCCCCTCGGTGGTCCTTCGCCCGCCTTGTTGGGGGGGTCACGGGAACGCTTTCGCACACATCCGTGACCCCACCAGCGGTAGTCCATGCGAGTGGACTCCTCCTCTGCCCGGCGGCACACCACGCCGCCGTCCTCCTCAAGTTCGCTTGGCTGACATCCACGAACCCAGGGGTCCCCCACCAGATTGTATGGCGAGGGGAATTAGGCTTAGGTAGCCTATTGCACCTATTGCGCACTTTGGGAATACCTGGTCTAACCTTTCTCTAGGTAGACTGTTGGGAAATTAACTAAAGATAGGGTAGCGATTTGTAACTGTTAGTAGGTATCTTAGCATAGATGAACTACTTGTATGTAAATAAACCTCTTTCAATCGAGATTTACATGGGGGGTGAGGATGAAGTCGAAATAATGTTTTCTATAATTAAGTCAATCATGTATATATGTAGTTAATTACTTAAAATAGGTCAGTAATTAGCGGATCATGCTCTATTAAATTACTTAGGTATATACATAAACATACGACGACGACGACCTGTTCAGCTCAGTGGGTAGAGTGCCTGCTTTCTGTGCCGAAGGTCCCGGGTTCGAATCCTGGTAGGGACAAGCTTTGTGTGATGAGCATGAATGTTTTTACCCGAGTCATGGATGTTTAATATCTATATAAGTATTATATACTGGGTTCGCCCCCAGTCCATTGTACCGTACCGATACAAGTGACGCTTAGTGTGGGACCCTATAGATATTTTCTAATGTACAGGTACACATTTTAACTATAATCATAGTGAGATTACAATTTGTTCAATATTAGCTTCAAGTAATTAGTGCCATCGATAATTTAGGTACGTTTATATACCAAATGTTCACTTGTAAGTTGTAAAAGTTACCTAACTACTTATAATTTAAGATATATTTTTGATTGTCAAATTTAGTTTGTACATAATTATGATAGAAATAAATTTATAGATATATCCTATTGTTATTTATTCCTCCTTATTTCAACACGACGGTTCCGAATATATAATAGGGCAGCGTCCATCTATATGTGCATAACCTGATTAGCGCAGTTGGTAGTAACCCTACTATCTGTGCCGAGGGTCCCGGGTTCGAATCCTGGTAGGGAAAAACTTTGTGCGATGAGCACAAGTGTTTGTACCCGAGTCATGGATGTTTAATATTTATATGAGTATTATATACCGAGTTTGCCCCTAGTCCATTGTAAGGTACCCATAATACAAGCGTTGCTTAGTGTGCGACCGTATAGTTGTCGTGTTCGTCAGGTGACATTATTATTATTATAAATCGTTCACAAAACTGGTTTTATTATAACCTTATACGCCTGTCTAACTCTTCTTGCTCGGATTTTATACACATATTGCTTTATTTTTTGACAAGGCGCTTAATGACAGACCACATGTGAATGGGTTAATTTAGTTGGTTCGTGTGATTACACACCCTGTTCGCTTTAACACCACTATAATAACATAGAAATAAATCTAAACCTTGAAAAGGCTCTATCAAATGCGATGTAAGTTACGCAGGGACAAAGTGACATAATATTATGTATGAGGCATAGCACTGGCGAGCCCATGTAGTACAAGAGTGCTCACCAGCTAAGCTTGCGCGCGGCGAAAAGCAGTTTTTTTCTTACTAAAGGCCAAAAGTGCCATATTGCAGTGGTACCAGCGTCTTCAGTCGCGCGCAGACTTAGCTCGCGCGCACTATAGTATTTATTCCGTAATAGCAGCACTAACATTATTATGAACTCCTTTAACTTTTAATACCTAAACATTATAATAATCTTATAATACCTTCCTTGAAAATCCATAATAAAACTCTCTGATTGATTGCTTAATGTCAAGTATTACTTAACGTACCCAGATTACACAATACTCCCGGCAGTCTCGCCTGGATGATTTCACGGCTGGGTACCGCCAAGCCCAGCCCAGCCCACGTCTGGGCATAGAGCCAGTGCTATAGCATATAGAGTACAGAGTAATAGCTCGTTTAGCTTGATATGGAACGGATTAGAATCAGAATCAGAATATTTTTTATTCACGTACACCATTATTGTACAGTACTTATGAATCGTCAAGCTACAAAAACATTATGCTACTGGTTTACCACCCGTTCGGAATGCCGTTCCTATGGAGAAGAACGGGCAAGAAACTCCATGGTTGCTCTTGTTTTTTTAAATAGAGATTACGCAAATATGTCGGCAGGCTCTCAAAAGAGTTAGCAGTTTAAGTTGTTTTATTATCTAGTTAACTTTAAGTATCTATTTAGATATGCAGCAGTAGGAAAGATGATGAGAAAGGGAATAAGACACAGTTTTTGTAAGGTTATGTTTTTCAAAATTAACATACCTACGCCGCGATAAACTTGCTTGTATACTGGGCTCTTTTTTAAGAAACTTGTGTAGAACGATTTGTCTTCTTTAATTTATCTCAGTCCGACCCTGCCTTAATATCTCGCATGTGACGTCGCAATCAACGATTGATTGTCATAGCAACAGTTTGTTTGGGTTCATCCCTGAAAAGGCAGCGCCCATGTTTGATCGTTATATGCACGTAAGGGAGGCTTCGTAGGGTTCAGGGTTGTTAATAATGCACTCACTGAAACAATCCCCCTACACACTAAAAATCCATTAAATAAATTTGATTTTATGATTTGGTTTTTAAATTGTAGCATATAAGATTTATTTACTACTTGCTACGCCACGCGGTGTTACCCGCGATTAAAAAGTGTACATTTTACCGGGATAAAAAGTAGCCTATGTGCTATTCCAGACTTTAATCTAGTGTCTGACGGTGGTATCTATACGTAGGTATTTTAACTAACTAATTTTTTTGGATCCGGACTGATTCTAGACTGCACCATCATCGTCCGTGCGTTTGTCCGAGAATCTTTTAGAACTAAATAAGTAAGTAACGCTCGTTTTTAAAACATCATATTTAAGGTTCCTAATACCAAGGATAGCTTTAAAATATATATTTTAGTATCAATATATATATATCTACCCAACAGTCATCCTTGCCTATATCTAATAAAGGTACTGATATCTAACACTGATCCAATTCTCATTACATTTGATTGGTTAGGAAATCCAAATTTAGTAGTGATGATTCAGCCCCGCCACGGTTCACCAATCACAGTAGGTATTCTTAACTGGTCCGTTAGCAGTAGGAGTTCAATTAACGTCTAATAGTTTACAAAATAAGGACTTTTAAAAGACAAGTAAACGATATAATTACCAATAAATTATGGCTGTCTCTGTAAAACTGCGGTCCAAGTTATAGATGAGTGATTATTGATAGCAGATACACTGAGAAAAAAATTAGGTCCCGGTTACCTAATATTTAACCTAATATTGCGTATTTGTCGGACAACGTAGTGCATTAGGTAACAACAACCAAGTGCACTAGTTATTACATAAACTTATGTTGTACCGACTCATTAGGTTATTTTAAACTATTTCTAGTAAGGTAACTATCACCTAATAGTAGGTTAAAGTTACGTAGTGACTAGGTTGTCCGACAAAAACCTAATATTAGGTTCGATACTATAACCTAATAAACATTTAATAACACCTAGTATTTTACGTTAATTTTACCTTAATATACGTTAAACTTGACCAAATAAATTTTGATATATACCTAATAAATGATTTAATTAAACCTAGTCTAGATGATGGTTAGATGTCTGTAACCTTTTCAATGTGTATAAATAACCTAATTTATAGTTTCCGGTAGTGTACTGCGTAGGTATTGGATACCTAATAAGTGCTTTAATATAACCTACTGAGAATTGTCTGCACCTTTTTAGTTGCGTTAGAGTTACCTTATCGATAGGTGTAGGGTACATAGGTAGTAGGTAGTAACTAAGTATTTACTTGATTATAGCAAAATAATTAATAGGTAACGGTAATCAACTGGATACGTTAAAGTACATTAATAATGCCAACATGATAGGTATTATGTACCTAATTAATTTTTTCCACATTTTTTTAAGATAATCCATTAAGTATTTCCCTGCCTTAAAGTCTTCCACTATTTTTAAAATAGATTTATTTTCTCTGAAACAGCAATAGTTGTGTTTAATTGACACAAAATAAAAATAAAATAATAATTTAGGTTGCATTTTTAACTTCAGCCCCTTACTTTTCATGCATCACATTTTCAAATACTTCTCGTGCTTTCTCTAAATCTATTGACATATTTTCCATATTTACATCTTAATCAAATGTTGGATTTTCTTCAGTAGTTGAAGATGCTGTACTTTTGCTAATATTCTGAAATCACATTAAATCAATTAAATATGTATACACCAGCTGTCACAATCTCATCATAAACAAGAAAGCATGCCAACATCAAATTTTTGTTTCTCTATTCGTTTTGTAATTTAGCCCGTACTCTGGTGCTTGGAATCAGCGCTACCAAATCTTCCTCGATAAGGTGTTCTATTGCATTCAATTCAATATTTTCCTCTGTAAACAGCAAATACAAGAACAATGCAGAAACCACGCAATGACAAATAAGTATCCCAAAACCTCAGGCTTTATAATAAAATTTAAATAACCTACAAACAACCTAAATAAAGCCATATAAAGCTAATATTGTTGGAATCCCTAATTTACCTATGCCATATTTTTATTTACGCAGACGTTTGTGACAAACCCAGGAGGTATCTGATGTACCGGGGTTAAATCCTAAGACCCCATCCATACCATCCGATAAGATGACGCGTAATATTTGTTGGAGTTTGCTGCTCTAAAACCACATCAATATTAGCAGATACCAATATAAATTGAACCATATAATCAATACCCAAATCATATTTTACCATCAATAACCTATCAACATTTACAAAATAGGTAAATCTAACGCAACTAGGGCTAAATGTAATTGGTTGTGAATAGCTTACCAGTAATTTTACAATAATTTCTTCTGGCATTTGCCAATCGTTGAGTAGCACTTCCATGACTTCACTTCACAAACCCAGTACATATTTTCACGAACCCAGTATAATGAAAGCAATAAAAAAGGCGCCACAACAGCACAGCGCGCTGTCGCAGCCGGCCCGACCGAAGCGAACGCAAAAATGACTGTCTGTCTATACAGTGGCCAGTGTTGCTAGCACAATTTTTAAAAGATGGCCAGATCCGCCGTAAAAAACTTATTCTTGTATGTCTTTATCACCAATAATAAATATGGATTTTGTCATGTGGCCACTGGAACCAACTACATCTGTTTTGTTTTCGGGAAGAAAGCTATAACAAAAAATGACTTATGCACTACAGATCAATCATGGTTTATGTAATACTTTTAAAGCAAAAAAATATGTATAAGTTAAGTATTTCAATAATAAAAAAAGATAGCATAGAGTCTATTCCATTGTGGCGCCCTATCCATCATCATTTATTTAGTGTCACAAAATTTTGTATATAGAGGTAAATTTAATAGAGATGTGGCAACACACAATTCGGGTAATAGCCAAAAAACTGGCGTCAAATGTTGTGTAACGAGATTGGCCGTCTAAATAAATTAGCATGGTAAATACATACCAAAAGAAAAACATAGCATAAAAAATATGTGCTCTCCAAATTATGTACCTACTTGATAATCTGTGACTGTGCATATAATGTATAAATGTGATTTTTGCTATGCTCTTGCCACAGAGTAAGTAGGTATAAATAAGGCCATGGCGTGGTCCTAATGAGCCGCACCATCTCCATTTAATCCTTAAATGTATATCTTATATATTTTACCTATGAGTAGGTTTTACTTAACTTGTGCATAACTAGGTATTATTAGGTTTTATATCTTAAAACCTTATAACAAATATATTATAACAGGATTGTGTTATTTCAACAGACTTTTGTTTTGCATATTTACCTAGTACCACAGGTTTTCATTACGAAAACCTTTAAAATGGCTTATTTAACCTACTGCCAAGGTTAATTAGAGACAACTGCAATCAGTTGCGATAACTTTATGAAAATGTTAATGTAGTTGGTTTATACAAAACAATTTATTGGTTATTACAACCTTTTATTAGGTTATAGGAACCGAATGTACAATTTTAATTCCAAATAATTATTTAGGTTAAGTACAATTTAGTCGAAGCTACCTATTATTAGGTGTTTTTAAGCTATGTGTAATCATACTAGGTAGAATTCACTGATAGTGATAGGTAAAATTAAATGTGTATATTAGGTGACGGCCCGTTAACGTAACAGTTAGGTAAAAAAAAAGGTTTCTTTAACGTAAAATAGGTTAAAATTACGTAATATAGTACGCTACCAAACACTGTAGGTTGTATTTACCCAATCGAAGGTAAAACTATTTACCTACACTAGGTTCAGAAAACCTAAATTAGGTTGTATTCAACTATTTTTTGCATTACCTACATTATTAGGTTTGCATTTACCTATCTTTTTTCTCAGTGTAGTCAACTAATTTATCAGGCTTTTGACCCGATATTTTAGTAGTAATTAATTAAAACACCGATTAGAAATTAACGTCTTAATTTATCCCAATCACAAACTACCTAGACTGTGGTTATGTCAATCCCATAACCACAGAATAAAAATAGCATAGGTATGTCAGATATAACACAAAAAATAAGTATTGGCTTATTCGCAGCCGTGACATGTGTCGAATTATTTTTTTAGACTCGCCTGGTGGCGTAGAGAACTACATATTACTTTGGATCCCAGACACTCATGACAAATAGAAACTCGACTAGGACCTAAGTCCTAGTCGAGTTTATATTACGCTGACGCTAACGTCAGCGTTAGCGTCTTCTGTTACCGATCAATTATCTTAGTTTATAATTCGAATGTTTGGCAAGCCGAGGGGAGTGGTGGATCCTTCCCCAAAATTGATTATAAGGATAAAGTAACATGTTGTTCAGAGTATTTTTCTATTACTTACCAAAAAAGTTCGATTCCTTGGTAATTATAGAGATCGGATGATATTAAAAAGCTCTAATAAAATGTTATATCTTAAGGTGAGGTTGAGATTAATTTTATATCCCAATCGTCGGTTAAGTTGATAATCATATTTAAAATCGCTACCGCTGTTGGTTTATGCCACTGTGTTTATAGTATGAATGTATTGTATCGATCGCGATCGTAACGAGCCCAATCAAGACCCACGCGCGGCGGCACAGCACAGCTGACCACATGCCTACTAACAATTGTTTCCATTTATTTGCCACTACGACTTTATGTCAAAGGTATGATACTTAAATAAATCAATAGACACACAGCAGGGTAACCTTTGTACAGCAGTTTGGCCATTTATAGGGGAAATGCAGCCAGCCTTTTAAGTAGGTACCCATCTCGAGGCGGCAACGGAAATTTAGAGGATGTTTTTATTATGCGTTTTCTGTTTTAATTTTAATCGAACACAAGAGGTCAGATTTTTTTTAAATATTTGCGGAAATAAATTTCTGAAACTACAAAACATAGGTACATTGCTAGCCAAATAATAGCCTATCTGGCCTCCCTGATGTACCGTGAGTAAGACAGCGCCTGTGGCCTCCTTAATGATATCTAATTATTCATAAAATAAACATTAAACGAAATATAAAGGGGTGCCGATCGAAAAAAGAAGATAATCGGAATTATATTTCCGTCGAGAAACGACAAAAATCTTTGAATTTCGAAATCAAAGTAGCGATGTTTTCTTTTACTGGATATGTCAGTGTACAAAGAAACACATTTTTCACGAAATTATCATAATTGATAACTTTTCTTTTCGACTCCCCCAAAAAGTCATTAGTTTAAAAAACCACTACCGATATATAAACAAACAAAAGCCTTCGACATGCCAGTCACGAATAAATTTGAATTTAGAATTACCTATGATGTTCTGCTTGGTAACCAACATGACGTGATCCGAGTGTATTGTTCTATATTCGACCTACCTACCACAGGAACACTCCTTAAATTCCCTGTTCTCCAGAATACGGTGGTGTAGGCACGCTGACGATATATAAGCGTTGCTCAGATATCATCGGTGCAGTCCGGCTCGGTGCGTTGCCTCGCGAACTCACTACGCCACTCGCTCCTACAAAACTTTTTTTATAATCACCCGTCATCAACATTAAGCATAATGGTAAGTTTTTTTTAAATATTTCATTAATAAAAAAAATCCAAAACTCTAGGGTTGCAAAACAGTGTCAATTATAATTTTGGGATAGAGCCTTAAGTTTTCAATTTTATAGGTTTTTCAGGTAAATATTTCCTAAGGCACCACCAGAAAGTTCCTTTTACTAACCAACAAGCAGTATGTTTTGGTACAAATTTCTTACTTATATTTCTTACTTCTTGATCAGCCAAGTTATTTCAAGAGCCTTATGTTTTTTCAGACCATAAGGCTTTATGTTTTTTTTTCAGTCAGTAAATTAAAGTTTTTTTTTTAATGACGAATGACAGTTTAATTTTGAGTTAAATGTAACTTGATTTGGTTAATCATCGACCTATTATGTTAATTTTGAACCTCAGTGTAAACATTTGAGTAAGTTTAGTTCTATTAAATAATAATTGCTGAAAATATTTCTTTATTATGTCAGTGCAACAGCTTTTCGGTTAATGTTTCCTATTCCAGCCCCTAGCAAGAGCATTGCGGGGATTCTTGTACAATCGCCAAAGTGGGAAAATTATAATCTTCAATGTTCGTATATATTTTGTAATCTTCACAAAGGTCGTTATGAAGCCTGAAACTATGGTATATGTAGTAATTTATTATTTATAAAATATATATTTACAATTATGAAAAAAAATATAATGATACAATCTCAAGAGTCCGGAATACAAAAATTCCAAGTACATTTTCCTTTTAACACCTCCTTCTGTTATAAAAGCGTTTAATTCCTGTATTAAACCGATGGTTTACAGTTACATGACTTACATTGAGAAATAATGACATACATACTGTTTGGCTGCGTAGCATAGGATATACCTATAGCTGATTAGTAGTTTTGCAGTTACGACCTGGAGAAAATCCTGACATTGTCACGATAAACAATTCAAGGGGAACAATAGGTAGCTACCTATATCAATGCAGTATTTTGCAATCGATTGGTACTAAACTTAACTTTTAATGATATGGCGAAGTCGAGGATATAAAATTTGATTCTCGGCTCTATCTACATGTTTTTAGGTATAGTGAATGATTCTTTAAGTATTTGCTTCATCGGTAGGTATATGAATTTATCAATAATTAATGCAGACAGGTATTTATAGATTGATTTCTTATACTTATGCGAATACTCCACATTGAAATAAAACTAATATTATGCGATAAAATCCGTACGATTAGTCTTATTTCAAAGATACTTATAGAGTCTATATAGAAAAAAAACTGCGGGTGTAAGTTTTTTTTTCTTTTTTATTATGATCAAATTGTTTTCCAAAACAAAATAAAATATGTGCACACACGTTCAAGTTCCAGTCCTTGTACTGATAAATCTCTCTATGGGAGGTCACATATCACTAAAGTAAGTAAAAGGCTTATTCCCTCTACCAAGGATTTGTTTGAAAGGCCATATGAAGATCGAATTACATGAGCTCAAACCAAACCGATTGCTCCAAATCTTTATAATAGATTATTGCAGCATTTAGTTCATAAGTTAAAAAAAAAACTCAATCATCTCTAACTTTTCTTTTTTGTTTTCGCTGGGAAATGCATTTACGCATACCGCCCAAACCCGGAGAGCTTGGACAGTTATGTGGGGCTCCTGGACGAGTCCAGACTACCCACTAAAACCCAGCGCCGCCCTCTCTGCCTATTGTGGGGCGCCACGGATCGCTCTACGAGCACACTGCCGTGACGCCCCGGTATAATCAGCTCTACCTACTTTAACTAATCTGTACAATGATTTCAAACGAAACGCACCTTATAAGTTACGAGGTGGTCGGGTTAAGATCAATTTTCATGATACAATAATCAGGGCTCGTCGGTCACGGCCCACCAGCTGAACTGTGACCGCAAGATCGCTGCTGCGGCTCCACACCGATATCAAACACTTACTATTTTATAATTTGGTCATGACCACTTCGCTTAATAATTGATTGTAAATAATGTATTCTATTGTTTAATACTTATTGGCGTTTATATGCCGCAATGCCGCATTATTCCATGGGAAAGCTAGCGAACTATCAATTATTTATGAAACATAGGGCTCGTTGTCACGTATATATTAAATTGCGGGGTGTCGGATGAAAGCATAAGTAGGTCTCTCACGGTATAACTATTGAGATTATTATTGATATGTATTAGAAGGACTAGCGCCTTGGCTCGTGCACTGCCGTGTCCCTTAAATCATATAAATGTTTTTGGTATTATTATATTTGAATGTAAAGCTTTTTGTAACGAATTCTATATTGCAGAAATATTTATATAAAATGATTATAATTCAAGCCCTTTAATGTCCCACTGTTGGGCACGGGCCTCCCCTCAATGCGAGGGGGATGGACGAGAAACATTAAGTAAGCGCGTACAATTATTTCAGTCAAAGCCATTCATTTCACAAGCATTGTAAAAGTACTTATCAAAATCTGTACGTCAAGTGCGAGATTATTTGTAAGCTAACCGTATAGTTTATAGTTTTCGTATTATACACGTTGTATGGCAAAAACAAAGCTTTAAATACCATTTCCTAGAGGCGCTGATTAATACTCCATACAATTATGTAGTTATACCTAGACTATAAAGTCTAAGCTTACGAATAATCTCGCAATTGACGTACGTAGTGGTATTCTGTAACGACAATCTCATATCTCATGCGTGAATCTGAAAGTGAATTGTTAAATTAAAAAAAAAAAATTCACCCTCGGAATCACGAATAAGATTTAATCATAATCTCATGCCTCCCGCGCGCATCGTCCGGTAAAATGGAAAAATTGTATTGAAATTTTACAAATCACCTTCGGATTCACGCGTGACATATGAGATTCTCGTCACAGAATAGTACTACTGTTCATGAATATGGTACATTCGTCTAATGTTTCATATAGAGCAGTTTTATTGATTTGTGCATGAGTGGCTACGAATCGATATTAATTGCGTGGCTGGCCAATGACTGTGATGGCCCAAGGAGCTTTGATATTATACATTGAATGCAATTGCCTTGGCGTAATTACGGGCACCTACTACTAAAATGACTGAATGATTATCCGTAAAATTTGTTGTATTTCAATGTGTAGTATTCGGGGATATATAAGAAATCATTATTTAAGGACACGTAACAATCAAATTACAAATATCGCGGTAATTTAATGTGTTCAAATAGGCAGCGTTCAAATCGTCTTATATTCTCCTAATTATACTTTTTTCAATCACAAATAAGTAGGTACTATAATAAAAACACACCGTTAAATAACAGGCTGGAGTTGCTCGAACGGACGCGCTAGATTAAGGCTTTCTTTATTTTCACTCGTTGGACATTGGTTCGACCCAATAAGTAGTTTCAGTGTAGCGGTGCTTTAATTACACAATTCGCTTTGAACAATTCGAGATAGGTACAAATTAGGAGGCGCAAGATTGCACTTACCAATCAGCCATTTTGGAGTAAGACTTCTATCAGTTATACTTACGAACGATCTATTCTCAACTTCGTACCACGTTGTAGTCTTGTAAAATTATCTTTACAAAAATATGAGAAATCTGATAAAAGACAAACAATAATCAGTTTTATCTCGTAGTATTAACGAATGCTTATTTTTAATTTGTAATTTCTAAATTAAATTTGTGTCTACTAATATTAATGTGTCTAGCCCATAATATTATAAAACATGTAATGTCATGGATGTACACAAATACGTGATCAGCTATCATTGGCATTATATTTGTGTTTACAACCTGCGCGTGGGCAGACGAAGAAAATTCTTACTTCAATTACATGATTCACTCATTGTTCCCAGTTAACGACCCTCCAAGATGAGACACGATTAGTTTTTGTTGTAGTTTAGTTAAAATAATACTGATATTACTGAGACTATATAATTAGTTTTTTTGTTTAAAAGTGAGTCATAGGTGCCTAGTCCAGTCTAGTTGATAAAACGACACATACAACTGCACAAAGTATAATAAATTCATTTAGACTTAGGTTATTTATTCACGTTGCATTGACGTGTGTCTCAGCCGGCCATTGGGTGTGTGACTGAATTAGGATAACTGCCTCCCCGCCCCTCCGTTTTATCAAGACCACGATAAGCTTGAAGTCACGGTAAACGAACAAACATCAATCAACAGTGTAACCATCTCCCTAAATTAAACAACAACAATTCTTTACCGAAAATAATGGGAGTTATTTAGGTGATTTTGTTATAATCTTTATAATTTAGGTTCCCATATTATATTAAAAGTAATCAGCTCCAAATGTAATTAGCTTAATAGAGCATGCGCTTAAGGGCGCGGTATACCTATGCGTGTCTTGTACCAACTGCGGTACTATTCTGTTACGACAATTTAATCACTCACTAATTTGTTTTTAAATTTTACAATTCACTTTCGGGCTCACGCGTGAAAGCTGTAGAAGAGCCATAGAAGAGCCGTAACAGAATAACACTACTGAACTGAAATAAAAATACGTTATTTAGAGGTATTTAAACTTTTGGGGCACGCAATCCACCGTACGTAATGTTTAATAACATTTAGCAATTAATTTATAACACCCTACATACTTTTACTAGTTTCGTGTTGAAATAATTACTTAGATAGATGCCACATGTATATTTTATTTTTAATTAATGTTACATTCGTCATGATGATCCGTAGTTACATTTTATCGAAATATAATTATACCAGAATAGTCCTAAATTAATTTGTCAACGGCTCACATAATGTTGTTCCATGTTTTCGACTTTAATAACTTTGTCATACATTTCTTTATGCTTCGTTAATAATTAATTTATTAATACAAAAATAAACATGTGTTCACACAAGGCAAACTTTTGTACATCTGGTGAGGCACGATTCTGAAAACTGTGATTCATGAAGCGCAAAAAGTTGCTCTCCTTAATAGGTACAAAACGACAACCAGATGTCATAACATTACACTTGCTATATTGAATTACAAACTAATATACGATTACAAGTAGCTCAGTAAAACTTGACACGGCCTGTATCATTTTAACTCACTGTTATTGAATAGTAAAATCTTCCGGCCGGATCTTCTCAGTTGAGGTCGCGTTCCGATCCGGTTGTAGAGTCAAGGAAAAAATGTAATGACAATTTGTAAGTGCCCCCGTAGGCCTATACGAAATAAATAATTTGACTTTGACTTTGACTTTGAATAATAAATCTAGTTTGAAATCACAAATGTTATTTCGACATTTTACTTCGGAATTCGATGAGTTATGGAGATTATTTCTAGACAATCTCTCAACTTGAGGAAATCTTACCAAAAAAATGATTTCGATAGAGTTCTCTACACTACATTGGAATTCAGCTTGTCCCTCTCTAGAAATGGATACTGCAGTGTCTGCTTTTTTTTAAGTACTTGGCGGAGGCGCTGCGGCACCTCGTCAAAAAAAATAGAACATGGCAGTAGTAATTCCGTATTACACAAAAAGTTTATAATAACCATAATGCCATGCCATCCAGCCGAATGATCCGCTGTGGAACTGTAACGAATTCATTTGCCTATGATTATGCCAGCAATAAAATTATATGTTTTCCTTTTAGCTCTACTTTAGTAAAGCTCTAGAGATATATTTTATAGAGTTCCTAAAAACCTAGTTCCACTTATAACTGTTACAGCTATAAGACACTATGATCGGTATTTCATTTCCTTTGTAACGATCAATTATTTTCATATTAGGGTTCAACACCCTTCTGAAATATATTTGAAAATTAATAATACGACTAAATATGAGCTTTATGTAGCTTTAATATTCCACTCCTTAGAGTGGGTAGCGGGTAGTGTATGTGACACGATAGCTTTTAGGTATGCACTGACTGAGTCACCGGGTGGAGTGCCCCGTGACGTCACCAACCGCTCCCTGACCCGTAACACGAGACGCGAAAACAATCCTCAAATGACCGACGTATGATATCGTTGTTTTTATTTAAATGAAAACATAACAAGGCTGGTTACACAATTAAAACTTGATGATGATATTAAATTAAAAAAAAATGTTTTCTGGACCTACACTGTCACAGACAGACGAAGGCGATACACTTATAATACCCCTGTTTGCGGTACGTTGGGGGTCAAATATTAATACCATCCCATGAGGATGAAAGTAATATGGACAATTGTATCGTGTGACAGGTACAGGTGCTGAAGGAATATAGACCTTGTAATACCTTTGCATTATTCCGATACTTACGAGATTTTGGGTCAAAGATCATTAGAAAATACTAGCAATGGGTTACAGAACTTGGAGTATATTTTGTGTAGGTACCTAACTAACTCCATAAATGCTGTTTTTTTTCTATTTACAGTGTTCAAGAATAGCGTAGGAAATTATAGCGCCGGTGCGTTGACCCCTCTAGTGTTTATGCAATCGTGTAATCATAATGGAGATTGTCTTGTTGATACTTGGTAGATCCGCAGAGGATAAAATCATGTTGGAGATGCATTCTGTGGCTACAAGTACTATATTTTTAACGTAAGCATTTTCATCCTTCTCACACCACACATTTCATAAATAGAAGTTAACAGTAACAGCATGCTTTCTCGATCACGATACAATTAGGTACCCATCACTGTTTCAGAAGCACCTTTAATAATTATGTAACTTAGAAGTAAAATGAAGTTCAAATCAAAGAGTCGTGGTTCCGGTAGACGCCCCACAAGCACACATCCGCAGGGACAAAGGTATCTGTGTACTATGAATAAATATTAAGTTACCTTCTACTGGTGTGCCTACCTAGTTATTTAAAATATCGATACGATAATAATACCTACCTACTGCTAAGAAGGTCAGTTTGAGACTCTATTATAGGTAGGTCAAGTTTTTAAAGCTCTTTAGAATAGAGAGAGAGATTTCTCCAAAAGTAATCAATTGGTAAGTACATTATATATCTGATGGTAGTGTACCTACTACCATAAGATAGATAATGTACTTACAAATTCATTATTTTTAGTAACGTTACCTGTGCAGTTATTTTCTAAATCAGATGGGCTTTTTTTAACGGTATCTGCAGCAGAACTAACAGAATGCAGCAGGTTTAATTCTTAAGTGTGGCTTTTCTAGTTATATTGGATTTGGTGCCTTCGACTAATCTTTCTGACACGCATAGATACGTACCTACATCCAAATTGATGACTATTTCAAATCTGACTCCGTGACGAATGTAATCGGACATGACGGATCGAAACATGCGCATTTTACAGCTATTTTGTTATTGACTAGCTGACCAGACGTCGCCCGGTCTAAATCCAATAGAAAAAAAGCTCTTTCAGTTTTCCCGAATTTCCTAATTTTCCTGTCAACCTTTTCAGATTTTCTTTTCCTACAAACCGGGATTCGGACTATTACAAACGTATTAAGACATGTTTCCAAAAAAGTTTTATAATTTTCTACATGTATATCCTATTCTATTGTACTCAGTTGAGGACCTCTGCTTAGATCACTAAAAGTTATAGACATAAATGTTTTTGTCATTATTGAGACAGTGGTCCAGTGTCTATCTTGATCATCATAGGCATCTAGTTGTGTCGTAACTAGGTCGTAACTCAATATTGGCTCGATGATAAATACGTACAGTGCTTGAAGTCCGATAATAGAGTACCCATTTAAAACCCGAACCGAATATATTGAATAATTGGACACAACATAATTTGGGATCTAAGTCTCTGCAAAACTACCAATCCTGGCAAGTCCATCTTCGGACGAAGCTAGATTATAAATTAGTAACTTGAGTTAAGTGTAACAAATTTGGCCCATATGATAACGTTCCCGAGATGTCGGCCGCATTGCCTCCTTGAATAGCCAAAGCTACTCGCTGAGCGGCGAGGAAATGCCTAGCTGTTGGGTCGCCAGTTGTGTCGATCAATCTTTTTGTTAGGCTTTTTAGTTTTAAGTTAATTTACGGTGTTGTTGGTTTCTTGGGTTGATACTTACAGATCATAATCACAACAACACCAGATGCAAACTTCACCACGGTTGATTTAGCATCAAGGGCTTATGGATCATTTGAATTGTCTAGAACATTGTTTCAGTTTACTGAACCGTAACAGCGGCACTTTCAGCTATGAAAATAATACAAAATGGCGTCTCTTGTGCCATAAACTAGATGATCCATTTGCCAAACCAATAAAATCCCGCTGAGCTACTTGCCGGATCTTTTCAGTAGAGGTCGCGTTCGGGTCCGGTTGTAAGAGTAAGAAAAAAAATGTAAATATCAATTTGTAAGTTCTCCCGTAAGGCTTATACGAAATATAAGATTTGCCTTTCACAATAATTTGTAATAGGTCATTGCAATAAGCTTCGATTGATCTAAATACTGAAACAGTCCACAATATTTTGTAGAGCTAGTCCTACGCATCGTTGCTGAGTCATACATACAAATTATTGATTAATTAGTAGGTTATCTAAGAAAGTACATGCCTATGTTGTTTTCCGTGCAGCTCTCTGTTATTCCAGCAGACCACTAAAGGATCTTCAAACTGGTCATTAGACCAGTGAATAATCTAAAAATAATTACTGACATTTAATTCGTAGTTTGTTAAGAACCGCGGGCGGAACATGGTACCAAAATAGATGTAATTATACGCCTACCAAGCTCCTTATTCGAATATGTTATTACCTCAACCGCGTTACAAAATGTTCCTCTTTAAATAGATTTGTATTGCAACTTAATTGGATGATCACAACGGGGAATGAAAACCATATTAGGTGGGAGTTGGTTTTGTAAGACTACCAACCGCATGTCTAGATATGTGTTTAGTTTTTGTCACCAGGCTAACAAACCCTCTGTATACGCTTCAAAATTAAGCAACGCATGTACACATAGGTGCTGACTATTATCTTTAATCAAAAACCCGAACCCCCTCACCCCACCCTTGACGTGAATTCCTGGCTATACGGCATTGATTACACGTTAAAGACGTTTAACCTACCTACTAACATTCGTGCTCATTACATAAATCTAAATCTTGCTCCCCTCCCCAGAGGTTCGAAATCTGGATTCTTGGTACAGAAAACGGGGTTACTACTAACTGTGCCAGTCGGGTCGTCACTAGGCCATCAATATAGTTTTTGATAGCTACATAAACAAAGTATTGGTTCCTGACAAACTAGTCAAAACAATGGAAGATATTAAGCTATACCACCCTATACAAAACATACCACTGCTAATTACCTTTGCTTGATTAGTAAAATCAACAATCTTTAGTTGTTCGTGAGTTGTAAAATTAAAGCAGAACTGTTAACATTAAGTTCTTGTCTCTTAAATATTGTCTGAATAACTCTAAAATCAAGCTGAAAATTAAATCACTTTTTCAATCAAATAACCATAGGCAACCTATACCCGTGACTTTGCATGTATTACAATGCCATTAGTGGGTCGTCTCAAATGCATTATCAGCCTGATTGATGGAGTCTTATATCCCAGCAAGCCATCGTGCCGTGCTGTGCCAGGCTGAAATTTAAACTAGTTATTGAAGGTGACTTTTGAATTTATGTATCGTTATTTTTTTTTGATTTATTGTAGAAGACCGAATATTTTCAGGAGAGAATACTTTTCAGGTTTGGATTTTAGATTGAAATGTTTAATTCCAATTACTTACTAACTCAGAAAGGCTTAGTAACAAAGTCGTTGGTACTAGGAGCTCATAAAAAGTGCAGCAGTGCGACAGACGGTTTGGCGAGTACTGTGTGACAAGTTCGCGTCTCACGTTTCCATGAATCGATGCAGGTGATACTTACGTATTTGCGTGAAAGTTTCGCTGAGTTTATATAAGCAAAATTGACTATTACACTGTTAAAACTTTAAATCTATCGACAAATTCAATTATTTTCCTTGACACAACAGGAACTCATAATCATCTAGCTAGTAATTAACCAAAAATGGGGTGTCGAACGTCGAAAAACATATGTAGGCACCCACATGGTAGACAACATAAACATCCCCATTGCAGTGGCTATATAAAGCACATATGCATAGCATGTATATAGCTACATACAGCTACTTAGAGCTAGCTATAGAGCTACATTGCACTTTAAGCACTTTGCAAATTGCGGTGGTGGATAAGTAGGTACTCTTAAGAGTTACAGATGCGCTACTTACAAATGGTGATGATAGTACATATTAGCTAGTTACTACTACTAGGTGCGTCTTACCTAGCTAGTAGGTCCTTTCATACTATCACAGACGAGTTCAATGCGTAGGTAATTATTTGATTGTTTGACCGCTTTGTACGAGTAGTAAGTTCGAAGACCTTACATTTCTTGAAATATAATTTCCCCAACAATTTTCGTTCGTAATATTCCGATATTATGTAGTGTTAAGCTATCATCAGAGGTATCGTAGCGATAGCTACAGCGGTTTCTAGCTCGCGGAAAACAAATCTAGCCTTAATGATATACAGTTCGTTAACCCCTGTACCCACGGTTGGCCTAATTTCGATTCATATTTTATTACAAAAAATGTCACGCAACGTGAAGCAAGGTAGAAGCGGATAGCGTGTAAAAACACTAGTTTTATTCCAACTATCGGTAGGTCTATCAGTTGAAAGGCATCCACGACTGGACATATGCAGGCGTCACCTGACTTCCACAAATCATGGTCGTCTGCAACTCGCAATCTTCGGTCCACCTTGAGGGTCCCGTCCTACACTGCACCTTCCGGCTCGTGGACGCCATTGTAAAGCCTTCCTGCCCCAACGGCCATCGGTTCTTCGAGCATACATATGACCCGCTCATTGCCACTTCAACTTTGAAATTGTTAGCGATATCACCGTTTGTTACTCTAATTCGTCTTCGGATTCATTCATTACTTATTCTTTTATTTACTAGATACATACTCGCGTCATTCTTTTACTTGGACCAAACTGCCATTATCGTGTGAACCCAGTGACAAGGCAACAAAGGCGAAATATTTTGAATTAAGCGACATCTAATAGCGAATGAGTCGCTAATTTAGACGCTAAACGCAAACTGCCATTTCATTGCCGGATATAAACGCTTTGAAACCAACTTTGAGGTGCAGGGAAGTCATTGTATTTTATACCTGCCTTAAACTAGGTTTGAGTAGCTGTTTGTTGTGTTATTGTATTGATAGACATCGTTGTACTCTTAATAATAATTGTTATTGTATAAACTATTGAATTTGGTATAGGGATAGGCGATAATAGGAATGAGACTACAAAGTTAAATACAACAATACTAAACGGCTATGAAAATCCATTGTTAATTTTGTAGGATTTTGTGTTGCTTTAAAACTTACGCGTTTAAATCCGCATATAATGAAAGTCATTCTCTTTAATCCAGGCCACATCTTGATAAAAAAAATGTATTTGCTTTCGCAGCTATTAAGTGCCCTCACCAAAATCTAAATTTTTCGCAGAGGGAGTGCATCTCAGTCCACATCGGCCAGGCTGGAGTCCAGATCGGCAATGCGTGCTGGGAGCTGTACTGCCTGGAACACGGCATCCAGCCTGATGGTCAGATGCCCTCGGACAAGACCCTCGGCGGTGGAGACGACTCCTTCAACACCTTCTTCAGCGAGACTGGCGCTGGCAAGCATGTGCCCAGGGCTGTGTTTGTGGACTTGGAACCCACTGTTGTTGGTACGATCTTATACCTGCTGAATTTATACAGAGACGCAATCTGTGCGATTATTCTTAATTCTTTTTTTTATTGTGATCTGACGGATACCAGTCTTATTAGGCCCAGATTAAACCATGCAAAGGCCCCTAAACAATGCAAGTCATGAGGCCCCTCAAATTCAGGGCCGTGGTCTTTTTCGTTCTATTTAGGGTACCTACCTTATAAGTGCCATGGCAACCATGGCCGTCAAGCCTTTTTTCAGTGCAGCTTAAGGCACTTTGAAGACCCCTATATCATTGTTATGTATTCGATGCTCGCAACTCATTTATTAGGTTTGCCTCATTTGGCTGCAGGTACTAATCAATATATATAAAACAAAATCGTGGTAGTAACACCACTTATAACTCAAGCACGGGTGGGGCGATTTTTATGATTTGTCTCTGCCTCGAATACCAGAATAACTATTAAAACATGGAAAAAAACTCTAAACAATATAGGTATTTTCTCATACATTTGATTCTGAGGCGGTACGAAGTTCACCGGGACAGATAGTTATTTATAATACCCATTTTCCATCAAAATTCGATCCTCGATACAGAATACCACCATTGTTGTCGTTTATTTATTACTATTGGTTCTATTCAGGACGCGAAACATTAATCTCATCTAAAATAAATCCGCACCAAATGTACCCGAAAAAAAAGCAATAAAGAAACCGTGAGGTTCTAAATTAAAGCCTTCACTCGCTCAGATTATAATAGAAACATAATAGTTCCGCCGGGTGTTGAACCCGGGACGGCGCGCCGTTATTGCCGACCGGCACTGTCATTAGCCGTTGTATGAAATTATTCCTCAAAACTGTAAGCCTATATCTGACTCTTTAACTGATGTTTTTTAAATAATTAATTCCTAGCAAAGCTTCCCTTGCATTGCCATGTGCGAGGTTGGAAACCCAAGACTTCACGGTCGGCCTGCCAGTCACCGGTCACACGCCACTGACTCTTTGCTCGCATTCTTGATTATATGACTCCCACAGAAAACGTGTTGATGCTCAATCAGATTAATATAAACCCTGAAGAGACCTTTAAAGCGATACAGATTCAGACATCAGAATTTGCATTGTAACATCTTCCTACGAGTATAAGTAAATAATTACTTTGACACGGAGATTTATTATGGCTCTTTGCTATTTCATGGTCCGTGTTTGCTGACGCAAAATTCTGACCTTCTTTGTTTCCAAAGCGGGAATCAGATTATTTTTACCATCGATTTTTAAAAAAATCCTACCTCAGAAATTGTCAGAAGTGTACATTCTAGATCCTTCATTATGTCCAACGTCCTACTTACTGATTCTTTTCAAAACGTCTTCACATGAAATGCTAACACAGCACTTGAAAAGCTCTTCCACAAAGCTGTAGGTATCATCTTTATTGGCACTTCGGTTTGCAGCGTAACCAGAAAGCAATTAGCCCTCAAGTAGTATCCCGACCGCATCCGTCTCAATTGTCGTCGTTGAGTGGTCTTTATGTCCTTTTCATGTACTAGCTATTATTTATTTCGATTCTTGATGTATCAAATGGACTTATTGAATGGTGGGGGACAACTTGCTGTGATCAGTGTATATGCTTAGCTCATTAGAATACACACCAATGACTTTATAGTAACAAAAACAACGAATGCATTTTTACTTTCCATGCATTTACTATTATACGAATGGGGTACCTAATCGTTCGTATCAAGGAACACACATACATTATAACAAGTTTAATAGGTAGCTATCAATCGACCTAGCCCTTATTTTTATTAGATACGCCTATTTATCTAATACCTATAGACTATAAAGGACCTCATAAAATAAGTCTACTCTCCGCAGATGAGGTCCGCACCGGCACGTACCGCCAGCTGTTCCACCCGGAGCAGCTGATCACGGGCAAGGAGGACGCCGCCAACAACTACGCCCGGGGTCACTACACCATCGGCAAGGAGATTGTCGACGTCGTGCTTGATAGGCTCAGGAAGCTGGCTGATCAGTGCACTGGGCTTCAGGTGAGAGGCTATAGCGAATGCGTATTACAATCAGCGCTTTACTTAGGATCTCGAAGGCGTTGGTTATCTTCATAATTTACACCTGGTCACGGCGAATGTTTTTCTTCGTCAAATTTAATATTTCTTGTGGATATACCTATTCACCCTATTGGTCGGCGGATTGGGAGGCTTTTAAAAAACTGATTAGGGATTGATTTTAGTTTCTCGCGAGGATTTGCTTCGTTTTAAACAAGATTCCATCAAATTAGGTACATTGCTTGTAATGGTCGTTTATTAAACCCACACCATTAATTCCCAACAGTACCATCAGGGAGGATATTTAATCACGTGCATTTCTGAAATCTTTCTGTTGGCCAGGGCTTCCTGGTGTTCCACTCCTTCGGTGGCGGCACCGGGTCCGGGTTCACCTCCCTGCTGATGGAGCGGCTCTCCGTGGATTACGGAAAGAAGTCTAAGCTTGAGTTCTCCATCTACCCTGCGCCTCAGGTAACCAGCTCACTATCGCAAGAATTTAGCAGTAAATTGTTAAACCAAATCTGTGCTCTTCGAACGTCTAGAAGATCACTAAAGACGGCTGATTTTTATGGTACAAGAGAACGAAAGAAAGAAAAGTAATTTAAGTAAGTACCTGAAAGAGTTAGAGAGAAGTTACTACAATTGTGAAATCTCCTACCATATATTCCTCATATATCTGTGATATATTCATTTCATCCTCAGGTGTCCACCGCCGTTGTCGAGCCCTACAACTCGATATTGACCACCCACACAACCCTGGAGCACTCCGACTGTGCCTTCATGGTAGACAATGAAGCCATCTACGACATTTGCCGGCGAAACCTGGACATCGAGAGGCCCACGTACACCAACCTGAACAGGCTCATTGGACAGGTACTAATGTGTGAGCGAGAAGACCATACATTTCAGGTTTCTTCATAGAATTTTGAATTACCATCTAGCCTATGCAGGGATGAAAGCGGTTTGCCAACCGCGAACAGTTTATTTGACGCACGGAAGAAATATCAACCAAATACTTATCGATCTACGGAAACGCCAAGAGTTGTGGTAAATGCCATTCCAACCTCTTACCAATAGCCTTCCCCAGATCGTGTCCTCAATCACGGCGTCCCTCCGCTTCGACGGCGCGCTGAACGTGGACCTGACGGAGTTCCAGACGAACCTGGTGCCGTACCCGCGCATCCACTTCCCGCTCGCTACGTACGCGCCCGTCATCTCCGCGGAGAAGGCCTACCATGAACAGCTTACCGTGGCTGAGATCACAAATGCTTGCTTCGAGCCCGCCAACCAGGTGGGAATAACGAATATACTTATAATTTGTATAGAAACTAACTCAAGGGTAGTCCTCTCGCAACAAGTTCGGTTAAAATATATTAACGTGAGCCGTGAGCCAACTCCATGCGTAGTTAGAGGGGCTAATGAAACTTTAATGGATAGTAAATGCAAATTAAGTAAATATAAAAAAATATATTTTTGATTAGTTGGTTTCATAAGGAATCTACGGATATTTGGTAAAGCTCAGTTTGAATATTGCATTACAGATGGTAAAATGCGATCCTCGTCACGGAAAATACATGGCGTGCTGTATGTTGTACAGGTAAATATATATAGGTACTCCAATAATGAATGGAGAAATGGTTTTAGTGTGCAGCTATTTCTATGATGTAATTTAATTTTTGCAGAGGCGACGTGGTGCCCAAGGATGTAAACGCGGCCATTGCCACCATCAAGACGAAGAGGACCATTCAGTTCGTGGACTGGTGCCCTACAGGTTTCAAGGTAAAACTCATCCAACCATAGGTCAGGGGCCAAGGTTTGAAAGGGATAAAAAGGGAGCAAATAGTGAGGTTACCGATAATAAACCTGTAACAGGCGTTTGGCGGCCTCTATCTTCGCTACAGAAACATATTCCGAACACCGAATACAGATGGCACTAAATAAAACGCTATATACAATTGACTAGTCGCCATGTATATCTGAATCGCGGCATCAAAGTTTCCTAGATACGTAATATATATTCAAGATCCCGCTAACTAATATTTATAGCGTAGCGTTCGGCCCAGCCAATAAGATCTTTCCGCCAGCCGCTAAGTAGTGATAAGTAGTAATTCCCTCCCGGACCGCAAACCGAACGTTAAAATTCGCCGTCGAACAAGTGGTAGACGTCGGTGTTGATGGAAATGGAAATTAGGCAGGACTCTTGATGAGGCGAGAAGACTGCAGATGGATCAGGTCAGTAACAGAATGGTGACCTGGAAGTGGTCCTAGAGAGAGAGACAAACCAACAGCCATGGGGTCCGATGGCATCACGAAGGTACCTAGTACATATATTGGTCTAAGTGGCACAGGAACGGAACGAATAGCTTATCTACCCAGTGGTTGGCACAGGCTGAAAGAAGAAAGCTATATAATTTGTTATTTGTGTCGTGCAGGTGGGTATCAACTACCAGCCGCCGACTGTTGTGCCCGGAGGCGACCTGGCGAAGGTGCAGCGAGCCGTCTGCATGCTCTCCAACACTACCGCCATTGCTGAAGCCTGGGCCAGGTAGGGACTGATAGATACGTATCCAAGATCAGCCACTTAAAATGGTTAGTGGATGTTAACAGAGGCGAACGGATAGCGAATGAAGGTAGGGAAATATATTTTCCATTACAAACTTAGGAAGGACACTTTGATCTATGTTTCATGGCGGTAAAAGCCACCATTCAAGCGATGTCTATAAGTGAATGAAGGTCGCACTTAGTTCTGTAAGTAAGCAAAGTTTGTACCTATCAGGATTCGAACCCGGGACCCTAAGCACAAAAAGCAGGGTCACCACCAACTGCGCTAATCAGGTCCTCAGATAGTGGCATAACATCACTATAACAAACGTTTAATTTGCAGGCTGGATCACAAGTTCGACCTGATGTACGCGAAGCGCGCGTTCGTGCACTGGTACGTGGGGGAGGGCATGGAGGAGGGCGAGTTCTCCGAGGCGCGCGAGGACCTCGCGGCGCTGGAGAAGGACTACGAGGAGGTCGGCCTCGACTCCACCGAGGGGGAGCTTGACGACGAGAACGAGTACTGAGTTACAGAACCACTGAGCGTTCGAGTGTACAAACGAGACCAGCGGGATTATTTTATAACATTCGAAATCGATATCGGAAACGGAATCGAAAACTTCCGACCTGGATTACCGCCATCGCTATTAAAATTTCCGAATTTGATTATCTTCGATGTATCTTAGTGACAATACAAAACGTTTTTTCAAAATATTTCCGTCGGAAAGCTCGTCGGGAGCGACACCAACATCGGCAAGTTTCGAATCCGTTTCTGATGTCGATTCCGAATGATTTAAAATGACCCACTAATAAACTAAATAGGGATTAAGAATCGATTATCTACGAATAAAGATTGTGAACAGTCGAGGTTGTAGCGATAATAACATTTATAAACATCCCGCGAAATAAAAGTTTAAATCGATTTACAGTTACAAAAGTACCAAGTATTTTTTCATTTGTTTATTGGGCATTGTAAATGGCGGAAACCTTTTTATTTTGGGGACTATTTACTGAAAAAGGCCTCAAGTGAATAGCTACTTTTTAATCAAATACATGATTTTGTAAAAGTACATAGTTATCTCTTGTAAAGTAAATGAGGTCCTAAGTAGTTCGATTGTAAAATGGTAAAATACCTACACATTAATTTCTACACAACCGTTCAAATTTATCGATTCTGACATATTTTTATATACATAAGTATAATTTAACATAATAGTAGGTAACACAAGCTTGGTCGTTTGTAAGTGTCAAATAATGTTGCTCTCTTACGGAACTATCAAACTTTTCAACATGTTTGAATGTAATGTTTGGATCTGTGAACTGATTGATAAATTAATTTGCATATATTAAAACGTGATAATCTAACATTGGATAAATATTGTTTATATCATTTATTGTAGGCTAACTTGTTGTAAGATATATTGATTTTACGCTTCGAATGAGTGGCATATGTGTGTATGAGAATGACTAATATTTTATAATGCACAATAAAAAAAATACAAATAACCATTGATTTTTTAGTTCTTTTCCCATAAATTATTATACCCCACTACAATGCCACTAAAGGCGTTATAATATGAAAGTATCATGTCTAAAAATCTCAGACAAAACGACAGCCATTTTAGAAAAGGATTATATAAAACGATAAAAATGTAGTATGATTTTATTAATACAAAACAGTTAACTTATTCCATCTTATACATACTTTTGTAACTTCATGTAAATATAAAGTTTACGCACTTTGTACCTTCTTGGTACTAGTGCTAGTAACATTGTAATAACATGTAACAGTTACTTTACAATAAGGCTACACAACTGTGCAGGGCCATAATTCTACTAAATCAATCGCATTAGAATGACAATGGCATGGTCATTGTCATTATAACAAGATATAAATCTGACTAGTTTATTAGATTTGGGCCCCATGTATACATTTTGTGACAAACAATAAAATATATATGTAAATTCATTGTGATGCCAATTGAACAAATAAAAAATATGTATTATGCTGTCTCAAAGTCAGCAGAAGGAACTGCTAACATTTTCCTGTCAAACCAAAACATTACACACAAGGCATATTTTTATTGGTATGGCTTTAATAAAAACCTCTTATAAGTGATTAGCAACAGTAGGACTTATACATCGTCAAAAAGAACGAGCGCTTATGTCATCCACAATTTTTCCTTTTTCCCAAATATAAAATTGGTCAAAAATCTTCGGAATTATAAAAAAGTCGATATTAAAAAAAACCATAAAATGCGTCAGAAATAACAATAAATTCGTATGAGATCTGCCATTAGCACCTAATAATAAAATGGAAAGAGTACCTACAGTAAGTACGATCCAATAAACGATCCGTTCCAGAGTAACTTGTTGGTATACAAAAATAACTATGGATGTATACAAAAATACTAGTAGCAATATTGGTATCATTACACTAGTTGTAGGTATGTTCACACAAGAAGCAGTCATAGCCAAGTTGGTAAAACCCTTGCCTCGGTAACGACGATCGCAGGTTCAAACCCCCCGGCTCGCACCTCTGGGATTTCTGGATTTCATGTGCGAATCTCATTTTCAAAAACGATTATTACTTGCTAAACGGTGAAGGAAAACATTGTGAGGAAACCTGCATATCTGAGAGATGTGTGAAGTCCGCCAACCCGCAGTGGGCTAGCGTGGTGGACTATGGCCTAATCCCCCTCGAATTGAGGAAAGGCCCGTGCCCAGCAGTGGGACATTAAAAAGGGCTGGTATATTATAGGTATGTTCACTCAAGTTAGACGCGCACTGCACTATATACATTATTTCACTGCATTATATTCAATATGTCACTGCACTGTATTAAATATTCCCGCGGGCGCTAGTCGGGCTTGGTCTTCCCGAGCTGGTCCGCGGGCACGACGGCGTCCCGCGGGAACCAGCCGCGCGGCCCGCGCACGCCGTCACCGTCGCCCGCCAGCCGCTCGCCGAACAGCCAGTGCCTGCACACCAGAGACGCGGTCACACAACACAACACAACGATATAGAATGTGATACCGTCAAGCATGGTACACAGTAATCAAGAACTAATTGTATATACGAGTATATAAAACTCAAAAACTAAAAACTTGGCTCAAAACTTATTTTGAAGAGTTGGTAGGATTTTCATAATTCATGTTCATTGGTTATCCGCTTCAATGTGTGCTTGTGTGTGTGTGTGTGTGTGTGTGTGGTGTGTGTGTGTGAGTGTGTGGTGTATGGTGTGTGTGTGTGTGTGTGTGTGTGCGCGTTGAGTGCGTGTGTGTGTGTGTGTGTGGGCTGTGTGTGTGTGTGTGGGCGGTGTGTGTGTGTGTGTGTGTGTGTGGGCGGTGTGTGTGTGTGTGTGAGTGTGTGTGTGTGTGTGTGTGCGTGTGTGTGGCGGGTCACCTCCGCTGCCTGGTGGCGCGCACGACGTGTCCGGGCGCGAGCGGCAGGCGCGGCTCGTCGGTGCAGGGCGCGGCGGCGGCGGCGCGCGGCCACGCCACCAGCGGCACCCAGCGCCCCGAGTACGGGCACGTCGCCGTGTACAGGCGGGACCGGACCCGCTTGTCCAGCTTCTGGGCTTGCTGCTCGCGCTGCTCATTCATTAATCTTCTATAAATTCGTGGGTCACAGTACTCTGTTATCACTTATATAAAATATAAAATAAAACCACAATCTATGGCCATAATAAGGATTTTTTATTTACAATATTAGCTGTTTTAATATTCCACTATTGGGAAAGGGCAACACTCTTATGAGAGAGGAATAAGGCCATAGGTGGACTGCACACGACTTTATTCTATCAGAAATTCATTTCCTCACGATGTTTTCATTCACCGTCGAGTAAGTCATAACTGTGAATGAGAATTCAAAAAAAATAAAATAAGTCATTAAAAAAAATATTTTGTCCCTGACCGCTGCAATACTTACGGTAAGATCGAACTCCCCACAGCCATCCCGCAGCGGCCACTTGAGTCCGTCGTACCGCGCCGCGCCCAGCAGCAGCTGCAGGTTGCGGCGCCAGCCCACGTCGTACGGGAACACGAACGCCGGCAGCCCCAGCTCCTCCCGCCTGCCGGCCGCCTTCTCCACGATCCAGTCTTCTATTGTTGTTTGGTTGCGCAGTATGCTGCGAACCTGAGATCATAATAATAATAAAAAAAATTAAGCGAATTAAGAACCTCTATCTTATTTAAAATCAGTTAAAAATAATTGGCGACACTATGATTGGCGTCGCAGTCAAGTGAGCGTCGCGACGCCAGTCAAGTGAGCGTCGCAACGCCAGTCAAGTGAGCGTCGCGACGCCAGGCAAGTGAGCGTCGCATGCCTGTTATAATGAACGTATAGCAGATAATGTATAAAGCTCACTTGTAAATACAGCAATGTCCCCACAGCCAGCACGACGCCCACCGCCATACCCACTGCGAGCAGTGTGAGCAGCAGCGTGGTGAGCGTGAGGTAGATCATGGGCTCGCGGCCCGTGCCGTGGTGCACGTACCACACGCGATTTATCGCGTGGTACATGCATATCGACAACACCTGTACACACGCAAGCCAATTACAAAAAACTAAAATACGGTTCTTTTTTAACTTACCATCGTGAAAGCTGTTAACTTGGATCAACATTCGGGACATTTATAATTCTGCTAATATGATTCTACGAAATATCCATAATTTCTTAATAACATGTATTATTTAAGAGACTTACGAAACTGTGGTGCTGCAGTTAGACATCGAAAGGAAAGAACTACGAACTAGGAAAGAATCAATGTGCCATTGACTATGATAAAATAAATAGGACTGAATGTATATGATTTGATCAGTTTTCAATAGTGGTTGAGTTATAGTGTATTAAACAATTTTATCTGCATACCATAAGATGTTACAGAAGCAATTAACCAATGTGTCGAAATTTGATGTGCATAGACTGTATAATACTGGGCTTAAAACACAGCCTTGAGGTAGGCCCTCCATACCAATATTTATATATACTTTAGAACCCATTTTTATAAACCAACTTACAATGGAAGCATGCAGACACCCAAACACAGCTGATATGAGGAACATAGTGAAGTAACCGTGGTTAGCATGCCCCACGCAGCAGTTGATCCAGGGGCAGTGATGGTCCATCTTCATTACACAGTAACCACCTGCAGGTAGTAGCAATCATTCAATTTTAAGCATGAATGCCATCACAATGTTATGATATTAATAAACAACACCAAAACACTGACTATACTATGTTTTTATCATATTTTAGCGTTAATTTAAATTAATAAATTAACAGGTATATTGATTGAACAGTTAATTTCAATTAATATAATTTTAGATTAGGTTCAAAGATTGAAACTGGCTTGGAAATCTAACTTGATATAGAACTATGATCTTACATTTTCTACAATGATGTGATCTTGGAGCTTTATATCCATTACAAACTGTGCAGAACTGTAAATATTGTACATCTTCTTCTTTTTCCTGAAACAACATAGATTATGTTCACAGCCATTCCCAAATAGTCAATCATTTTATAATATATTCATGTCATCAATGAATCTTTCTGGCTTTCTACATTATATTCATGAAATAGTATTTACAATCTATACATATAAATAAAATTGGAGTGTCTGTTTGTAATATTAAAATAACCGCTTTTTACTAAATGCATTTGGATGTATACACGGTACCTATACCGAAACAACATTTTTTACAATTTTTGTCTGTCTGTCTGTCTGTCTGTCCGTCTGTCTGTCTGTCTGTTTGTTCCGGGTAATCTCTGCAATGGCTGGACCGATTTTGACGGGAATTTCACTGGCAGATAGCTGATGTAACAAGGAGTAACTTAGGCTACTTTTATTTTAGAAAAAAAAAAAATAGGATCTCTCGAAAAAAAATTAAAACCAATGTTGCAGCGCTGCGCCTGATTAAAGTTTGATAGCAACAATCTGCAATGCGTCCCGCGGGATCAGAACGCGAGCAGGCTGTTACCAATGGCTGAGTCTTTGTTAAATACCACGCGGACGAAGTCGCGGGCAACAGCTAGTTATTAATAAAATACTTATAGAAGCGACTGTCATTATCAGTTTTTTCTATACACTTAATAATAATTTTGTTGTAGATTTTTTTATAGCATAATTAAGTAAATCATTTATGTTTAATGAAGACCTCTGAATCTTTGTTTCAAAAATATATTCTCAAAATAACTTAAATACAGATATTGGTGTTTCTGCACAGAAAAAAGCAACTCTACTTACTTTATTTTATTTATTTCAAAGTATGTACTTATATGTCTAAAATTATTTGACCATATGTCATAAATAAACTAAAACTTACATAATTATATTTATTGTATAACAGTTTACCAAATTCAATGTTTTTCTACCCTAGTGACTATCCAAAGAATTCAATTCAATATACAATCATAGGTTACTTAATAAAACACTCACAGGTTTCCAGCCAAGGGGCAGAAAGCCTGGTCCCTCAAGTAAGGACTGCAGGAAGTAGTAGAGTGTGGCACCCGCAAGGGAGAGATACATAGCCGCATGTAGGGCTCCGCCTAGTGATGCCTGTGGAGGCCACCACATCCCCATGAGGTGGACCATTGACCATGTTATCAGTTTGATGATACCTGAACATTAAAAATGTGATGTAAGTATAATATAATCAGATGAAGTGGGTAACTCTAGATCACTAAAATTTCCTTTAGAGTTTATGTTATAATGAATCTTGGGGCTGTCTATTATGGATTTTATAGATCTATAATTTAAAGTACCGTGAAGGTAGTACATTCTTCCTCAACATTTTCAGCTTATTAGTAGTCTAATTTGTTTCCTCATCACAGCCACTCTTCTGTACATATAATGTTGACTGACATGTACTTTTTATAATAGATACAGACTAGAAAACAAGTATGACGGCTTTTACAAATGGCCAAACTTTTCACCCCATCTGTACGCCCGATTTGTGAATTCCTACCAAATATGTAGGAGCCTTGGTAATGCCGGTCGACTACAATGGACATGCAAAGAATGATCGAGTGATTCCGACCTCTGTTCAAAATAAGCTTGTACAGAGTATGAAAGAACTTATAATCTTTTATCTTTATTTCATTTATACACACTCACCGAAAACCGCTATTGGACCCCAATGGCATAGTCTACGAAACGGCGTCGAAGCCATTTTTATTGAGGTTATATTTACAGTAATAAATAAGAATTATACGATATATCCATATAACGCATACATTTTAATTACTATAGGATTAGAGGGTTTAAAAACTAATAAATAATATAACTTTCAAATCATGAAATATGTCAGTACAGCCAAATTAATGTCCGTTGCCGCAAAAAAATAAATGTATTTTTTTAACACCGCAAAATAGGAATATTGGGAATATATGTATGACACTGACATTAGTGACATTGATAGAGTGTAGTGGTTTGAAAACTTTACTTACAGACAATGATATTAAAAATTATAATATTGTGAACAAGACTTGACTAAACCATTTATTATTTGTAACAAAATTGAAGTATTATAAGGATATATATATTATTACATTCCATGTTTGTACGTCACAGTAATTTGAATTCCCTCTTGCCCATAGCAATGTTCTATATCATGATTTTGAACGAATGTCCGTTTCTTTTAACGTAAAGTTATTTGATTGATCGAGCCTATTTGAGTAAAAAATAATGGTTCAGAACTAATAAAATTGATCAGCCTATATAAATAACCGATATAATATATAAATAAAATAGCCGATTAAAAAAGAAAATTGTGTGGCGTTGCACTGTGGCGTTACACAACTTTAGTTTTCAATATTTTTCAACAAAGTAACTAAAAGTTACCACACTAATAAAAATAAAAGAAATATTAGTAGCCTTCAATCGTGCTGATAAATGATTTAATATTTTTATTACATTATGTGTACGATTTTGAATTGAATGTACAGCGTTAATATTTAAGAAATTTTAATAATCCTAATGATATATTCAAAATGTATTGCTTTTATGTTATTCGATTTTGCTTATAAGAAGAAATCGGTACATGCTATATGTAAACACTGGCTACCACGTCACGCAGGCAGCAGTTGTCACATAGCGATATTTTTGTGACTCAAGGGTGTGTGCATTCTTTATGTGTGTTGTTCTACTTATGTGGATTATTAGGTGATATTCTTCTTTTTACCGGGTAAGGTCCTATTTAAACATTTTCAAAAATTTTAGACTGAAACATTAGATTCAAATTCTACCCATACATTAATTATTTTTATCTAATCCTTTTCCATACCCAGCCGACTGCCCGGTGACTACAATTTTATTGTCATCGTTGTAATAACTATTTTGTGAGAAAATGTATAGAACGGTACGGAATATAAAGTTTAATAGATGCTATGCGCACCCACTTGGAGCTGTTCAGTCACAATTTCATATGTAGTGTCACGCGGCCGAGGCCCCGTCAGCAGGCGGTGGAATTTTACGTGATCAAATTATCGTTACATGTATTTCGTGTGTTGCAGATTGTGATCCTAAGCCACCAACATGCCGAAATCGGTGAGTACCTGTGTTTATGTCGGTTTGTTTGGTGCATAGTAAAGGTACTTGCTTGTAGGGGTAGATGGTTGACTGTTTGAGTCGTGGATGCGTGATTTTACTGATTTCACCAACGCAATGCGATTAAACGACATATTCCATCTACATACAAACATTATAGATACCTACTTTATCATACAAAATTAACTTTCTATGTGATAAGAATGTGATAAAAAGTTATAAATTCAAGATGCAATGGTTTTGTGGTACTAAGTACACAAAGTTTGATACCATTATGATGCTAATATATATCCATTTTGTAACTCGTTTGGAAACTAAAAGTGAACAGGTGTGTAATGATAATAATTGTGTATCATTAGTCGAGTAAGCAATACTATTTGAATAGGAATCCAATTCAATATAATTACAGGGGGGGCAAGAGGGGACAAGAAAATAAAATTATGCAATGTTGAGGGAAAGATGCATGAATGATACAAGTACTTAATTATTTGCAAATATTTTACTCTAGTTTGTATGTTAGTAAAATAACTAGAGTTATGTAAACAAGGTGTAATTATTATTAGAACTATATAATTTTGTGTACTGTTTAATTTTATCACTGAGTTTTGTAATAATTCCTAGTAATACCTGTTATCTAAAAGGATGTCCAATTTTGTTTGGTGACTATCGCCATAGCTCTGTTGTATATCAAATCATTCTATATTAATGGGTGTGAATATGTTGCTATTTCTTACATAGTTAATGAACATACTAAAATATGGAATATTTACAAATAGTTGACACACCCTGGAACAGTTGGTAGCACTGTTTTCTGTACCGAGGTTCGAATTCTGGTAGAGGCAAGCTGTGTGACAAGTATGAATGTTTGGTAATCTATAAAAGTTATTATATTCTAGGATTACCCAATTCCATTATATGTTACCATAATACAAGACTTGTTCGTCCGGCGATATAATTTTATTGTTATACAAATTTATGATAAATAAAAATACTAATTATTTTTACAGATACTGGGTTATTTAAGCAATGCGCTTGATATAAGCGCGAATGATAATACATTGGTCAGTTGGTGTGTGTAGTGTATGGTTTTACGTTTTTTAGTTTTATTAATGAATTGGTTGATTGTGATGTTTCCTCTCGCTAGTAATACATGATAAACCAAGTTTAATTAACTTTTAATATATTCACGCAAAAACCATTTAATAAACTTTTTTGTGGTACCTTAACTATTACCTAATCATTGTTTTCATAGCGCACTATGCCTGTTAATAGGTTTTTATAATAGTAATTCATTTTGTAATGTTTGAAACACATCCATTTTCGTTTAAGTACCTACAACCCAAGCTTGTACCCCTTTCCTTGGTTTGTCTACCTATTCAGCTACCTAAAAATATTTTTGATGCCATTAATCTCATACTATGTTATTCATAACGTATAATAAGCCTGTACCTCTAAGAAAGAATGGCCAGTATGCCCATGCCAATATTATCTTAGGTTTTTTCCCCCCATTCAGTATGGTGTCTACAATGATCACCTACCAAAACATTTGCCTAAAACAGCACTTATCACGTATTTAAAATTCTTTTAGCTCCTAGTTATCTGTTTAAGAGAATTTTGCAATTTTTGAATCTTGCACTTTCATGAGGCGCTAAAATTAAACAGCCCACATATATTTGTTGCGCTTGAGTATTCGGTAGCATAGAAGCTCGCGGACATTATTCAAAATCTTGTAAAAAGGAGGAGGTTGTAGCCTAGTCAGTAAGATGATAAAACTCCTTCGATCAGCCCTTCGGAAAGCGCTTTAATTAGCGGTCCCGGCTGACACATTAACCAGTAATTACGGGCGGTCAGAAGACTGAAAATTCTGACAACGGTTTTACTTTTTAGTTACCGGTAGTGCTACATTTTGGGTCTCAGAAGGCATATGTCAATGGTTCAGTGTTAATCTGGGTAATCGACCAAATTAGAGTAGCCTGAAAGCCCATCCCAATACAATAAAGCAATGGGATAAAGCTTATGAAAAGGATGTAAAATTTAAAAAGGCAATGGATGTATTGTGAGTCAACATACGCCCACAGATTAGTTGGGCACTATATGTAATGACAAGTGACATGTGTAGCACAACATAGCTCGCCTTCGAAGCCTACGGCCAAGTGTGTCATAGGAAGGACGGGAAAGTGGGGCGCTTGTTATCTGGTTAGCGGACACTGCGTCCGCGACCTGCCGCTAGGGCTGGCTGCAAACAATTACAACCTTAGATACAAGAAAAGAAAAATAAGTCCTATTGCTTCTAACTCTGCACCGAAAGTTGCTAAAGCAAAGCGAAACGATATCCCATACAATGATGTCACAGCATGCGATTTACCGCTACTCGTGGATTGATACAAATTACATAGATTTAACTCACGTAAACGACATGGTGCATAGCCGGGTAGGCTATACTACACCACTTCACTGTTTTTCGATGACGCCGATATTGGAACTGATGTGCTTTCTACAGAATACTTAAAACTCGGTGTCTCATTGATTCGTTTGAACCACCCAATTGAAGAAACAGTAATTCCTATTCAGTTCAGACTACAGACGGACAGGTAGCCCTAGCCGCGATCAACTAGCCGCTCATGTTTACACACACGCCTATGTATTCACGAGGTACATAATTGTTGTATACCGGGTGGTTTATGTGCGTTGTATCGCTCGGCTCCGATTTTCAATTTCACTTTACGAATGGCACTTTTCTTTTATAGATGCCGCTAATGAAGTTTCATAACCTAATATTTATACGTGCGATTATACAAACACTACAAACTTCGTTGCACTACACTGGTTAAACGCTCTTGATTTTTAAATCCACGTAAAATTGTAATCGTGCTGCTTAGTGATTAGCGCAGCTTTCGACTTTTAGAATTCTCCCCCATGAATGGCAACTCTGCGCTGTAGATAGTATAGTAGTTCCAAAAGTAATTGATGTTCTATATCATCCTTACTATAATTATCCTCTGTCACATCTATGAAAACCCCCTATGATTAGAAATATACATCTGTTCAAGCGGTAACGTTACATGCATATGTGCACGATACGTAACTGACGCAGTTCGAGGACGTTATACACATTTAGAATGAATTGTTGAGCATTCATGCTTGCTCACTGTGTTTTCCTCAATTATTTCATGCCAGAAGTAAAATCCGATTTATGTGTAAAACATCTGTATACCTATCTGGTTTACCCAAGTTCATTCAAGAGTAATGGGTAGTATCATTATATACAAATCACTAACTGCATTTAGAAGACTCATCTTTATGAATATGCACGAATTAGGTTTTAATTTAAACCTCAGAAACCAACACTCATTCAGAAAAGTAAAGAAAGTTGTTGGATGGATGTATTATAAAATAAACAGTCTATGAAGACTATTGTACCGAAATGGAAGAATGGATTATTGCTATAAGTAAATGATTGTATATCGGAATAGACGTCCCTACCTTGTACCTGCATCTGGATGCTGAAATCTACTGAAGGGCGAACGTACGTAACCAAAGGTAAGAATCCCCCCCGACCCACTCACGGTTCTCCTCGATGCGGAAATCGAAGAATCGAACAGTCGTACACAATCTAACAGACACCGACCTGTGCCCGGCTGAGCCAGGGCTGTCGACGTCATTTACATTGTATACAGACTTTTTAACAGGGTTGCTAACTCCGTATGTGCGTGTGTGTTAGTGGCGCGGAAGCATGTAGGCTGGCCGCGTTGTCGCGCGATAATACTATAAATGAAGTAAATGCAATGAATAAAACCTTTCACGAAACAGAACTTAGGCTCTTGCATAACATAAAGCCCAAATACAGGTGTTTATAATTAGCAAGTCAAAGCGAATCAGAACTCTTATCATGGTGTATACTTTATGGAATGTTTGCACGTCTAACAACTCACTTTTATGGCATTTAATTACGTCAATTAGCTGGTTATGACAAATTATGAAGGTATTTAATATACTCATCGATTGGATCACTGTTGGATTTAGACCGTCAAAGGGGAAAAAAAACGAAAATACTAAGCGAAACCGCCTACGATCCGTGCGTGCGAGACACCTGAGAGGTAAGCGTGCGCTGGCCTTCAGCACGGGGCGCGGGCGCATCCCCGCAGCCGAACCAACTCACCGAACGACCGTTCAGTTCAAACTCTACCGCCGCGTCCGGCAGACGCGGCTTACGTGCTGCACAACACCCCAAAACCCCTGCAGGATAACAAACAGTCTTGTGATTGTGTCTGTGCTATTTCTTCCAGTGCGTGTGACCATTAAAAGCAGCCACCATGGTCGCGGGAGGCAAACAGGTCAGTTATGTAATATGCAGGACGGATCAAAGGACGCACTTAGCCTCCTTCATCAATGATTTTGATATTTTTTGCGCTCCATGAAAACATCGTTTGGAAGTTTTAGGCTCTAGAACTTTAAGTTCTGATAACTTCTGGTCTAAGGACCTATTCAACTTTTACTTCATCAATGTTGTCCTATGATTTCTGTTTTTTTTTTTTGGTGTTGTAATAACTTTTTGAAGTTCACCTATTGTACGATTATGAATTACCTACCGTGTTACCTGAGTACCAATAAATAGTATACATACGTCATAGCTTATCACCATTACAATAAAATTATTGTTGATTCGGCATAGCAACACGCAAAGTCCACATCACGACGAAGCAATTCGTCAGACAAGTGACAAGACAAATATATATTCTAGAGAATCATATTTACTGAAATCATAAGTTACGATGATGTCATCGCTACGCAAACCCGCAAACTCCAAGATGGAGTCGGTCATGGCTTTATTATTTATTTTGCATCATGGAAACGGTCGTAACCGTCTTTTTATAACCCATCCTTCTCTATTATGTGTGGGCGAGCGAGATAGAATAACTTTCCTGTTTCGCCAAGGGTCTGGTGCTCTCGCTTTCGTTGTAGTCTTTTGTCTTTAGAAGCAGTCTCAAATTTGCTTTGTGAAAATAATATTCACACGGCAGCAATAGATATTGCATTACCTTGTACCATCTCCTATTTATGACCGCCTTACCTCGTTACACGATTATAAAGTACAAAGTATTTTGAGTATTATTATCGCTACCTTCATAGTATAAAAACGTGTGAACTCATGATGACGTTATTGTAATAATTTGTATCTTATCTTCTGTCTAATGCTGTTAAACTTTAATATCTACTGGCAGATAGATAATGTATGGAGGCCCCTATTGTTTATCATTAAAATCCTCGACTCCTATTTTACACAATTCTGTTTAACACTATGTAGTATTCCTTAGTCAACTATTTCTTAAACGGTATCTAGCTTTATTCAATTATAGCTCACTGTCGTCTAGTTAGTGTATTAAAGCATTAATTATTAAAATCTGCTATATCAGCATCTCTTAAATCACGTTCATCGTATGAAGTTTCAAGGTTTTCCTCATCTGTTTTGAAACTAGTTGTAAATTAGCAAAAAATGTTAATAGCTTTATTTTACTTTTTTTTTTCAATCCTGTTGAAATCCTCGGCTAAAATTAAACTTTCGTATTTATGCTTGTTTTAACTTATTAATGGTACATGACTTTTTTAACCGAATCCTTGAAAATTTAAGTACCATTGCGGAAGTAGGCAATGGTACTTAAATGTAAGGAATATTTTGGTTGAAAATGTTCGATGCATTCAAAGTTGTAGGAAGTGTTGTTGCCTTGCGTACTTTGATCTTCTGGAAAGGGTATATCTATGCTTGCATAACTTGATCATAATAACGAACAAGTAATCCTATACAACGTTTGCTGATTAAGAGAACATCAACATAGATGTTCCTCAAGTAAATCACGCTATCAACGAAGGCGACAATTCACCTGAACTATTATCTGCTGCATAATGGGGCCACGTGACCGCGCCGGTGTCCGCACCTCGCGTCACTCATTCATCATTACCTGTACTTGAGTTTAATTTGACGGTCGATATGCTAGGTGCCCATGTGGTGCCGTTTCACTTCGTTTCACTAACATACTATTGCGATTTCGAAAGCACAGCAAGCCATTTATTTTGCTATCACCGCTTTTTGACGTCAGCTTTGTCTAGTGGTTTCAGCGAAGGCCGGCTCTGGGCAGGTAGTAGCGTGTTGGATTTCCGCCTGGAATTTCAGGAATAATATATTTATAATTTGTCCTAGTCTCCCAGTTACTGGAATCTCCCTCAGTCCATTGTATGTTACCCATAAAACAAGCGTTGCTCAGTTTAGCGCCATAAAGTTTGTGTTCATCTGGGTTTTTTTAGTTTTTACGCATAGGGATAAAAAACAAATGTTTAAAAAAATGTTTCCTCCACTACCACAAACAATTATTTCCTCAAAGAATATTTTTCTATTAGGTTACCTTTTACATTCGTAAGCCATCGAAACTAATAACTGACGCTAGCTTTCCCCACGTGTCACAGCCATCTGCTTGTGCACCTGTTAATTCACCCTCTGTCTCATCCCCCTCCGCGCCTTCCTGTAAGCTGATACCATCCGATTCTATTGCTACTTTGTTATTAAGATTCATATATTACATGTCAACGTTAAAGCCTCCCTTAAGCTACATTAGTTATTTGTATCGTATAATGATTCAAGTCGTGTCATTATCGTATCGTATAATTATGTAATAGGTACAAAGCGTTTTATCTCTCACATAAACACTTTCATTGCATGAAGGAATACGCTAAATGTGAGACTTAAATAAATATGTTACATAGAAACCATATCATCATCCCCTAATATAATATATGAGAGGGCTTTAATCACGTTTAGCTATCGTGAATTTTAAAATAATAGCGCATGATGCTTATTGCTAGTCAAGTAACCAGTTAAAACAGTGGCACATAGAAACTCCAGCAGAAACCTCAACTATATTTGATGAGACAAGTATTTTAAATTACGACATAAATTTATCTTTTTCAATTAAACATAATTAGAAGTGAGCAGGTACAATGTATGAAATACCTGCTTGGACAACTTTTTATGCCGTCTTCCTTCACGCGATTTCAGAGTTCAAAGGTAATAAGTAATCATTGTCATTTTAACGTATATGTACTACGTGTATAATCTTCATAATTATCATCAGTTTACCTTGAACACCTTGCGTTACTTCCTCGTTACTAACTGAGATCGTTTGTTACTAAGATGCTTGCAAGGACATTAAGATTTAAGTTTTTTTTTATATATGCATACAGCCGATATACATAATAATTAAGATTAGAATTTGATGGCAATAACGATAAGATTTTTTATACATAGGTACATCAGACTGTCAGTCTGGTTGGGCTCCTCGCTTTTAAGATTGTCACCGTGACTTAAATGTGTGAGGTTCTAATGTACGTTTATATGTTCTGCAAGTTTCAACGACAACCTTTTTCTTTTATTAAATCTTCCAAGATTTTTTTGTCCTCTCCTACTACATTTATCCATTTCCTTAGTAAGGTAAAATATATGGATGATGTTACAAAACTTCAAAAAGATATAATTCTTAGAGTCGTTACAATAACACCATGCCCATTAATAGATTTAGTCGACATATGGCTTCCATACGCGATTTACTTATAAAATCTTGTGCTATCCACTGTTTGCGCTAACGCGATGATATCATCACGATATCTCCCACAGTTTGCGATTTTATGCTGCGGCTAGATTAGGGGACGGCCAAAGAGAAAATTAACGTTTGCTTTATGCCATTGTGTCATTTCGTATCTGAATCTGAAGTTGTGCTTATTTCTTGACGACTTTATCTTCGTTAAATTTTGTATAAGATATGTACTTCCCACTAATATCATAAATGTGAAAGTTTAGATGGATGGATGTTTGTTACTCAATCACGCCAGAACGGCTGAACGGATTTGGATGAAATTTGGCACAGAGATAGATTATAGTCTGGAGTAGCACATAGGCTATCCCGCTTTTTATTCCGGCAAAATGTATTGTTCGCGCGGGTAACACCGCGGGGCGTAGCTAGTATCTCATAAACAGCTATAAAATATTTTACATGTATATACCATGGTATATCAGGAAATCATATTAAAATAACTGTTTGCTGATTTCCCGTAATGTTTTCCTTATAAAAAGCCTATTTTCCGTTCTTATCGATTGGCAAACATTATAATACCGAAACACATCCCATCAATACAAATGATTAGACTTATTATTGACAAAAAGAGTATCCTTTTGATTATCAATAACGTTCTTGTTTATAAATCAACAGACAAAATATTCTTCAGTTTTCCTGTTACATTCAGTGAAACTGCAACAAGTGTTATCATTAAATCAAAATGGCGTTGTCTATTTGTTATGGGCATTAACGCATCTCATCGACGACGGTAACAAGAATAACATTTCGACGAATATTATGCTAAAATAGATACGAATCAATGCAAAGTTTATCTATAAATCATTTTTTTAATGTACGTCTGATTTAATATTTAATATTTTCACAAATATCGTGCTGATGTTTCTCGTAATAACACTAGCAGATCGTTTCCCTGGTTGTTTCGCGTGCAAAGCCAAGTAAGTAATTTGGCCCGAGCAGCGCTTGCACAAACATCCGTCGTTTACACAGCCGATAACGCTATGACTGTCGCTATAGCCGTTCTCTTATCTCGGGTAAGCGTTTCTCAATCTAACGATGACTCACAGTATGCATCATTAACTGCAGCTCCTTCATTACCTTTGCTATTTAGTCCTTGAGACAAAAAAGTCCTAGCTATTTCATTATTACTATCTCAACGGCTGAATAATCAAACGTTTCTCGAAATATTCAAGTCCTTCACTGTCTATTTGACTTTGATTAGTATTAAGTATTCAAAGTACGTAGTATAGGTATTCGGCGATTTTCGACCATCGCATTTCAGTCTTAAAAAGTCTATCATATTCATCAGCAAGGATTTTCAATAATATTCTTGTTGCTCTGAAATAAGCATCCAATTTTCAACCGAAAAGTCACAACTATTGTGTCTATAAAAGTAATCATCTTTCGTCATCCAATCTGTCTGTATCATTTCCTCCTGTTGTTCTTTCCCAACTAGCAATTAATAAACAGTCGAGTTAAATCCACTGACTTCACTAATATTCTGTTAACGACGCGTAACGACATTGACAATGTACTGTCGTATTTCCATTAACTTTTAGTTACGCATCTGTGGAACTATTGTTTTATATAAAGGTGTAGCTGTCGTTTTATGTTACGAATTGATGACGGGCTTAGTAATAACATTATCCTTTTGTCCTTGAGTGCGTAGAGGTGTTTCAATGTCGCCGGCGATATGTTCAGATTTTTATTTTTCATTGGGACGACGAGTAATAACTAATACCGGCTACTAAATACATACAAATAATTTTATTTGTGTCCATATAATTGTTTGTTTTACGAATAAGATTGATTGAAATATCTGCAAAACGCTAAAATTTCGGCAATATACCCTTAAAAAATGTTCTTCTCTGGTCTTCTCCCTCATTAGGTCAACATTCATAGATATCGATTGAACGAAGTATAGTTTAATCAAGCTCACCCATAGATCTAGTTTATTGATGAATACCATCGGCGAACATTGAAAATTAAAAATTTCTTGATATTTTTATTAGTTTGATATCGTGCGTTGTCCTATCCTTGACCTTATTAACCGCATTCATAATGTTCATTTCGTGTGTATTAGCATTTATAACAATAAACCATACGGGTAGTTGATAAGCTATGAATTATAGGGGAAGGAGGTACATTCGAGGTTAAATAATATCCTCTAAATAAGGATGTCAGAGGTATCGATACACTACCGATTATTATTTCAAGCTGCTTCAATATACTTACTGTACAGCATCCTATGACATTTAAATTATCAGTGATTCAATCTGCTGTCACTCTTTTGCATTTGAGACTGGCATAATATTTCATTTTACTTACGCTATTATACGTCATATAAATATTTTAATAGCGAATATTTTTGAACTTTTACCATTCGCGGTATATCATAAAATAATTATGACTTATGATATTATAAAAAAACACGCATAAGTGTTCCCTTTTGAGTTAGCAGATTTGGTGCCCAGTTTTGGGTAATTGTACTACATCAATTCTCGTAAATCTAAACAACATCAGACTGCTGAACAAGTGCGAAATTATTCGAAAGCTAACCATCTGCTTTATAGTCTGCGTATTCAGACATTTTGTATGGAGAATTGAAAAGCGCACCTTGCGGACAAACTTGATGTACAACAGTCGGAAAGTAAACAGTATGCTCAAACTCAAGTTTTACTCTAGTCAAATAAGAACTTGAAAAAAGATACCGCTTCTTAATGCACAACAAGTGGACATCCCTATCAAATTCTATGAATGAATGCATCGTGGCTGTATGGTTGTGTAAATCTTTTGTTACCACTTTACAGATAATATCGCCGTCTGACTAGGGGCTATTGTTAGCGTAATCATCGTTTTCATTACTTAGGTTTGCTGAAGGTTTACCACCTGCATTATGAATACCTATATTATAAGTATTTTAAGCTGCTTGATTGTTACCACGTCAGCTCATATTACCTTAAAATCATTAATCTACCTAAATTATATTACATTGAGATATTTACGTCCAAATTCTGTACCGAATTACTTCAATATTTAGTTTCCACTACATTAAAAGCCTTGAAAAGTTGCAAATTTATACATCAATCTTGCGAATTATCTTCAAATTAACCTCATTGAACGTAGCCAACATCGTGAATTTCTTAAAATATATTTTAACGGTATTTACCTTACAACTATTAAAACATCTGATATACAGACGAGTGAATGAGCACACACAGTCGGGGCTTCCTAAGTCATGATATAACTTGCAAACGAACGTGCCTTGGTATTACATATTATTATTGTCTCGCGAGTTCACAATCTGGAAATTGTAACTTGATTTTATGAAATGGACAAACATGATTTGTCAGACCTATATCTTATGGCTAACTAATTCTCATTTTCTAATACGGAAGCATTAACACAACTGGATGGTTCACTTTTCTATAGTATTTTGTTATTATTTCGTCTCCATTCATGTTCCTGCACAATAGCCCTCTACTATTTTCTGTCCTAGGCTATGATGGGCCACTCTATTAAGTACGAGTTTAGTTCGGCCCTCCATTTTCACAAATCGTGATTCTTCCTTAAATTAAAAATATACAAGCTGAAACGTTTTGAGTAGTACATATGACATAATAGCCTCCGGAAGAACACATCCGTTTGGCATCGGCTCAACGGTGTGTACTATTCTTAGCAACTAACGCTTACGATTGCCTGTTTTATTATGATCTCTTTTATTTTTATTGTGTTACACATTTCATGAATGAAATCATTATTACCTTGCTTGTATCATGTCGCCTAATCTTGTGCGGTCTTTACATTCATGTCCTTTGATACTGGGCCTTTTGGTACTAATTCAGTTGTAATTCCTTTTATCGTTTACCAATCTATGTAGATGTTATTATGCATCATAAGTTTTCATTATTTGTATATTCTGTAAATAAATCACAGACGTAAAGAAATCACAGTTCCTTATTAATTCCTAATTGGCATAGTTTGAAACTCAACAGTATTTTGTTGTTTGCCTTCTCATATCATAGTTAGCTCCGTATTAGCTCGATTTATTTATTATATTCAGACGACATATTGCATCATCTGTGGTATACAATACTCTCTGCGTATCCTTTACAAGGTTTCTTCGACATATCTGTTTTGACATCTTGAGGTCTTGTGCACTTAAACAAGGGTATATCCTATTGAAATTGCTAAAAATGAAACTTTTTCATTGTACACTTAAATAAATAATAGCGCTTAAATGTTCAATAAAATTATGTTTATCAGATATTGAAATTGGCACAGACGTACAAATATGCCAAATGTAAATAACTATCAATTCTCAGAATCGAACGAATACTTAATCGTTGTTATAATTACAGATGAACGTCCGTGTGACGACGATGGACGCGGAGCTGGAGTTCGCGATCCAGCAGACGACCACCGGCAAACAGCTCTTCGACCAGGTGGTGAAGACCATCGGCCTCAGAGAAGTCTGGTTCTTTGGACTACAGTACACCGACTCCAAGGGCGACCTCACCTGGATCAAACTCTATAAGAAGGTTAGTTGCAACTAGTTACACGTAATCACATGTAGGATTCAATTCCATTCCTTCGAACGTGTATATTTTTAATCGTGAATAAAAAAATAGGTATACATTATTTTGAAAATTCTTAAGCAATTGATCGTTTGCAAAACTGGATATGAACGTCCTTAAACTTCATACGTGTTGCAAGAAATCTAGCATGAATCATTTAGATTAACCGTTCGTTCCGTTTACATACATTAATAATATCTGCATATCTTGTAAATCCATCGTTACAAGTCTGTATTGAGTACTCGAATATAATAAGCGTTTATATTGTTTAGTGTGTTTACTGCAAGCCATGAGGGGGCGGTTATAGGTCGAGTGTGCGAACGAAAAGCTATGTAACGACTATTTTTAGCGCAACTAATGCAAGTAACAAGTTCAAGTATGTTTGGCTCTTCATTTACAACAAAACGTGGTGGAAGCGGTGTTATGTCTATGACTTATTCGAACTAAGGTTTATGCATTATATGATAATCAAAAACATCTAGAACTACCTTGTTATTTCTACAATCGTTTCTTTTGGCTTAAACGTCGATTTCCTCCAACTCATTGCCTTCACCGCTCGATTCTCATTCATGCCGACGCATGTTTCCGTCATTCTGTCTGCGCTCAACTACAAACAATTCTGTGAAATTGTTTTCTTCAGCTCTTATCCTCAACCAACGACACTGACCTCGTAATGCAATGCCAACATGAGCAACATTGCCGAATATGATTACGTGCGAGCCTACTTATTTTATCAGAGAGGACGCCAGGTTTTCGGTTTTATATTAAGAGTCAACAAATCACCCATGAATATTCAAAAGGCCGCGTGTGTTGATAGCTTTCTTCTCATTCCAAGTATAGTTGAGGTATATCTATTTAGTGCGCGTAAGATGAATCTAGATATACCGTTCGCTGTTATTGATGTTAGTGCTAAAACAATATCACTTATATAGTCCGCTGCGAACGACTCTAGCTTATTATGGTCGTTTGTTAAAGTTGAAACTATATATGTAGTTGTGACTGTTACATTGATAAACAGTGTAACTATTTTTATAATTACACTAATTACTGTAGAAATCATAAGGCAGTTAGATATGGGCTTGTATTTAATAGGCCTAGCCTGGAATGATGTGGCACATCAACGAGTCACTGTGTATTTCAACCGGATTTAGGAGTGTTCTTATCGTAGGGCTGTTATTTTTTTTTCGATAAGATTATTCATTAGCCAAAAAGTCTAGGAACACGATTAACTAGTTACCGTTCTATTTAATTGGTGACTTAATATTATGTTAAGTTTTAGAACGATACGATACGCACTTTTTCCCATTACTAAGGATTAAATTTATAATCGTTATCAACGAGCACTAATTTGTTACGTTTATAGCTTTATCGTATTTCCGTCATTCATCAGTACATTTGATATTTTTAGTCGGCCTCGGTATTGTTGAAAACATTTTTTTTTTGTAAAGAATAATGTGTCCTCATTATTTGCCTCATTCATTTGCGCTATCAGCTTCATTAAGTGAAGGTATACACACAACTAGAACAATTGTCTACAATCATTTTAACTTATTGAGTACTGAGAAAGTTTTAACAATGAAATCTTCCCTAGGTAGGCTATTCGAACTAGATTGTAGGAATCCGCACGTGCCTTTATGTAAACACTCTTGTTGAACTAGAATAATGTTTGATAAACTTGTCAGACCAGCGGCCGTCCAATTTGTATGTTGTATAAATACTATTATTAACTGCACTTGCGATTGTGTTCATGATGCAAGATGAACTTACTGGTCCAAAGGAATATCCAGAAATATGAGATTCGCATTGCATCGCTGTAATGGTTAGCTTTATCGATGTAGGGGTTTTTGAGTAACCCAAAACATACTTGAAGGTAGTTTCTAACTCGAATACTTATTTAAATCATAAACATTGAAACATTTTTCTTGAACCACTCGTTTCATTAGTAGTCCCAATGGACAGGTTTCATTTGGCTCAAACACATTTCATCGTGTGGGTAATTTCTCTTATGCACACCTTTTGTAATGCAAGCAGGTGTTTGTGTTTCTGTCCTTCTCCCTCGTTCCGTAATTTATATACCTTTGATGTGAACAGTCTCCTTAAACACTTGCGGTTTGCGCTGTCAGAGAAATAAAACTGTCTAGAGTGATAACTTCAAACTGGAGCGGATAGGCAATGATTTCACTGAATCTCAAAATATCTATATATATCTTCTAGTAGAGCAGCGGTTTATACAAAAATAAAATTGCCTCTAAACTCAGTGTGTGGTCTTATGATATTCCAGATGTTACAATCGTTGTCGATCTTCGGTGCACATTGCTTATGCACTATTGTTTCTCAATTGCACCCACATAAACAGTCCGTGGCTGATGAAGTTGTGAATCAGCGGCACGTGAGAAAACAACTTTCCATTCAGTCACCTGAACAGTCATAAAGCAATCTTAACTGCTTCCTAACGTAATGTTTCGTTCATAGAAGATCATAAGTTTTGTTGTAGAATAGATAAATAATGTTTTATATCAAATTCGTTATTGATGGTAAATTAAAATAAATAGTAAACATTTATGTTCATTTACTTCAGCTCCAGTGAAATGGTTAAATTAAACATGAGTAAACCGCAAGTAATATACCAAAATAACATGTTACAATAGAAATTTATTCAGCATTTCTTGATGCTAAAGTCCGATCCAAAGATCAATATCATCTCTTGTGGCATTTGAATAATGCCTTGAGCTACTTAATCATATCGAAGTATTCTGCCAGAAAGTAAAAGTCCGTTACGATGGGATTACGTCAACAAATTTAAAAGAAGTCGTTTCCAAATCAGAAGCTTCCAGTAAATTATTCAACTTCAAATGACGTAATCTGTTTTATAACGCATGTGGACCACCGTCAACGTTCCAACTAGGACCTGGAGATGTATTGTGTTGGACCATGACTCACGATCGGAAGCCCGTTGTGCTCGTATCGCATATGTGTTTATCGAATCCTGCTTTTAATTGATACGGCCGAACGCAACTGGTGATATCTGACAGTATCTGGTTGACGTGAGTCGTGAACCTCATTTTGTGTACAATGTCAGTGACGCTGATAAATGAGTTTGTTTTTTTTTAGTTGCGTAATCTAAGCTCTGTTATTGATGAGGAAATATTTATAATGTATAGTATTTATTTTTAATTAGTAAGTTCTCGTTACATGCGGGGTAACTAGGCGCCGGCACGATGGACTAAAAGGATTGCAATACCATTTAGCGAGTCTAGATTTACAATTCCTTATAAGGAGTCTGAGGCAGTTAATGGTTCACATTTTATAAGGATATACTGCTCTCCAATTATATTCAAATCAATAGATATTGCATTTTTTTTTATTAAAGCTTGTTTTTTTACGTAGTTACATATTTATACATTATTGCTTGCACAAAGAGCACATTTTTCTGGAACAATCGAAGCTTAATATGGTTACATTTCGGAAGTGACAGAAGCTATTTTGCAGTTGTTAATGTGTGACGTTAGTAGTCCATTGATTTGTAATGTTGTTGCTCCTTTCAGTTGCGAGTCTACATGACATTTGAAACATACATAAGACATACATACAAAAGAAAACAATCTTAAGGAATCTAGAATTTCCACATTTCGGTATTTTAATTATTAAAAATGAGCCAATCGGCATCAATCTAATTCCGGTATTATAACTAGTGCTGACATTAATGTTGAATAAGATAGAAGCAGCCACGGTAAAACAAGTTATTGAAATATTGGATAGAAGCATGTTTTATTATATTTAGCAATTATTTGTATTCGTTCGATATAATTGTATGCTCTCGGCATTCACAATTGATTTAGCAATAATTCATAATGTTTAATTGTATGAAAAAATATGAAGTTATATTAACTACTTATTGATAGTAACAATGTATGGGTAAATTGATTTGAACATGCAATAAAACACTATCGCAAGGAATAGGTAAACAAAAAGCAGCATTTGAACAAGCAACTGTTGCTGTAGTAGTTATGATTCCTTATGAACTTCTATTCCCGATTAGCCTCGTGTAGCGTCCGGCGCGCCTCTGTTTAAGGGTTTCCATCGGTTACGTAGCGACTGACAGCCTCACGTACATATTTTGTTATACATGTCGTGTGTATCGCACTTACGTAATATATGCTATGTACCTGGGCAAGGCCTCGCGCGACATGTGATAATCGGTGTTGCAATGCTTCGCGCTTTTCTATTCCATATATTTTATACAAACGAATTCACGGGTCTGCTGGTTGTTGTTGGTTGATTTAAATTATCGATATTTCACTAATATGAAGCTATTTAGTAATCATTTGTGCACACTAGGTTATATTTTAGTGCTATAACAACTTTTGTATCTGGCTTATCAACTTTTTTCTCTATATCTATGATCTCTATACTCATATAACCATTGTTACGAATAATAATCCTGGCGATTGATACAAGCCTCTTAATTTATATCAATACCCTACAGCATCCCAAAACCGTTGGAGGTTTTATTAAATGAGTCAAGATGTTTGCGATGATGACGATCACCAATGATGTCATCCCCATACTTAAGAATCGAGGTCATATAAAATGGGATTTTGTTACTTTATCCTTGCAGTTTTACGTTATACATACAAAACTACCATGTTTACTGGGACACATATAGACAATAGCCTCTTGGCGTGTTACAAATATGCAGCATTATCGGCGTTTGTGACTCATATTCCTGTTGAATTCAAGCCAGTATTACTCCGTATATTTCTACTAATAGAAACAATGGCACGTCATTTGAAATATTTGCATTTAATTGTGGTGTTGACTCATCTAGTGTCCGGAGTGACAAAACCTTGTGACGCCTTTGATAAGTTAAAATACTGAGAAGCGTTTTATTAACACCTGAATGTTTATACCTAGTTTTATTTCTTGCGGGGCCAATTAGATCAGTTAAACGATGATTTAATTCTTCCAGTATTCGAATGTTAAAAATTCGCTTATGCAAAAGTCCTGTGATTGATTACCTTCAACATCAGCAGGTTTAAGGCAAAATTTACTTCCTGATCATGTTTTTTTTTTCTAATTATCGTCGAAAATATCAGTTACTAATTCACCAATCACATCACTCATTACTATATTTCCGTAATCGCAACCTCTGTTAATTATAATTACTAATGTTGTATTGTTTTATCTTCATCGACGATATTCGTTTATCGTATTTCTCATACAATCTCTCTGATATTTTTTTTCCATATTTGGTGATTCTTTGGTTTAGTTTGTACTTTGCAGTAACACAAATAGTCTTTAATTCATCCTATTACTCTTAGACCTTTGCACCAATACGTTAACACCTGTATTCAGAACCATCCGGATTCAAATTACTTGCCAATCTACATATTATTCAGAACCTGGATTTACTCTGTTGATAGCCAAACATTAAAGATATCAGCAATACAATTTTAATCTTATTTCCAACTAAACACGTCTTAAAACTTATTATCTCTGGTTTCAACCTGCCGCCTACGCGTTAGCCTGTTTACTCATCGATATCCTCACATTAGTTATATCACCTATCTGTCCTGTGTTTGCCGTAGTCATTCATGTCTCACATTCCGGTTCTCGGCATAGGTAAAATGCCACGGTCGAACGCTTGCCGCCAGTGCCTGCCATGGCTTACTTGTGTACCTAATATTATACGTATGTTGAAGTACATTCCGTGTAAAAGGTTTGTAGGGGATATAACCCTGATGTTTATAGCATAAACGAATATTGGTGACCTCAGAGTTGAATCGATATATAGGGATTTAATTACTGTTCCGGTCAGGTCACTGGTTTAATCACATTTGTGTGCTTAAAACCAGTTAGTAACCTCGCTTACTTTATCAATGTCGTGTTGTTATTTTAAGCTGTATGTTGTCTCGGCGATTCTATATTTAATGTTTAATATAATCTTGACTCTGAGTCAATCATCATCAACATTTACAAATGCGGTGTTACCCGTTTCAGATAACATTCTAAGTGGTCATAAATTTACTTCATGTGTGGTGTAATACACTGAATCATTATCTAGCATCGTTGTACAATTTTGTATCTGGTCCATCCGTGTGACTTTATTTATTTTACCATATCGTCGAGCGTTGCTTAGTCTAGCCCACATGTCGGTGAGATCATTCTCCAACAAAAAACGCTAGAACTTACATTGTTGTAATTTTGTATGTATGTAAACGGTTGTCACTTTATCACGGTCTTCTGCAGACAATCAACACTTGCAGTTGTCTTCTCTCCACCTTTTCGCTGCACTTTCGCACTTTTACAAAGTTCACGATTACTCTAATGAATTTCTTGCAAATGTGATGGAGACTTTCACGTTAACTTACAAAATTATACTTAAGTATATCTTTGCTCACTATTATGCATAATTAACGTAAATTGTTCAATGTTAATACTAGAAACGGAACATAAAGCACATCAAAGAAGCATTTGCAAGTTGAATTAAAGGCAGAATAGACATACAACAGAATAACAATCGCTATACTGAAGAACTTAAGGGGCCTCGTTTCCCTAGTTAAGCGTTAAACGTTCCTATAGAGGTGGACGAACTATCACAAAGTTGCTCTTTCGTCGAATAAAGTTTATAAAGATCTTATATCGATCAAAACAGTGACTGTTGAATGTCTTTCGTGTCTGCATAGCACGCGATTTCGTTTTCCTAACGTAAGAGGAATGCTACTTTTTGTCGCCAGGCGATAATTATGATTAACGTCGTGTATAAGACATGGCCCAGATGTCCGTTAGGGCTGGCGATCCTGGCTCTTCTAGTCGTAATACTGGCTTTAGCAAAAGCACAATTTCCTTAGCGTGCTCACATTTTTTTACGTGTCAAGCACATAACGACATGGCTGTAATGCCAAATGGGATACCTAATAGCATCTTATTTTCCTACTCTTGGCGCGTAGAACCCAATTATGTTCATCTTAAGCCACATGTTAATATAAACTGGTCCTATAGATTCGTTTTATAGCCAGTCTTGTTTTTTTGTTGAATCCTTTATTTATGGCATTTGGCCGGCTCATTGCCAGTGCTGACTTTCCACATTCATCACTTTCTTTACCTTTGTGGCCCTTCAGTAAGTGATTATTGACTTACCGTATCAACTTTCACATAATGCGCCCTTGGTACATTACCACACCACTAGTACACGTTACATCGTGTGTTTCAATGCCATCATTATAATTTTATATCATTAGATCTACCTACCTGTTACCTAAGCTTTCTCCATTCAACCAACTTTGAAAGAGGATTTTGAAGTTTACGATATGCATAGCATTTATAATTATTTTCTGCGACTTATTGTATGTATTCGCTTAGGCTTCGCCAGCCGTCTTTAGCTTTCATTCCACTCAATCGTTCATAGATGATGCTTGAGCTCATATTTTGAGGTGCAGGTGTTAGCCCTAACCTGTCCGGTGACGTCGCGACGCCATTGCGTCACGTCAACGCCGGTTCGTAAGTCACAATGGAATGCGTTATCTATCGTAGATATTCTCGAGTGGCTAGAATTCAACAATGATTACTTAATCATTTCCAAACGTATCGGTCTGAAGCGTTTTTATCTTTTGCTAATTCGTTGGAGTCGTAACTAATGTTTCCGTGAGTTTGTTTTTTCTGATTGATGAGAAATAGAAATTAAATTCTACATCCAAAACGAATTAGCTGGTTTACTACCAGCAATTTCTGAAATTCCAACCTGTGAGCATTATCTCCAACAATAAAACATGTAGCTAGGTCAACTGCTACGTGTTAACTCGCAAAAGTTCCGCTTCGTCCGCCACTAGGGCGATAACCATTCACATTGCTCGGCCACTTTCTTCACACTCGTCTTTACACGGAACTTCGATTGACGTATGTCTGTCTTGAGCTTCATATCTTGAGTGTGTTTATTATTTTTATCTTTCACAATGTAGTCGGCAGGTTCAGAGGTACATGAAGCGCGGTCAGCGATGCGCAACCGAGCGCCCGCGTGACCCCATTCCCACGAAGCCGAACGCCATCACCAGGTGGCACTAACTCACCATTCAATACCCATATTTGACCTTGACAAGATTAAACAGGTGCTCATTATGCAAAACTGTCCAATTTAAATAGAAAAGTTTCTGCAATAATTCATGGTCAGACAGACACCGTAGTCGTAACCTTATTCAATAATACGCTCAAAATGATGAATGGAGACCCGATTTGAACCCAAATGTTTTCATTAAGTAGGTCAATGTGCACATTTTCTGATCGTCTAGGAGCTGCGGATGTATGCCATAGAGCAGACAGGTGAAAGTGCCGTGACGGCATCTACAGACGACCTTGCTCGAAAACAATATAGCTTGAGTGTCCTGCGCATAGTAGAAAACTTGATCTGCTACCGAGATGTACTGCAGGCGTGTTATGGCCGTTTCCAGACGTTCTTACAAGACTCAACTCTGTTAGACAGTCCATATAAGACGGGAAAGTGAAGCTATACTTAATGCTTTCCCGCCTAACTAGTAAATTGAAGAGATACATCTGAAACTTTAGATATTAACGATAGTTTTCCTTAAGGATAGTGCTCGGGACCATAGTTTAGTTGGAAAACTTTTGTCGTTTTTAACACGTAATTACACACGTGTGCCTATACTGCATTTTTTTCCTGTCACATACGAGTAATATGTTTTTCCTCAGTTTACAATTTGTGCCAATGCATCACATATGTGAATGATCGCGCAAGGTGCCGGGCCATGGCGGTATCCGCTATCTGAGACAGAGACAGACTTATGGTCATCTCTGTCTGCAAACACGCATGATTTTATTTGATTAGATGCGTTTGTGGACGTGTTAATAGATTTCCAACAATACTTTAATTTCCAATTCTCATCATCGTACAGTATTTAGATTCTACTTAGTTGAGATTTTATCATCATGGCGGTCGTTTATCTGCTTTATAATTTCCAACTTCTTTGATATGGGTTTCACTTGCGAGTGCGATCTACCATAGCTGTAATCACTGGCTCAGGATACATTCTAGCTTATGCTTATTTTTAAACGTCTGCGACGTTCCCTTCTTTATCTACTCAAATTGGTTACCAAATTTATCTGGGTCGTATGACAATTCAAATACTATAACCATCTTCTGTAGGTGTTCATTTCTATATTAGTATTAATAAATTGTAATTGACAAATCGGAGCATAAAGATCATTAAACCTCGATATTTAATGTTTCTGCAATAATCAAAACACTTTTTACATGCCGTCAAAATTGAGACATCAATGCAATCTTTATCATCGGTATTCGCGCATAAGAACAGCTGATTGTGCGCCGCTCATTGACGGGGGTCGACGACCGTACTTTCGCCGCTCCCACGACTGCTGCGACTGCGTTGCTCAACGTACGCGCCGTCGTATAAGAAGACTCCGATCTTAAATCACATAAATGTATAGCGGTTTTAGCGTTGCAACACAATTTACTATTTGCGAGATACTCACAGAACAAGTATCATCGTCTCGGCGAACCAATGTTCACTGCGAGATGACTTCGCGTGCCTTTTTGTCATTGAGAATATTTTAGTATCGAGTATTTTTTGATGTCTTTCCAAATTGCGATTTTAAATAACTTTGTGATGCGTTGCAATTTATAAATGCAGTCTCGATTCTGTTTCATAATTCACGATCAATTTGATTTTGATCTGTCTGTAGCGGTTTCGTTAATCAATATTCTATGTTCATGTGTATTTCACGAAGACGTCAATATTCTCTATATGGATGATAAACGTTTTTTTTTACATATTAACAATTTTTACGGTTACAAGCCTGAATCAATCGTTGAGAAGACTTCGAAAGTCATCTCTTCGGCTATAAAGAAACTTATGACTCCCGAGGACGATGATGAAGAAGCAGCCTATGACAGAGACGAGGATCTGGTAAGACGAGTTCAGATGAGTCTTAAAGCCAGAGATAGTCCTGTAGATTCGCTAGATATTCTGTAAGCTAAATCTATGAGTTTAAACCTTCAAGCCATGCTATTACATCTATAATACTAAACACGTATAAACATTTTCTATGCATAAATGTAGATTATATTACCTGTAACACAATACGTATTGTTCGCGATCGATCATAACTCCATAGGTAGCTGAAATAAAACTATTTTCAAGGATTCTATCGCGTTTATTTTAAAATAGTTTTATTTCAATGTGTAATATTCGCTTAAACATAAGAAACCAATAGGTAGTATTAATTTGACAGACTTGCTCAGATTCGATCAGTGTTGCTAGTAGGTGCATTTTTCTCATTATGATGTATATGCTATCTGTATTATGTTTATTTAGATCGCTCGAATTCACTACAACTTAATAATTGGTGGAAAGTGTATTTCAAATGTCTATCAGATTATGGGTTTAGCCATTGCACTACTGATGTAATGTTTTGCTGCAACTATGACGTCAGAGTCAGACGAAACTACACTTTGATTATGATTGTATTCATCTTATAATAACTGAAAGCTTTTAAATACATCATAATAAAATGCTTTACTGTATTACGTACGACTTATAAAAATAATAATAATAAACGTCACCTCGAACGTCGGGAGTTATTGAGCTTTAAGAGTAACAGAACGTGCTCAATATTTGTGTTGTATATTTAGAGAATTTCAGATAATTTTATCTCGAGTGTTTGTTATTGTTCAATGTTTGAGTTAGGGATCACGTCTTGCCATAAAAACATTGCTCATTTTACAGGGGCTCTGTTATTTATAACTTCGTTGGGAGCTTATTTCTTTCTTAACGTTATGCATAAAATTGCCAGTGCTATTTATATGATAATCTTTGGTTTATAACTAAATAATATGAGAAACCGCACATTAGCTGCAATGTATTCTAGTGAACATCACGACGTATCATTTGATGTCGGTTCAAAAATAGAACTAATGATGACTCTACTTAACGTTGGCTATTGTATATTGCTGATGTTTGAAGCGGAGCCCGTTATACGAAATGTCCACTGTCAAAATAAGTGTTGATTAAAATCATTACCGCTATATTTCAGTCGCGTTCGTTCGTATCGCTTCTGTCGCCGCAAATTATCTTATCAACTGATCTCGATGCGGCCATTACATACCATATCAAATACACACGACTCGATCGTATGCTCTCATATTATGGATTTCGTCTCAAATCGATACATAGAACACACATTGACTGATTCGAAAGCGAGTTGTAAGACAATTTACGTCTGAATTCTGCTCACGGAGCACGGTGCTACGAGGCCGAAAAAAAAACAATTTATGACTTGAATTTCTTATGATGAGGTCACTCCAAGACACATTTCTACTTGTAAATGACAAATAATATTGTACTCTAATTAATTTCAATGAATGAATGAACATAATCTATCACACTTGTCGACGTTTATCATTTAACTTCGACAAGTGTCGTAGGTACCTACAATAATGAGTGCCTATCCAACAATTAATTAACATGGCCACGAATCAGCCACTCATCATCTGATTGTTCGTTATCCGTTAGTCATGCCATTGACAGAAACATGTGGTCAACGTTTCAAGATGCTGCCTCATTGTTCCGCATACTGGGCACATGCTCTCGGCGCATTTTAGCAGCACGGGTTGTGTATCACGCTGCGTGTGTCACGTCTCCACTGCGGCATATGGTTTGCGAGAATATTGACCCGCGGCTATGTACAGCCGTAGCACAGCAGAGCGCCCGACCTCGCGCTAACGCCATGGAGCTACGCCTCCGTGTGCCGCGTGTGTAGCGTGCGTAGCGTTGAGCTACGGGACTGATATAACCCAACATGTTGCGCGTGGGTCAATGACGTCACTGGCCACGCATTCGTGCGTAGCGTGTTCGTGGGTTGCAGTAGGACAGATACTTAATAGTGGGTATACAATGTGTGATGGCTAATTGGTCACGTGACGTTATTTCATCGACCGGCCAATGCCCGCTTCGACCGCCACTTTAGCCAATATATGCTCCCGTTCTAGTCATTTGTGTTCGCTGATATCTGTTATGACAAAGGATTTATAGTCCTTAAGGATAATGTGGTTTATATAAATTGATTTGTTATACGCTATGATCCATACCGTATGACGCAGGTACGATTTTATCATAATTTCCTACTAATAGTGTTCTCAAATCCAACCAATAGCTTAGTACCGGTTTTTGCGTACCATATTTATTTTTATTTGCTTAAAGCATCTCACAGCTAGGGAAATGATTTCCCTCTACAGCTCCTCAGGCAACGAAATGTCGCCAAGCGCAACTCCGCCTTCGTGTCAGCGACCCTTATAATTAACAGAAATCTTAAACGATTAAATTCTATTAACCCATTTCTAAGCACGCAACGCAAAGTACGGGCCCTCAAATTGACGTACTGCCGAGTGGCGCCCATATATAACGCGCCGTAAAATGAGACTCAATTTAAAATTCGTTCCACACTATTTAAACGGTTCAAACGACCAATTAAAGTTCATCTGAGTACTCTTGAAGGCGTCTGATGAATTATAATAGTAGGTACCTATGTACATATTACTTATAGAAGAAACTCCATTCAATATCGTTCAGTTGTTTGCTGTTTAGAATAAAACAAGTTTATTTTAAGAGATCTAATATTAGCTTGTATTTATGATATATGTATGAGTTTTTTATGAGCTGGATTGTATAGTGATGTCAAGCTAGTGTTCATAACTATTATACATAGATAATTGGCGGCCTTCTCCGTAATGATTATGGCTCGTATGAACCCTTAGGTATAATTTCATGCAACATTCTAGTATATTCTTTGTTCGTTGTGCAGTAACGTGCAATACAATGCTTAGGTCCGATTGCTAGACTCCTTTCTGTAAGTTTATAATTAATATTTGGGTACGTGTACATTTAGCCAGTCACTGGCGGTGAATTGTAATTAATTGTTGCCATTTTAACGCAAACCCTGGATCAATTCGTGGGCACACAACGAAGTCAGGGTCGCTACCGTTCTCGAGATGGGTAAGACATTATGACTATAGAAAATATGTGTTTCTGTAGTGTATTTTATGTGAATGTGTGAGTTCTGTATATATTGATTAACGGTATGTAATTATAATTGCTTCGGCTGTGTAGTCCCAACGAAGCAGCGCTTGTACAATGGACTGGCGGCGATCCCAATAATACCCTGACCAGAGACAGGTAAATTACGTAATGATCATTTCTGAAATTCATCCAGTCAGGATTAGAACCTACAACCTAGTTGAGTGAGCCGAGTGGCCTACGCTCAAGCGACTGGACTAAGCGGTCAGTTATGTAGAACCAACACATTACTCGAGTATGGTGAAGATCAATCAAATTACTTTGTATTCGAGGACATAAAAGCGTCGTGGCCTATGGCTTGATCGTCGCTCGCAATGAGAGGAAGCCCGTGCTTAACAAAGCGACATCGAGTAGGACTTAACAAATTAATTATAAATTAAAAATGTCGCCAGTCATTTAACACTCAGCGCCATTTGCAGGTGATGCAACAAGATGTCAAGAAGGAGAACCCGCTTCAGTTCAAATTCCGCGCCAAATTCTACCCAGAGGACGTCGCGGATGAGCTCATCCAGGAGATCACACTCAAGCTGTTCTACCTTCAGGTAAACTACATCTGAAGCGCTCTTGTCAATGAACGGTTTCCCACCGCGACTAGAAACGGCTGACACAAAATAGTGTTACAAGATTAAAACCTTTTTCTATCTATGTATCCAACCAGGTCCAACCGTATAGATCCCTGATTGCAATACGGTTTTTCAATGCTTCTCTGGGCCACTATGGGAGCCTCGATGCGATGAGAAACAAGACTTGGCACGTATCTCTATTACCAGACTCGTTGACACTGGGGGTCAACGCGCTGTGCTTGTTGTCTATTTTTACAAGTAATGTTACGCATTGACCAGGCTTGCCAACTTAGTCTCAAAGCTCCTTACGGCCGACTATATGGCCGATTGGCCTTTTTAGGTCTACTTTTAGGGGCATACAATAATATGCCACCAATGTGACCCTGATGTGGTGTTTTGTATGTTGGGTTCTGACGTTTGCCCTATTGTTTATGCTCCATTTCTTTTCAAAGTCTCCCACATTATAGGGCTTATTATTTGGTATCGTGTTTAGGATATTTTTTGATGTGTTAGTAACCCTGAATTCGTCACGCAGGTGAAGAACGCCATACTGTCCGACGAGATATACTGTCCGCCAGAGACGTCGGTGCTGCTCGCGTCGTACGCGGTGCAGGCGCGCCACGGGGACCACAACCCCGCCGTGCACGGGCCCGGCTTCCTCGCCAACGACCGGCTGCTGCCGCAGCGCGTCACCGACCAACACAAGGTGACCGACATTTTTACAATACACTTGTTAACACTTTTACAGAACACTTGTTAACACTGTTACAGAAATGTGGGTTACAATGCTCACAAAACTCTTACAACTGGGCTTCGTCCCATTGAGCATGAGCATGATTAATTCAGCAAGAGTCTAGGGCATTCTGAGTCAGTCAGCCTTCTTATACACTTATGTTCCAAGACAATTAACCATTCCCAACTCTTATTCTTCGTCTCCGTTGGTCTCCGCGGGATCTTGGATCCTAGCTTACACGAAGAACAATGGTGGCAGGTGTGACAGAAGATTATGGTTCGTTTTACAATAATTACTGACATTTTAATTGGAACCAAAAACATATGTCTTAAGTTCGTGGACTTTAATGCCATTCTGCCTACCCTTTCGGGAAATTCAGACGTAAAGTACTGTACATTATAAATGTGAAGAAAGCTAAAGAAACAGTTGTATGTTGTTACCTATGATTATCAGTTAAATAGAACGTTCTCAATTTATTACGAAACAAGTTATATTGGGGGCAGGTGAATAAACTTTCAGTTAATGCTGATAAACTCTATTCACAACTTATTTCACAGAATGTGTATATTATGTTGTGGATAGTTTATAAGCAAATTGTAAAACAGGCTCTGAATAAAATTGGTGAGGTCTAGAAACTGCATGGTTATTATTAATGTTCTTCAGATAACATTGGAATTTGGGGTCTTTGAACCTCTTGACATTGTTGTGTCCAATCAATGCCCATTAGTTTCGCAAGTATATTTTGTGGAGGTAGACATATCTTACTTCTCATATACCTCTAGAAAAGTCTTGGATAATATTTACCTCAGTCAAAGAAGGAAACTCAGCTGTAACTATTTCCTTAGAATGTTTCCTTAAAAAAAGTAAGATTTTCATTTCGATTTATTACCACGAAAATTAACCTAAAGAAAATGGCATAAGCAACAGTGACTTGACTATGACTTCAGCAATTTTGCTGAAGTCATAGACGATTTGGGTATAAACCTCTCGACTAAGCCACTAAACATCTTGTATGACTATCATACGGTCATGTATCTGTGACGTCATGACCCTGAATAATATTTCAGAATGCAAAAGTCCTGTATAATTATTGTGTCTATAAGATTGTCTTTCGATAACCTGATTAGTATAGTTGGTGGTGACCCTGCATTCTGTGCCGAGGGTCCTGTGTTCGAATCCTGGTAGTAACAATATTTGTGTGTGATGAGCTTGAAAGTTTATACCTAAGTCATGTATGTTTACTATGCCCCCCCCCCAGTTTATGTACGGTACTCATAATATAAAAGTTGCTTAGTTTGTAGCCATACAGTTGGTGTGTTCGTGTGGTAATATATATTTATTTGTGTACACAGATGTCCCGCGACGAGTGGGAGCAGAGCATCACGAACTGGTGGCAGGAGCACCGCGGCATGCTCCGCGAGGACGCCATGATGGAGTACCTGAAGATCGCGCAGGACCTGGAGATGTACGGCGTCAACTACTTCGAGATCAGGAACAAGAAGAACACTGAGCTGTGGCTCGGCGTCGACGCGCTCGGACTCAACATATACGAGAAGGATGACAAGTTAGTATTGACAAGCATCAACATAATTCGTATACGTCTTAAGACTCCGGCTGTGCATCGCAGCGCGAGCGATTTTGAAAAAGGATAGGGTGAATTGTTTACCAGCAGACTCTTAATCCGAATATAAATGTCTTCTCCATGGGCGAAGTTAAAAAATGCTATTTGTTAATGGCTCTACTTGACAATGAAAAACGTGTTTAACAATTAAATGGCCGAATAATCAACCGCATTTCATTTACTTAAGTTCCTTACCAGTTTCAGCCTCGTTATCTATTTTTTTGCAGTCTTATTTGCGTCATATTTGAGCTACGTTGAGTTTGAGTATCTGCTGGTAGATTCTTAATCAGTGCCAGAACCCAAAGTCCTGGTAGTCATTTACCAACCCAATATTTTTTTTTATTCCAGGCTAACACCAAAAATAGGTTTCCCGTGGTCGGAGATCCGCAACATATCGTTCAACGACCGCAAGTTCATAATCAAGCCGATCGACAAGAAGGCGCCGGACTTCGTGTTCTTCGCGCCGCGCGTGCGCGTCAACAAGCGCATCCTGGCGCTGTGCATGGGCAACCACGAGCTCTACATGCGCCGGCGCAAGCCCGACACCATCGACGTGCAGCAGATGAAGGCGCAGGCGCGCGAGGAGAAGCTCGCCAAGCAGGCGCAGAGGTAACAACACACCGCATCCGTTACCTTTTTTTATTACGATATAGGCAAGTATTTGATCTCGATCTCACCTTATGGTAAGTGACGATGAGATCTACGATGGAGCATACTTGCCTAGAAGGTACCTGTTCACTTTTATTTTTCTATAATCATCTCTCTCTCCCCCTTGCCTGGCCGCTACAAGAAATAACTAGCCCTATTATGTTTTATACTCTCATACAAATCTGCCCCAAACTAGGTTTCTTTTTATCTTGGTCACCCGACAACGATATACATACTTATATTGATATAAAACGTTCGAGACTCGGGTACAAATATTCGTGCTTATTCATTACACAAATTTTGAAATGTTGTGTTTGCACATATGAAGTATGCACTTGTAATTGTCATAAATTTACATTAGACGATATTGCGCGTTAAAAATATGATATAGCTCTGTGATATAATCGCTATCGAGTTTTGAAATACACTCCTATTACAGGGAAAAGCTTCAACTCGAGATCGCGGCCCGCGAACGCGCTGAGAAGAAACAACAAGAGTACGAAGACAGACTACGGCAAATGCAGGAGGAGATGGAACGCTCGCAGGTATCACACATACCTATTTATAATACACACATACATATTTTAAACTTTGGTGGTACAGATTTTAATGAGATTTAACAGTCTAAAATCTTAAATACAGATTTCAGGGCGATTTTACATGAGAATTGAAATAGACTAACATCCTAAATAGAGATCTTGGGGGTGCATTGACATACCTAGTCAAGCATTCTAACTAAATATAGCCTGGAAACTTATTAATTTTAAAATTACAAAAAGAATCGTCCATTGAGGGCAGTGAAGTGAAGAGGAAAAAAAATCAAGGCGTTCAGACAATAATTTCAATGATGGTACAAAAGTCTTAACATGCATGATGTGTCCAGGCGAACCTGGTAGAGGCCCAGGACATGATCCGGCGGCTGGAGGAGCAGCTGCGCCAGCTGCAGGCGGCCAAGGAGGAGCTGGAGCAGCGCCAGAACGAGCTGCAGGCCATGATGCAGCGCCTCGAGGAGACCAAGGTAGGAACACACCGCGCAATCTCCAGCTTGGACACTAACATGTAGGTTCAGAATATTTTTATATCCATGTAAATCATTTAGTACAGTACTTATGAATCGTCAAAATAGTTACAAAATGCTAAGCTACAACTTTACCACCTGTTCGGAATGCCGTTCCTATGGGGAAGAACGGGCAAGAAACTCGATGGTTCCTCTTTTGAAAACGATCATTAGCTTTTTTTACGGCTACTGTACCTTAAATAGACTAACACAATCAACCCAAAATCAAATAGCAATAGCTGTGTTCAGACGAACTGCACATCCTTCTTTTTCTGCAAATACACAAAGATCGTCATCTTTCTTATTCTGTCAATGTCAAGTTATCAATAGTAATAACAAATGAAATCTATACTAATATTATAAAGAGGTAAAGTATGAATAAGATATTCTCCTACAAACACACTCGGTGTTTGTAGGAGAATATCTCTGGATCTACTGATCCTATATTGAAAACTAGTTGCATCGAGGTACCGCGGACAGAGTCACGGGCAAAATTTAGTTAATTTATAAAACACATTGGAGAAAATATTTAATGAAATTAGGTATTGAATTTTAAGTAAAAAAAAAATGAAATGATTTATTTTTAAATTAAATTGAGAACTCTACTCCGTGTTCTTTTACTGAGTGCTCGTATTGAATGTGTGTCATGTCGCAGAACATGGAAGCGGCGGAGCGCGCCAAGCTGGAGGAGGAGATCCGCACCAAGCAGGAGGAAGTGTCGCGCATCCAGCAGGAGGTGGAGGACAAGGACTCCGAGACGCGCCGCCTGCAGGAGGAGGTGGAGGAGGCGCGCCGCAAGCAGGTGCGTGTGCCGGCCGCCCGTCCAGCTGTTACTTGTTCCACAGGTTCCTGGCTGTCACTCCGCCACATGTTGGCAGCTGCTACTGCTTCGTCCTCCACATAGGCTACCTGTTACCAATCCCTCTCATAGGTTGTCAGTAATTGCTACCATTCCATATGATGCCATCTGCTCTGCCGGTCCTTTTCCTTCTACACAGGTTGCCAGTTTCCAGCTGCCGGTCCTACCCCCTAAACGTTGCCAGCTGACAGTTTTCACTATTTTACGCATTAAGATCCTTCTTCGTTAGCATTAATTGGCTTTTTGCGATACAAGTGAGATGGCGGTCCACCTTGCGGAATTGTATTGATCTATCACCACTACAAAAATGTATATTAGAATCTAAAAAAAAATCAACCTGGCAATGCTCTTAATATGTATTAATTTTTATTTATTATAAGTGAACACCATCCAGACCACGCGCTCACGATCCGAATATAGGGTGTCAGTGATTGCGGCGAGTACGTTGCGTGCTAATACCTCTCGTCTCCCCCAGGACGAGGCGGCGGCGGCGCTGGCGGCGGCCACCACCCCGCAGCACCACCACGTGGCGGAGAGCGGCGCGGGCGGGGGCGCGGGCGCGGGCGAGGGCGGCGCGGGGGACGCGGACGGCGGCTCGGACGCCGGCTCGGACGCGGGCGGCGGCGACCTCACGCGCGCGCCCGACGACCTGGTGGACCCCGTCACCGACCGCCGCACGCTCGCCGAGCGGAACGAGCGCCTGCACAACCAGCTCAAGGTGGGTACCGGACGACACTACCCTGTCCCTCGCTACCTAACCGAGCCTGCGAAACATTCGACACAACACATACACCGAACGTTTCATTTCGATACTACGATGATTGTACTCTGCCCGTCTCTACACGCGCGAGGGGAAATGTTAACAATTTTTCATATAGTATGCAAAAAAAGGGAGGAGGTGAAAGAAGCCGTTCTGGATAGACACAGATGGAAAGAGCTTCATCAGCTACACCGACAAGAGTTTAACCCTTAAATTAGAAGATGTAAGAAAAAAATAAGGGCAGAAGACACAGCTTTATACATGCTTTGCTCTCTCGTGCGTAAGATGATCGCGATTCCAATGCAGATAGCGATCATTGAAAATTTGACTTTCCTCGCAACTCAATGTTATTGTATGGCTTTATTTCATCTATACCGCTTATAAAATGGCTATTTTAATTTATTCATCGTTTTTTATTTTCTTCTCGACAGGCGTTAAAACAAGACCTCGCGCAGTCGCGCGATGAGACCAAGGAGACGGCCATGGACAAGATCCACCGCGAGAACGTGCGCCAGGGCAGGGATAAATACAAAACCCTCCGCGAGATCCGCAAGGGCAACACCAAGCGCCGCGTCGACCAGTTCGAGAACATGTAGGCGCCCGCGCCGCCGACCACCGCCACCGCGGCGACGACACGGCTGACGGGACATAAGCTTCACCACCCCGGCACCGCTGCCGCCATTCTCATTAAATATTTCATCACAACTTTTCCTATATCAATCGTCAACGTATACAGAAGTTATCGTAGATTTACAACGGTATCACAAAGTAATCTTATTCTGAAAATGCTTGGTAATGTAACTACCATAAATTGCATGAATTGCGGACGACACCCTTAGTGGTGTCGTGAACATAATGATTTGTTAACGACACCGCCGTAGTGTATTTAAACATCAACTATATTCGTCGGCGATATCGTCAACAAAACGTTTTGTTGTTGACAATGAATGATTAATTTAGGGGATATTTTCCTGTTCTAATATCTGGTCGGTCAGCTGTCGAGTCGCCGGCTCGAGCCGCGCCGCGGCGGCCGGGCAGCGACTAGCGCGTGCAGTGTCCGCGGGCTGCGCGCGCGCACGGACTCTCGTGTTCAGTGCCAAAAATTATCGCTTTCACGGTACCTTAGTACCAAAAGCGAGTGTTATGCCGCGCGTCGAACGGACGGTGGACGTCGGCGATTGAGCGATATATTTTTATATAATTGTACTTTTCGCCGCATGGGCGATACGTTTATCGTTCGCCGTCGTCGAGAGTCGCAGGCTGCGGGGCGAGCTCAGCGGTGCTTACATAATGCGTTCCGCTCGTCTGTCGTAGTCGACACTAACTGTAAATATTGATTATTATTACTTATTAGTAATTTTATTTTAGACCGTTGTGCTATAACCTAATAATGTTAACCGTCTAGGGATCGCGACTCGCTGCGGCGATGTATATTACGATAGCCGGAGAAATCATTGAATCGAAGCACACATCATTGTTTTTATCGTGTAATAATAATTATTATTTTAGGCGATTTGGATTTTATTCGATCGATTGCGTGTCACGCTCGAGTCATAATTTAAACCGGCGTGTGCTTGCAGTATATTTTATTTGTGGTAGTTGATTCGGTTTATTATAATTTGTCTGTTGATATATTATAGTGTTTGGCAGTAATGTGCGCCGGGCGCCCACGGCCGGTGTGTGCGCAGTACTTCGGGATCGTGCCGAGTTTTTGCTCAAACAACAGAGTACCAAGTGTCTTGTCCGATCGAGTAGCGGGGTGAAAGGGAGGGGGCGAAGCCCCTTATTTATTTTTATAATCATTTATAATCTAGATGTAGGAGTTAGAAATGCAAGTGTAATTATTGTTTTCAGTTCGATTTCAACGGTTATTGCGTCGGTCTGTTAAGTTATACTGATATTATCTTTATATAATATTTCGAGACCACGTATTCGGTGAAGTTCGGTTCCCTACCGGAGCGGCCTCGGCGCCGGGTTCCTGCGGCGTACGCAAAGTATCGGCCTAGAAAACTACCCATTTATTCTTGAACAAAATTTGAAATAGATGAACGATGTATGCTTGTAGGGAGTATATAATTTTATTTGTTAAGTAAATAGAAGGCATTCCATAAGTTACAGTGCGGTGGCGTCGACTTGGTTTTTATGAAAATTAGAGTTATTTGAAAAATATATTTGTTCGTGTTTTGTTTATTGTAAGTGCCATCCGTCGCATGCCCACGTCCATTGTCTAGCAGTAGAGTGCGCGAGCGACGCCGCGCGCCCACACCAGTATTCCGAACTTTTCTTGTCATTATTTTCTTAAAATTTTACAATACCATGTTGCCTTGGATTTAATATGATTTTTTTTTCAAATAAAATATTTAAGTAAACAATATTTGTGTTTTATTTGTATGAGTATTCGTCAATACTTCTATTAGTAACATTTGTTATATGGTGGCGTATATATAGCGCCATGCGTTAGGTATGACACAGAAATACAGGCTTACAAATTTATATGGGGCAAATTAGATCCTAGATGAGTAAACATAGCAAGAACATGTACCTACATAGTTCAGTATGTTTGTAGGTAGTAGTATTCGTTGCATAGAATAGTTGTTGGGAAACCCAATAATACGCACTAAGAAATCTTATTATAATATTGCGAGTAGATATATATAACTAGTTTATCAGATCCCAAAAACTGCCAGAAATTACCACACATTTTGGGAACACCATTGAAGTCATATTCTTCATATTCTTACTTACCTATATACTTCATTGGGAAGAACTTGAAAAATTATAGCTTCTCCTTTCTTCTTCTTTTTAGGTTGGCAATCAGCTACAAAATAGTGCCATTAATCCTATCCCTATCAGTAAATCTGTGGATACTGTACTGAAAATTTATCGAACATCTTGGGAGAACTTGAAAAGTCAAGTAATACTATTTTCTTTCACTCGTGCACGTTTATGAACACACACTAAATATCCCACTAATAATAAAAAATATTTGAAAATAAAACAAAACTGAGAACTTCACGGTTCAACTTCCCGCCAAAAAGTCTCCTATCTTCCTTCACCTTTTGGCTTTTACCGCAGTTCAACATATTTTAATTTAATTTCTCGCGCCATCAGTGTTGCCAGATTGGGTATTTTTTTCGCAATTCTTGGTAAAAATTTTGGCTTCGGAGAAACTTTTGAAGAAATGAAATTCTTAGAGAAAAAAATACCCATGCAGTGGGGATGCGTAACGTAAAAAAAAGGTCATTCTACTGCTTCAGTTTGGAAATTAGAACGATGCGTAACTTAAAAAAAAAGGTCATTCGGACACAACATAATCAATGGGTACAATATTTTTTTCTTAGGTATAGTTTGATTAAATGCATGTGCCTGAACTAGGAAAACCTGTGTTGCAGGCGAGAAGCGCAATTATATCTAGAATTAATCATATTAGCTAGCTATAAACATTACAAAGCATATACTTAATACTAATTAGAACAGTATTTCTAGGAAAAAATAAGAAAAAGGCAAAAAGCTAAGCCGATATTATTAACTTTTTGCTTTTGGGTAAAACTCAAGCAAATTGTATCATTTTGGAGAAAAATAATTTCAAATTTGGGTAGAAATAGAAAAACACATCTGGCAACACTGTGTCCAGAAATTAACGGATTGTGTTTTTGAGATCATGAATGAACACCAAAGCGCTCCGAAACATTGATAGAATTTTATTCAACGTCATATGCGCAATTATTATGTCGGTACGCAAAATATCAACGTGAACGCTGTCAGCGATATTAGCAGGTCTCGGAATGCAACTATAGACAATTTTAGTTTATTTTATTAGTATTAGTTGTCAAGCAAGTGTCAAAATACCTGCTTACAAGGTTTTGTTTTTGTGATTCTGTGTTTGATTATAGTTGTAATTCACAGTGGTTTAGATTTTAACTCCAATTTAAAATGATTTGGATGAAATATTATAAAAACATTTTGAACCACACGACCTCGTTCTGAGTTCAATTGAAATAAACAGACCCACTTTTACCAAACATTGCGCATTTTTGTAGCTAATTACAACTTTTAAATGTTGATAACATGAGGACATATAGTCGAAAACGGCCTGACAATCAGGAAATCGAGGATGTCCAGGAATTGTGTAGACTCTGCCTCTGCAAGTCTCAGGACACTGTTCCCATATTTCCTGACGACTCGGAGACCGTGTGCGCCGCCCTCGCGCTTCGGATTATGACATGTGTTGGATTAGAGGTGATTTTTAAGCTCACAGCTCTCTGTCACAGCTCTGTGTCTATCATGTACTGTGCAGCATCTTTAATAAATTAATAAATATGTATGGTCGGCAAAGAAAATCCTTGATCACCATAAGATCAAATATTGTTTGCACATTATAGATGGCAAGGTCTATTTACCCCATTTGTTATTTAATTTGAATTAAGAACATTTTAAATTTCAGCCTCAGTGAAAATTTCATTAACAGAGTTTTTATGAAAAGTAATAAACCACTTTAATGGCTAACTACCTACCTGTACATGTACGGATGAATTTTTTATAGATGTTAAAATAGTGTACTCAAGTTTTTAATGTTCCTCAGAAAAAACCCCCTGTGTAGTCAAAGCAGCCCAAATTTCACAGCTAAAATGCTCTTCTTGTTACAGATGTCTAGAGACAACTTCCTACCAAATAAAGTCTGTTCAGAATGTTACCAGGAGCTAGATAGATATTACAGATTCAGGAAACGCTGTGAGGTGACCTATCAGAAGCTCAAATCACATGTTTTGGCTGTCAAAGAGAAACTATATAAAGCAAAATTAAAACATGAAGAAAATAATTTCAAGAATAATATTAATGTTGATGGTGATGATGAAATGAAGTTCATTGTGACATTCGAACCGGATCAGCAGCCAGAAGTTAACATTTTGACAGTAAATGGAGCTCCACAAAATAATTTAAGTGAGGTAACATAGTGATAACTTAAAGGAAAAAAATATTTGGGTAGTCACATGAAAAATTGTAATAATTCAATATATGGTTTCTTTCTAATGAAATGACTCGTTGGAAATGCCAATCATCAGAATAAGTGCTTAAAGTTGTACTGTTTGTGTGGTAGGCATTGTCTGCCCTCAGTATTAATCCATGTTTAATGTGTTGTGGCTGGCATGTTTTATAAGCTTAAGAAGTGTAGAAATGTCAGCTATTTGTCCTGACAAGTCGCCATCTTCAATAAGTATTGGATAGTATGCTTCATTTACTTTTAAAAAATTAACATTAATTATTTATTACAGAAATTCTGTGATGAAAGTAGAGAAATTAATAATGAAATTGAAGTAGCAAATGAAGAAAATGAAAAACTGGTATTAAAATAAAACATTTTTGTCGAAAGTATATGGGCACTAAATAATGTTAATAAAATACTAATTTGTACAAAACTTTTTACAGGAAGATGTTTCAGATGAAACGAGGCTAGATATATCAACATTTCTGACCACAATGTTGATACAAATAGGCATATTTACCCAACAAGACGACGGCTTATTAGCACTAACCGACGAAAGCATTTCGACTATACAGTTGGAGACGGGAGATGGAAATCTGGTCACTATGCAATTGGCTGAAGAAGATGAGCCGGTAATTTTTTTTCATATACAACTTGTTATTAGTATGTCGCTGTAACTTAGTCAAAACATGTGAGAGAAAGGAAATTCAACTAGCATGGTTTACTACCCACGTCTATTATCCCTCTTAGGTTCTACACACAATTTGGCCGGGGAACTATCTTCTCCATTGATTTACTTTTCTAATGCTCAATGGTGTATTATGATGCTCAGTATGCTGTGATTACATTTTTATCAAAATAGTTCCGCTCAAAAATCTGTGTGTGTGTGTTTCATGTGAACCTTAATTAAAATATTTATTATCACTTGCTGAACGGTGAAGATAATTATCGTGAAGAAGTGCACATATTCGAAATAAGTTGATCAGCGTGATAATTTATGTTCACAATTCACCCTTTTTTTTATTACATTATAGGCAAGTATTTGATCTGGAGCATACTTGCCTAGGAGGTACCTGTTCACTCTCGAATTGACATATTGTGTGAGTATGAACAGGTAGGAAGGCGGCAGTAGATCGAGACGCTACATTCACTAGGCACATGCAGCGCAGCTGATCTGACCCGCCATCCATGAATGGCAACACCGAACATCATGCCGGAACACGGCTAGGCCGCTTGGCGACATGGCTTTGTTCAGTGGGTGGTGACTAGCCACGGCCGAAGCCTACCACCAGTAAAATCCCTCGCAATAAGATCATGTGTACCTGATATAATGGCAATAGATTCCTATTGCATTGCAATCTAGGTGGTCAAAGCACCCAAACCCAATTTGTTACAGACATATTGGTATCGTTATTTATTCAGCCTTTTTTTATATAATTCAGTGAATATTCCAGACAGTAGAACAAGTGTTAGAAACTCCACAAGTATTGGAAAGCCCACTGATCGCAACTGAGCCTGAGTCGCAGGCGCAGGAACAGAGTGAAGTCGTCATAAAGTACATCACATCCAACTACAAACCACCTAATACAGACTCTAAAATCTCCTGTACAAACACAACGGCGAATAATAAGAAAATGTAAGTAATACTTGTTAATACTTCTCTATTTTCAGTGAACCAAATGTACATTTCAGCTGTTGCCAGCAACAGTAATGGACTGTATAGGCTTGCCATTACTAGGTCCAAAACCAGGCTTGGTAAAAATATTACCGTCCATTTAACCCATTAGCCAAACTTATATAAAAACATTTAACTTATTTGTTACCTGATCCTTGATTAAAAGAAGGGGCTTACTAACGCTAGTAGCGAGTACATTCAATCGAACTAGGTGGTAAAAAATCGACTCTAGGCAGCCCTAGAGCCGAAGTCAATTTGTAATAAATTATGTTGACTTTCGCGAAAGTAAGTAAAGCGATCATTTTCAGAAGCTTGACTGATCTAATAAATATCTACAGTAATCGCGGGGCCCTGGGAACTTGCCCAGATGGGCCCGCGTGTCGGTCCAGAACGTTTCGACAAGTATCCGAATCGATTCCATTAAAAATGTTCTCGTTTTGACGACGATTTTTCAGAGCTATTCCTCATAAACGACTACGACTACCGAATGGTTGGATTCGACCACTAGCAATGTTTGCTTAGTTACATTCGCAATCTAAGTTTCAATGAATAACCGAATCAGTCGATACAGGAATTGTCGTAAGGTTGTGAATCGCACGGCTAGTTTCATAATGGTGGTACTGTGTTAGCAAGTCGCAGCGCGGCGGCAACTCGTGGTGCGAGGTGTGCGGCAAGCGGCTGGCGTCCAGCAGCGCGCTGGCGCGGCACCGGCGCGTGCACTCGGGCGAGAAGCCGTTCGCGTGCCGCGACTGCGGCCGCGCCTTCGCGCAGCGCGAGGTCATGCTGCGCCACCGGCTCGTGCACACAGGTACCCAGGTACCCGCCGGACGAGACCCCGCAGCCAGCGCCCGGCCTGTAGAACTTATTTTTTTTCCATAGGACGATAGTTTGTAATACCATATATATCTTTCTCGATATGTTTTTGCGCACAGATGCGAGGCCACCGTAGCATTTGTTTATTCTTGTTATATGGCTAACTTGGCGCAGTCTCCATGTTCGTCTATTGCGTGTACTCCCAGTAACACTTTGCTAAGGTTTGCTGTGCACATTTTGCACCCAGTGCCCTCCTCCTGTATCTGCCCCTGGTACCTGGTACCTATATTAACTATCAAGTATTACTACTTAGTATGGTACCATAGAGATGATTCGCGTCACTCCGTCGGTATTATTTCTTCGTCTAAATATAGCGAATGCGGTATACTGTCTCGAGAAGATTTCGATTCCGATTATTTTCGATATCGATTGAATGATTCGAATCGGCCCCGCAGGCGATCGTCCGCACAAGTGCTCGCTGTGCGACAAGAGCTTCACGCAGCGCGGCGCGCTGGCGGCGCACGCGCGCGCGCACGCGGCGCCGCACGCGCGCGCGCTCGCGCTGCACGCCTGCGCGCGCTGCCCCAAGCTCTTCCTGCACGCCTCAGGTGGGTTGCACACAAACATTGTACTTGGTAGCCCTTTCCACTGTCCCACTGTTAACTCCTTCAATGAAATCCGATGCTTTTCTATGTATATTAATTTTACATCGTTTTGGATAGGTTTAGGATACAAATTTTCTCATTTTTCTTAAATTTTGACAGCTAGGTTTTTTTCTACTTATATGTCATCTATTGCTAACGAAAAGGTTTAATACCTGCTACTAATGAGGCCTTAACACCCACCGTCGGGCACGGGCCTCCCCTCAATGCTAGGAGGATTAGGCCATAGTCCACCGTACAGTGCGGGTTGGCGGACTTTACACGCCTTTGAGGAGTGCTCTCAGACATGCGGATTTCCTCACGATATTTTCCTTCACCGTTTAGCGAATTGATTATGATTGAAAATGAGGACGCAGCGCAACATATATGTCTTGATTTTGCGTTTGCTATCTCGTTAACACAGCCATTGGGTTGTTTAGTGTGTGCAACCAAATTACGTTATATTATAACGTGCACGTGTGTGCGTCAGCTGAGACATTATTATTTAGTACTAGCTGTTACCCGCGACTTCGTCCGTGTGGCATTTAACAAAAAGCGGACGAAGTCGCGGGTAACAGCTAGTCTAAAATAAAAGTAGCCTATTGTTACATCAGCTATCTGCCAGTGAAAGTCCCGTCAAAATCGGTCCAGCCATTTCAGAGATTAGGCGGAACAAACAGAAAGACATTTTTAAAAATGTTGTTTTGGTATATGTACTGTGTATACATCCAAAAGCACTTAGTAAAAAGCGGTTATTTTAATATTACAAACAGAAACTCCAATTTTATTTATTTGTATGTATAGACTAGCATCACATATCTAGGTAACGGTTGTTGTATTTGGTCGGTGTGTCGCGGCAGGCCTGAGCCGGCACATGATGGTGCACAACGGGCGCGTGTACGTGTGCGGCGCGTGCGGCCGCCAGTTCCGCGACAAGAGCTCGCTGCTGCGGCACATGCGCAGCGCCAGCCACGCGCAGCGAGCCGCCGACGCGTGAGCACACACGTGACACACACGGCGCCAGGGCCCCAAGTCTGCTAACATAATCGAACAGCACTCACTTCACTGGTGGTAGGCTTCGGCCGTGGCTAGTCACCACCCACTGAACAAAGCCATGTCGCCAAGCGGCCTAGCCGTGTTCCGGCATGATGTTCGGTGTTGCCATTCATGGATGGCGGGTCAGATCAGCTGCGCTGCATGTGCCTAGTGAATGTAGCGTCTCGATCTACTGCCGCATTCCTACCTAGGCAACTATGCTCCATCGTAGATCTCATCATCACTTACCATCAGGTGAGATCGAGATCAAATACTTGCCTATAATGTAATAAAAAAAAAAAACAGCAACCGCATAGTAACTGTCTCTTTTGACAGATATCCCATACAATATCTGTCAAAAGTGACGGTTACTATGCGGTTGCTGTTCGATTATGGATCGATTGTGTTAGCAGACTTGGGGCCCGGGACTGACTAACTATGATCGGAAGGGATATTAGTGCTGGGAATAAAGATCAAGCATTGAAGAGATGTCGTGTTGTCTTTTTCTCGCATCTGCGTGTGCGCTTTCTTAGGGAGCACCTACAAGACGAGGGGTAGATGCGAGCCAAATTTTGTTACTGTCGGTCACATAGTTTCGGAGATTTCGTGAGTAGCGAGTCAGTGATTGTCGCTCTTATATAACTACAACTGGTATCACGAGACATGTTATATTATATATGATGATCATTTCATATCCTTGTTATATTATGATCCTAGACCTATATCAGAGATATGATTATGTATATCTCACTAACATAAGCGATCATAAGTAATCCTGCAGCTCGTAGAGACATGTACGTTTTTGACTGATTGAAGTTGATGACTATCAAAACATTTACCGCTGAATATATAGATGTCCTATAACTTTACCAAAATCTCTTGTGAGCAGTAGTAATGCCATTTGGTAATGTTATAAAAATTTATAAATTCAGGGTTTTGTTTATAAGAAAAGAAATAAACAACATTGAAGTGGAATTTATAACATCGGAAAGTGTTGATAAGGAGCTTGATTGATAATAAAATTAATATACTTTACATAATGTGATGTAATGTCATAATTTATGTTCTTTCCAATGGAATTAAAATAAATGAATTTCTTTGTAGAATGAGCTGCTGAAATAATTTATAAACATGCTATATAAATTTATATGATTTACAGACCATTACGCCTTTATTCCTTGACGGTGTAGGCAGAGGTGCACTGCAGTTACCCAAAATTTCGCCGATAAAAGTTAACTATTTATTTTTGTTCCATTGTATTGGGGGGTACCATTGTACCGAGCACTCGCCTCCTAAATGCAAGGAACAGTAAATGCTAGTTTGGGCCATATATAGTCCACCATCCTGGTCCAATATTTTTATGAGATGAGATTTGCATATGAAATCCATAAATCACACTGTCACATGCTGGTGATAGAACCTGCAAGAAGCTGCCTTGCTTTACCAGGCATTTGACTGACCTATCATTGATGCCTACTATTATACTATTTACTTATATGATTAACTGATTACTTATGAAGAACAATTTAATAAAAATCAAATTACTATACAATTTATCTTTTAATTAATGCCAACCAAAATAAAATGAGTATCTATGTATGCTTGCTCTATGAGCTTTTCACAAAGATACTAGCTTCAATTAAAAAACTAAATAAGTGAACACAATATAAATATATTATTTAGGACTAAAAGGAATAACAAGTTTTCCTTTAGACATGTTGACTTCCTGCCAGCAGGAGCACACTAATGTCTTGCGGTCCATTATGTCTGTGTACAGCTTGCCATCCAAGTGGTCCATTTCATGCTGAGCTATCCGAGCTGACCAGTCACTGAATGTTGCAGATGTTGGGTCTCCTTTTTCGTTGTGACCTAAAAATATTTACTCAGAGATCAAAAATTTTATTCATCTTTAGTAATAAAGATGTTCTATACCATTAGATAAAGTGAGCAAACTTATTAGTTACTTCAAAGTCTGATATATTACCTGTGATGACAACCTTTTTGTATCTCGGCACCTCAGCAGAATATCCTTGGACACTCTCACAGCCCTCGTTGAGGATAACTTTCTGGTAATCAACCACTTTCAATGCTGGATTGATGAACACCTAAAATAATGAAAACCATTGGGAGATTTACTTCACATAGTGCACTCAAGGACAGGCATTAGCATGAGTTTTGAATGTATTCAAATAAGTACCGATTAAGTGATTGAATGTTTCCATACCAGTAAATGTGCATGTGTGCTGCTGTATAATGTGTGGTTAGAACGAAAACATCACTCAATCGGTATTTGATGCTGTCAAAACTAGTGCTAAGCCTCTATATATTTAAAAAATACGAGATAACTTACATACAGTGAACGGAAGAATCTCCATACCCCGCAATCTCGCTATTTCCTTAGGAACAAGCGAAATTTGTTTAGTTGTATGCATCATTACAAATATCCTCATATTAACTCCAATCTGCGGCGCAGACATTCCCAGACTTCCGTACTTATGAACCACATATTGCAGCTTCTTAATCACCGTTTGAACTTCGTTAGTTGTTATTTTTTCGAGCGCAACGGGCTCTGTAACTTTACGTAATACCGGATCACCGATTTGTACGACATGTTCGTATGGTGGAGTGGATTTACCGTGTGCAGGAGCTAGTCTGGCATACCAGTTAAGTACTTTTCTAGTTACGCCCATTCTATTGTGTTGCGTATTTTAGGGTTATTATTTTTGTTATCAGCAATTACAGATGGCACTGAAAAGGTCACTGATCTCTGAGCCAAAGACCACAGATGAACTAGAGATGCTACACTGAACTTTGAAATTTATATTCAACTAGCTGTTGCCCGCGACTTCGTCCGCGTGGTATTTAACAAAGCCTCAACCGTTGGCAACAGCCTGCTCGCACGTTCTGATCCCGCGGGACGCATTGCAGATTGTTGCTATCAAACTTAATCAGGCGCAGCGCTGCAACATTGGTTTTAATTTTTTTTCGAGAGATCCTATTTTTTTCTAAAATAAAAGTAGCCTAAGTTACTCCTTGTTACATCAGCTATCTGCCAGTGAAATTCCCGTCAAAATCGGTCCAGCCATTTCAGAGATTACCCGGAACAAACAGACAGACGGACAGACAGACAGACAGACAGACAGACAGACAAAAAATTTAAAAAATGTTGTTTCGGTATAGGTAACGTGTATACATCCAAATGCACTTAGTAAAAAGCGGTTGTTTTAATATTACAAACAGACACTCCAATTTTATTTATATGTATAGATTGACAGACATCACACTCTGCATTGTATAGTGATTAGTGATGTTTACTATTATATTCTTTACAGAAATGAAATGAGGTAGGATTTTTTTTTAAGTTACATATTAGTTCGATAATACGTTGGTGGGTCATCACTATGATAAGGTGAATCAATCAGATGGGTAGACCACAGATATAAATAAAACGGTAAGCCAAAAACCAAAGCAAAGAGAAAATAATAACCAACCAAAGACAATTAAAATTACAGAAGGAACCCGTATTATTATTTTTCTCTTTGGTTGTACGGGACAGCTGTGACCGGTTACTGGGGTAGATGTAAATTTGTAACTTTTTATTCACTTTACTATTTACATAATATTTAAAAAAATCCATTCATTTATAGCAAATATTATATATAGTGCTTTCAGTGAGACTTAATTTATCAACCCTAACATCGCGCTCGCTTCTTATCGTAGCGTAGATAGTTGATAAGCATAGTCATTTCAGCGAGTTGTGTGTGTGTGAATTTAGCTGATAAAATCGCATTTTTGTGGGTTCAAAGTAAGTAATTATTAAAATTAATTTACGTACTTGTTTTGTATTAGTAGTTCCTGTTTTGTGCTATGTGCTGTTATTATGTAGGTTTGTTAATGTGTGCAAGCCGAGACAACCAGTATTTAGCCAAGCAATGTTAGATTTGTGTTCATTCATAACTTTTACATACCAAATGACTTTGCAGTAATGTCAATAGGTTATCAGTTCTATAGCTATTCGAATAAGGTTGGTTACCCATTATCATTGCCAATCACATGTAAGAGTTGCAAATTGACATTTACCTAAACAAACTCTTATTTTAGTACTTCCAAAGATGAGTAGTAGTCGCACTAGTAGAAAAAATACTATGAAATAAGTACAAAAGAAAGTAAATTCCTGTACAATATCAGTGTTATTGGATCACTCTGTTGACAACTCATAACATTATTTTGAAAGGAATGTTAATGAAATTACTTATAAAAAGTACACTTTCCAATATGACAAAAAATGGGGCTGTAAACTCATAATGTATGGTGTATCATTTGAATACTGGTGGAGGGCAAACATTTGGATGGTGTCCATATGGTGTGGTGTTGAATGAATTTGGTAGTATACTTAATTGTTTCAAACAAGATATGAAAACTAAAGCCAAAAAAACCTTAAATTGTGAACAGTAATTTACTGTATATATTACATCTTATCTTGTACAAACTACATTATTAAATATCATGTAAACACACTCCAATTAAAAGTATTAATGAATAATGCAATGGCATCACTAGTTTTTTTTTCAGTAGAATTAATATGGTATGTAATTAAGGCCAATGTACTCAATTTATATAAAACAAAGTTCTATTAGTTACACCATTTATAACTTAAGAATGAGTGGGTTAATTTTTATGATATTTTTTTTGAGATTGTCACCACCAAAAAAAAGTAAAAAAATTAAAACTGAGGCAGTACGGAGTTCACCCAGACAGCTTATTTTATAAATTTGGGGGTGTGAAATGAACTGTGCATACCCAACCAAATTCAGTTATTCAGTCGAGTGTTGGTAGTCAACATACCTGTGGCAAATAATGTTCCTGCAAAAAAAAATACAGTTGCTGTGTACAATCTCATTTTTCTTATATATATAGCTCTGTCTCTGTTGGGTATTTGATCCTACCATTTAGAATCCCTTAACAACTTTACACACCTTAATTTCACAGATGTTCAAACTAGGCATAAAACTAACAAGAAGAGCTTCCCACTGTATTAAACGGACCATGTCTTCCCAAGAGCAAGATGTCCTCTTTGAAACATTGAACAATGCTGGAATCATCACACTGAACCGTCCAAACGCCTTAAACTCCTTAAACACATCCATGGTATCAAAGCTCCTGCCACAGTTGATAGAATGGGAGAACAATAAGACCCTAGTCATCATCAAAGGAGCTGGTGAGAAGGCTTTCTGTGCTGGCGGTGATGTCAAAGCCGCTATAGACAAAGTAGAAGGTCCCAGGTTCTTCCGAACTGAATATAATGTCAATTACCTAATTGGCAAATACAAGATACCATATGTAGCCTTCATCAATGGGTTTACCATGGGAGGTGGTTTGGGTATTTCGGTCCATGGAAGGTATCGAGTGGCGACGGAGAAAACGGTTACAGCTATGCCTGAAACGAAGATTGGTTTGTTTCCTGATGTTGGCGGCTCGTACTTCCTGCCGAGACTGCAAGTTAACTTGGGATTGTATTTGGGATTGACTGGTGAGTAAATAATAACATCCCTACAGTTGGAAAATATAGCAAACGCGCCGTTTCTGCGCGACTGCTCTTGTTTAGTGGCGTTAGACTTGAATTTGGAAGCGAATGACAAATACTTGTTTCCTACATAATATGCGATTTTTCCTTTATCACCTCGACACTGGCATAATCACCGAAAATCGGTGGAGCCATTTAACCTAAAAATTGAACTGAATTGAATATATTGTGGTTGATAACATACTTGTCACTATTGTTGTATATATTGCAACTATGTAGGTAGGTAGGTGTCACTTTTTTGTGGGTAGTTTTCACTACATCGTGGCCAGCTCAGAGAAAACAAAACACCTTGATGTGTACATTATTGCTCTTAAATATAAGTCTGCCGGGTCTATTATTCTGTGTCTTTTTCAAATTGCCCCATTTGCGAGAATTGCCACAACCATGTCTCCATCTCCCCGTATTCATTCTCATTGCAGGTGACAGACTAAAAGGTAAAGATGTAGTAAAAGCCGGAATAGCCACTCACTTCGTACCGAGCAAACGGCTCTACGAACTGGAGATGCTGCTCTCCCGATGCCACAACGACTTGGAAGTCAACTCCCTGCTCAACAAGTTCCATGAACCCGTGGAAGACTTCACGCTGGCTCCAAATATCAAGCATATCAACTACTGCTTCGCGGCGTCGACCATCGAGGAGATCATAGAGAGATTAGAGAAGGTCAACAACGATTGGTCGGTTAAGACCTTAGAGGTGTGTAATATCATTTATTTTAATAAATATAAGGGGGAGTGGGGGCGTTATGAAGTTGTGAGCATTTCCCTTTTTGATTGATATAATTTTAATAGTTGGTTCTTTACTATGCCGTCACGATTTTTGTCTGTACCGTTACTTGTTCTAGTGTTAAGCGCCATATTCACTAGGGAACATTTGTCTCGCGACCTTCGCGACCCGACACAAATTCTATGCGTTGGGCGACGTCACTGGGGACATCGCCCGACATCGCAAGCGATAGCCGTTTCGTGGGATACGTCGAATGTCGACGTTCGCGTAGCGTCGACTTCGTGCGACATTGTGTCACGTGTCAGTTGCCTGACAGCATTTAACCGTATCGCGTTGTGTTCCACGATAAAAAGGCCGTAGTGTGGTCAACAAGACCACCTCCTCGGGAGACATCTCGACAACAAATGTCCGTCGAAATTGTCCTCGGAATGTCGCACGTAAATGTGACGCGACTTCTCGCGATAAGTCCCTCGACTTTGTCCCCTAATGACTACAAGTGTTAAAAGGTTTTTTTATCGCTATAATTGCTGTATACTTACCAAAATTCGTGAGAGATCGTAAATATAGTAATATGTGATGGCAGACACTGAGTCAGATGTGTCCGGGCTCGCTGAAGATAACGCTGCGAGCGCTGCAGCGCGGCGCGCAGCTGGAGCTGGGGCAGTGCCTGCGCATGGAGTACCGCCTCGCGTGCCGCGCCACGCTCAACCACGACTTCCCCGAGGGTGAGACTCTATCATCAATCTATACATATAAATAAAAATGGACTGTCTGTTTGTAATAGTAAAATAACCGCTTTTTACTAAGTACATTTGGATATATACACGGCACCTATATCAAAACATTTTTTTAAATGTTTGTCTGTCTGTCCGTCTGTCTGTCTGTCTGTTTGTTCCGGCTAATCTCTGAAATGGCTGGACCGATTTTGACGGGACTTTCACTAGCAAATAGCTGATGCAACAAGGAGTAACTTAGGCTACTTTTATTTTAGATAAAGATAGGCTCTCACGAAAAAAAAAAAAAACCAATGTTGCAGCGCTGCGCCTGATTAAGTTTGATAGCAACAACCTGCAGCAATGCGTCCCGCGGGCTCAGAATGGGCGAGCAGGCTGTTGCCAACGGTTGTGTCTTTGTTAAATACCACGCGGACGAAGTCGCGGGTAACAGCTAGTCTTAAATATTCTTTATATAGGTTCTGTTTTATAGTTATATCGATAAAGATGCCCCAAAGCAGTGATAGCCAAGTTAGTAGGACGCTCGCCTTGGAAACAAGGTATGCAGTTACAAAACACCGCTCGCACCTCTGAGATTTTCGGATTTTCATATGCGAATCTCATTTTGAATAATGATTATCACTTGCTGTACGCTGAAGGCAAACATCGGAAGGAAATATGCACGTTTGTGGAAATTCGTGTGATGTTCACCAAAACGCACTGGGCCAGGGTGGACTATGGACTTAACTACTAATAGTATAATGGCAATAGACTCGTCCGCTATTATATTGGGGTAAAATAGCCTCGGTGAATTGTGGGTGCCCTGCATTGTACCACTGCCTTACCCTTCGGGGATTGCAGGCGTGGTGATGATGGTGTTACAAATATACTTTTAAAAAGTGTAAAATACACGTTAAAATATGTTCCATTCCTACCTAGGCAAGTATGCTTCATCGTAGATCTCATCGTCACTTACCATCAGGTGAGATCGAGATCAAATACTTGCCTATAATGTAATAAAAAAAAAAAAATCCATGCGGTAAGTATCAAGGATGCCACGACTCTCTCCAGTTGTCCATCTATCTCTATGTAGAGACTTTTTCATTCCATCAAGTTTTTTATAGATTACTAATATTATTTAGGGGTCCGAGCTCTTCTGATCGACAAAGACAACAATCCTAAGTGGAACCCCGCGTCGCTGGCCGAGGTGGACGACGAGTATGTGGAGAGCTACTTCAAGAAGCTGCCCGAAGACCAAGAGCTCAAGTTCTTCGACGCCAAACTGTAGGGTGCGTACTTAATTCTGTAGCAAGTTGTAATTGCCTTCATAGCCGTGGCTGGGCCAGTTCTAGAGCTATCTGCGTTCAGGCGCAGATACAATATTTGGGAGAGACAGTTTCTATATTCTATCTTTCGCAAATTAAATTAAATTGGTCGGAATAACGTGCCTTCGCCGTGAGGGGGGAGTAGGGGGGGGGGGGGGCAAGGTAATGGAAGGTTCCATTAAATTTAAGAGAATGATTTAGATATATTTAAGAAAAGGAAGGTGCTGATAAAATATGAATTTGTGTACATAGACTCTACGTAGCATATATATTTTTTATCGTATTTTAAAATAAGAAAATGGTTGATGTCTGAACTGAGAGTTTTAAACAAAGTTTCATAGACATTTGTAAGTAGCAATGAGTGATGGATGGTCCAGGGTACATACGACATTGGCTATGCTTCTTAAATTTAGATGTACAATGGCTGGTGGGCTTGTGAGAGGCCGCTAGATAATTAATAGAAATCATAGACTACATAATTAAAGCCATATTATTCTGTAATTGTACCTATTATACTTGTCAAATAATATTTTAAAAAGCCAAACAGCCATCACTTTGCAATGTGCCTAGTGATGGGTTATGGGCAGCAAAGTAAACGATGTAGAAAAGATAGAAATGGATTTAATAAGTAAGAATACACACGGACATGTCGTAGAGAAACTGACAAGCAAGTGACAGCTTTGCTTTTCTGTACACAGAGGAGTTTACTATCTAACACTCCCCCTTAAACTACTCCGACATAGTTCAAAACATAAGACATACAACTTATACTCACAGCAAACTAAAAAAACAACAACATATCAACATTCTTAAAAACAAACATAACTAAACCGTCATAGCATATGACAACTCTAACTACCTATGTCTAATAACCTTATTATAAATTAGACAAACATAAACCTTTAACAAACTGTTCATGTTTTTCTTTTGTCAGAGGTTTAGTCAAAATATCTGCTATCATCAAATCTGTTGACAAATACTTGACATCAATAACATTTCGCTTTATTGCCTCTCTAATGAAATGATGCCTCACATCAATGTGCTTAGTTCTGCTGTGGAACATTGAATTGTTAGTTAACTTCTGAGCAGATTGGTTATCGTTGTACATTAAAACTTTACAATCTTTCTCTAACAATTCATACAGAAAGTTGCGAACAAAATAAGCTTCCTTGCAAGCATCTGACATCGACATATACTCCGCCTCTGTGCTTGAAAGAGCAACTGTCTTTTGTTTTCTACTCTCCCAGGCTACTAAAGACTTTCCAAGTTTAAAAATAAAACCTGTGTATGACTTCCGGTCAATATCGTCGTTAGCCCAGTCAGCGTCAACGTAGGCGGTGACACTGTCCAGTCCTCCTTTTTCAAATGTCAATGAAAAATTGGACGTTCCTTTTAAATACCTTAGTATACGTTTTGCCGCTTTCCAATGAACTTCTGAGTAAGTTTCGTTAAATTGGCTTAGCACACTCACTGCGTGAGCAATATCCGGTCTACTGCATACTGCGATATACATTAGACATCCAATCAAATTTCTGTAACTATACTTCTCTTCCTTTCCTTTTTCATGCGAAAGTTTTAGACCCTTTTCCATTGGTGTCTTGGCGGACTTACAATCTGTCATCTGAAATTTCTCTAGCACTTTCATTATATAACCAGATTGATCAAGAGTTATTTTATTATCACTCTTCTTAACTCTCATACCTAAAATGTGGTTAACAGGACCCAAGTCTCTCATTTCAAATTCCTTCATCAAATCGCTCTTTATTTTCTTCTTTAAGACCGAATTAGTACTTGAAAACAATAGAATATCATCCTCGTACAAGGCAATGATCAACAATTCACCTAGCATTCTTTTAAAATACACGCAGGGTTCAGACGAAGTTTTTCTAAAATTCATTTTCTTCAACAAAACTTCATTTATTTTATCATACCACATCTTGGATGCTTGTTTCAGGCCATAAATGGCTTTATTTAATTTATAAACCATTTGTTCTTTACCTTTCATTTTGTAACCATCAGGCTGCTCCATATAGACCTTTTCTTTTAGATCGCCATTCAAGAACGCAGTTTTCACATCGAGTTGATCAATATCCATATCGTACTCCGCAGCTATAGCCAGTAACATTCTAATAGTAGAGTATCTTACCACTGGGGAAAATGTTTCTTCGTAATCTACACCATACTTCTGAGTATAACCCTTTGCCACGAGGCGAGCTTTATACCTCAAGAGTTCACCGTCCAGACCTCTTTTCTTTTTGAATACCCATCTGCACTTTATAGGCTTTTGGTCTTTTGGTCTCTCAGTAAGTGTCCAACATTTATTATCAATGAAAGATTTGTACTCATCTGACATAGCTTTTCTCCACTCAACTGCTTCTGAACAATCCATGGCTTCCTGTACGCTTTCTGGCTCATCACCATCGCTGCATAATTTCTTCACCAGCAGTACAGACTGCGCATCCATCTCTGGATCTTCACAGTCTGACATGTATGATGTTGTATCGTCCAAGCTCGTATCACCTGGAATATATGTTGGATCCGCACAGCTATTTGATTCAAAAGTGTCGTCACTATCTGAGTCATGTACTGTATTTGTACTCATCCTTTGCCCTCGGTCATCAGACAACTCTGGATTTACAGTAGATAGCTCAGACAGTCCATCAGGCTGTATAAATACCAAGTCCTGATTATCATCATGTGACCTATTCTTATAGAAATTCTTTTCCAAGAAAACCACATCACGAGCACTGACACATTTATACGAATCATTAGGATCCACAAGCCTGTAGCCTTTCGTATCGTCACAATATCCAACGAATATATATTGTTTTGATTTTGAATCTAGTTTGTTTCGATTCTTTAAAACAACTGCATACGCTAAACAACCAAAAATACGTAAATGGTTTACGTTCACCTTTTGATTGGTCCACTTCTCCTCAGGAACTTTTCCAACTACAGCCTTAGTTGGTGTCCTGTTCTTCAAGTAAACGGCAGTATTCACAGCTTCCGCCCAGAATTTGTTCTCCAATCCTGCATCTCGTAACAAACACCTTGTTTTCTCCACAATAGTCCTGTTCGCCCTTTCCGCCACGCCGTTCTGTTGTGGGGAATACGGGACTGTTGTCTGATGCTTGATTCCACTTTTCTTTAGGAAATCCTGTAATTTGGAATTAACAAATTCACCACCGTTATCACTACGAAGAATTTTTATTTTGTGATTAGTTTCATTTTCTACCACCGCTTTAAAATTCTTGAAATGCTCAAATACTTCATCCTTCGTCCTCAAAAAATACACATAAGTTTTTCTAGTGTAGTCGTCGATGAAGGTCAGAAAATACTTTTTACCGCTAAAAGAAACACATGGCATAGGGCCACACAAGTCTGTGTGAATCAACCCTAACACTACAGTAGCTCTGGTGTATGACTTCTTAGGGAAAGGCAGTCTAGTCTGCTTGCCCTCAATACACGCAGTACACGGATGAAAAATATTTGTATTATAGTTCACTCCTGTCACCATACCTCGTTTCAAAAGCGTCATGCTCCTGGAGTTCAAGTGGCCTAAACGACGATGCCACGTCTCCTGAGATTCCTCTGCTACTTTACCTTCCGAACTTGATGAAGCTCGCAAGACCGTCATGCGATCCGATTGAAGTTCCTTACCATCTGTCAATGCACTGAAAGAAACAGATTTATTGATGCTCCCTACATAAGGTTTACCGATGATATCGAGTTTATAAATACCATTCCTTAATGTCGCAGTAGCTAGAACTCCCTTAACATCGGATATACAACACATATGTTTATCAAAAACCATTCTATAACCTTTCTTTACTAAAACGCTCACAGATAGTAAATTTGCTGAAAGATTAGGTACATAATAAACATCTGTTATTGTCCTTACACAGTCTTTAAGGTTTACGGTAACCTGTCCTCGACCCGCTGTCATCAGCTTCTCACCATTTGCTACATTCACTACAAACGGCTTCTCACACACAAAATCGTGCAATAACTCTCTGTTGTTGCACATGTGACTCGTCGCTCCACTGTCCACATACCACATGTCATGCTGGATATTCGCCGTTAGTGCTGTCAAGGTAGCCTGCTGGTGTACCTTGTCTTTAGTCACCTTCTTGTTTCCTTTCGGGCAATCCTTCATAAAATGTCCAGTTTTCTTACATCGAAAACATCTTAATGGTTTCGTAGTGGTTGACAAAGCCATTGTATCGTCAGTCTTCTTGTCACGACGTTCGTACTCTTGCAATAATTTACTTTTTACAAGATCGCTGGACAGCTTGACGTTCGCATTCTCGAGGGCCATCACGAGAGGATCATAGTCGGGTTGCAATCCGCTCAACATAATAACCGCCAAGAAATCGTCTTCCAGGGGTGAGCCAATGTCCTGCAATTGTTGTGACAAATCTGACAATTTGGTGAGATAACTTTCCATGCTGCTGTGCTCATTCAGTTTCATACTGAATAGTAATCTTAACAATCCTAGTCTGCGACACAGTCCTCTGTCTTCATAGGCTCTACTTAAATTCACCCACGCTTCTTGCGCGTCCTTCGCATTTCTAATGTATGGAAATGCACCTGGTTGCACAGACAGAGAGATCTTCGCTAAAGCCTTCTGAGACTTTTTCGGACAGACTTTTTCTTCTTTGCTATCACCTTCAATGCAATCCCAGAGGTCATCGTGTATTAATATCATTTTCATCATGAACTTCCATGTTGAATAATTGTCGATACCTCGTAATTTGTCGTTACATTGAATCAATGTGTTTGCTGCCATCTTTTCCAAAAATCACCCGATCGAAAATTTAATTATTTAATTTCACGAAAAAGGTTTGGAAATATATTTACATAACTACAGGGAACTACGCCCTGGGCCCATAACCTGATGGGTTATGGGCAGCAAAGTAAACGATGTAGAAAAGATAGAAATGGATTTAATAAGTAAGAATACACACGGACATGTCGTAGAGAAACTGACAAGCAAGTGACAGCTTTGCTTTTCTGTACACAGAGGAGTTTACTATCTAACACCTAGAAGGCTGGTAATATGCTGCATGGCTAAGCTAATTTTCAGTGTGGGGTTCTAGCCAGCTCTGATCACCAAACCTGCTATATCTACTTAATTAATATATGAACATCATTAGCGTTTTCATATACATATAAATGTGATGTAAAGATGTTTATCTAGTAGAAAAGCATTTTATTTCTTTTGCATCAATTAATTTTAAGACATAAACTGCATTTATCTAGATTTTATACAAAGTTTTATATGAAATTCGTTTTGATACATCATTTTGATATTCATCGAAACATAACGAAATGCGTTGTTGCTTGTTATATTTCCATGTGTTTATGTATATAATTAAGTGAAATGTTATACATATGTATTTGGTCGTTATTGATGTTAATAAATTAAAAACTTATTGTAATCGCATTTTTTTTTTCCTACTATTAATTATCAACTAACGGCCTTTTTCAGATTTACCGAATTGAACCGTGGTAAACGAAGGTTGGCCCCAAAAACCATAGATATAATTGGATATGGAAGTACTTTTTACGTTGATTAGTTCAAAAAAATCCCAATTAGAAATACGTAAATTAGGAGTAAGTCATAATAGTAAAACTCGTTAGTTTAAGTCAAAGAAATCAGTGTATTTTGTGAAGAAAAACTATTTTTTACGTTTACGTAGGTACTTTTATTATATTATATAATATTTTTTTCAGTATTATATGCCGCTAACTAAAGGAAATACTTATGCAAGTGTCTAGAATGATCAGTACAACACAGAGAATACTGAATATGACGATTTGACAATCTGAAACGGAATATTGGAATCAATTAGTAGGTTATATTACTATATTCTACAGAGGACATGATAACGAAATTGTTGGTTAAAGGTATATAAGGCGTAATGCCTATAATAATATTATAGAATTCATTTATGACGAAAGTCATTGGTTACAAATGTTGTAATTTTTGAGCGCGCAATGTATTGTAAACAAGGCGATCACAACACAACGCTCCGCGCGATACCCGACGCGTGCGAGTGACGAGCGCCCTCAAGCGTACCGAGTTTTAAATTACAGGGCTGTTTTAGGTCTTAAATGAGTAATTATGGTTTTTCTTTATTCATAATCACGTTATGATAGGCTTATATTATGATTTCATGCTAAAACCATTTCATAAATAAATTCATGAAAACATCGACGGAAAATCCCAACTCTGGGGGGTTCAGAATCATGAGTTGAATCCATGGTTACAGTTTTCGTTACGAAGCCACTTACACCCTGTATAGAGTTAGTAGGAGGTTTAAGTTACTTACAGACACATATGACTCGTAGGACAGCTGTATAAGCCCGAGACCGGTCAACACGACTGGCTGCTGGAAATATATTATTTTTATGAGTAAATACAGATAAAAAGTCAGACAGTTTCTTTCTTAGTTTAGTCTTCTAATGCTTCGAGGTCGCTCATTTATATTATCTGTCCTTTTCTATTTCCAATTTTCCAACTTCCCGCTCTGAAGAGATAAGATTAAACATTCCATTTCTGGTCTAATAACCCGTGAACAATACTTAGAATGTTGATTTACGACTATCTTGGATTATTACGCTATTCTTCTTTGATATCCACGAAGATGTAGAGCATACCTGTGCCTGCATCATAGAAATGACGACCAACTTGCGCATGCGCATCGAGGATGCTCTGCTGTAGCTGTTCTCCCAGCCGGAGCTGTACATAGCCGTCGGTAGCTTCTCCGCCTGTCGAATGTGAATTTAATCATATATTTATACCCGCGATGCTAATTGATCAACTTACACAGCTTAAATAACCTGGTCGAGACCCACATTCCTTTTGCAAACTGAAGTTAGGGTATAGTCCTTTCTCAATAAATACGCCGTATCATTGTAGAAAGACAAATGTGATACTTGATCATTGTTGCCTTATTCTCTTCTATACATATAAATAAAATTGGAGTGTCTGTTTGTAATATTAAAATAACCGCTTTTTACTAAGTGCATTTGGATGTATACACGTGACCTATACCGAAACAACATTTTTTAAAATTTTTGTCTGTCTGTCTGTCCGTCTGTCCGTCTGTCTGTCTGTCTGTCTGTCTGTTTGTTGCGGGTAATCTCTGAAATGGCTGGACCGATTTTGACGGGAATTTCACTGGCAGATAGCTGTTGTAACAAGGAGTAACATAGGCTACTTTTATTTTAGAAAAATAAAATTGGATCTCTCGAAAAAAAATTAAAACCAATGTTGCAGCGCTGCGCCTGATTAAAGTTTGATAGCAACAATCTGCAATGCGTCCCGCGGGATCAGAACGCGAGCAGGCTGATGCCAACGGCTGAGTCTTTGTTAAATACCACGCGGACGAAGTCGCGGGCAACAGCTAGTTTAAGAATAAAAAAAAAGACAGATCGGTGTGTTAAACCCACCAATGGTGGTGGCAGGGTTGCTACCTCAACGGTGATGTCCCCAGCATTCCACATGAAGAACCCAGTGCTGGCCAGGACAGTTACGCCCGTGGACACTACCCTCACCGCCATCGTTATGCTACGGGACGTATTCTAGAACAAACAATGAAATATACACGTGAACTTGAAATCGGAAATACTCCCAAAAGAGTGTAGGCACTTACCACCAATTGAGACATCAGTATGATAAGAACAATTATGTTAAAGATTATCTGGCAACTGAAAACATAGCTACAGACCCCCTGAATTTCCTTTGTGCACCTGAAAATGTAGAGGCACAGTTTTTACGTGATTATTATATTGTCTAATTGTGATTGATAATTCAGAATCAGGATAGGGTCTTATACATTTTTGGTTAGTACATTGTTTTTGGTATGTGAGAACATTGTAGAAAAGGCTAGGCAGGCTTGAATGGCCGTTTAAAAAAAATCAATCATGATCCTGGGACTTGTTTTGAACCATTCGTGCACTGTGATTCGAACCCTGGGTCTTTACCTTAGAAATAAGAGCACACTATATCAATCTATCGGTCGGTTACCTTAAAGTCTCAGCGTGCAGTTTTATCCCAACTTTAAAGTCATGTTCATATTGTTCTTCCTTCTCATTCTGAGTCAAATCCTTCTCGAAGATTTCACTAAGTCCGCAGAAGTAACTATTGAGGTTCTGATACTGATGACCGATGCCCACCGTCATGCAGATGACGATGATGTAGACGGCGAATGTCCTGCCCAGGTAGATCCCCCAGAATATATTATACATAGCCCTAATGATGTTAGCAACGACAGATCTATCTTCCATGTCCGGCCACGCTGTGATTATTGTAGAGAATGTTTCGCCTAAAATGAAGTTATTATTATATACTTACTTATTAAACAATTCAAGCGTTCATTAACCTATATAAGTTTAGGGAATTGATTTAGTTAAGATAACTTGTTTTCAAATTAATAAGAATTGTAACCGAAATGCTATGCATTTGAATTTTATTATTACAAGATACATTGTGCAATACTTTGATTTAATCGTTTTAATTTGTGCTTACCGTTGCAAATAACCTTCCAAACCGCTTCTATAATAAACAAACATACAGCAAATAAACAGCTTATAATTAAAGCTGCCGAAAAGAAGACAGTCTTCTTTACCATCTGAATCTCCACGTACGTATCGTTGTAGGTCTTGAGCTGTACCCCTAGCTTGTATATTATCTGTCTCACTTCCACTTGCCGGCCAGCTATTCGGAAGTAGAAGCTAGTAACAAGCGTATTTGAAATGGAGAACATATACAGGGTCGACTGCTGACTCTCCGTCAAATTCTTTTGCGTGAAATAAGCGCAGTATTCCGAAAATATCAACGTGTAAAGGCCAATATTCCCGACTCTGTTGATCATGTCGAAATTGTTAATGAATTTGGGCAAATCTAAACTTTGAAACCAGAAGTTGGGTAGGCCTAGTACATGTACTAATTTGCACACGTTGTATAGAAATTTTGTTGTTATAGTGTTTTTATAATTATCATTAAAGTTATTCATTTTGAGTGAAACTCTTAGAGACAAACTGCAATAGACGTAGCAATGTATTGTTAAGCATTCTATATATACTAGCAACATTTCCTTGGATATTAATTGGCATGGAATTGAAATAATAACTAATTGCAAACTTGACATGGGCAAATCTAATGCAATTTGGCGCAGAGGTGTATCTTTGTCTCTGAGTCATTTTGTTAGATCCTGCGTAAAGCAGGTACTCCTTATGTAATCGTATAAGGCGAGGATAAAAACATGAATACACAAACACAATTCTTTATTTTATTTTATCTAGAGTTTTTAAATGGCATCCTCACGGTGTAAGCGGGACGAAACGGAAAGATTCTGCTTGAGCCATTGATGCTAGAACACGCATGTTAAACTAAAAGTACCCTTAAGTTTATTGCAATTTGAATCATATTGCAATTGCAAGGCTCCTCACCAAAACACAACAAATGTTGGGAATTACATTGATACTATGCATGGATTTGCTGTAATTGCCGCAACGATTTCATGGTAGGTACATATGTTACTTATATATATACCTAATTGTAAGTAAAGTTCAGATACATACCTGCTTTTCGTGCAAATAATTTAATAGACATGGTGTAATAGGACCGAATTAATTTGCTGGATCAATCAGTGTAATTGCATTAATTGGACTATACTCAATTATAGCTGGATAATAGGTAGATACAGATAGCTATCGGGTAATCTTGCGTTTAAATTAACTGTGTGTTTATATCTACCATATGTTATCTGTCTATGTTATATTTTAATAATATACCGTGTGAACGGTACGTTAAGGTAGTTCTTTGGCTATTTCAGAGGAATCCTTCCTAATTCCGGGATATAAAGGATCCCGTATGTTGTCTCGGGTTTGAAGCTATCGCTAGCTTATTTCAACAAAAGCAGTCCAGTAGTTTTCTCGTGATGCGCTGAGACAAATAAAACATAAAATTTTTGGTTTAATATAATATGCATAGATTACTACCATTGAATTTAATTGAAATTACACTAAGTAAATTAACATGATGTTTTTCAATACAACACCGAAAACACCGAGTAGGACGTTTTCACAATCTGAAAAAAAACAATAAATATGTAAGTGAGTTAGGTACTTAATGTATGATGACATTATATAAAGTGTAAAATATTTTAAGAGGGCCATCAGGGCCATCAGTATATCGAGATCACATTCCCCTGATAAAAAATCATATTGTCAGAAATTTTAAAACTGCATTCAATAAAAATATATCAAACACCATTTACACATATAAACATGATCAGTATGACCTACGCGTTAACCTATTAAAATATTGTACACTAATTTTGATACACCTTATAGGTATAAGTTACTTAATTTGTTAGCTGAATAAAAAATCTTACTCTTATATAAGACTGGTACGACAATTCAATGTATCCCAGACCTTTTAGCACGACAGGCTTCTGAAAAAGATAAGCAATCATCATAATCCTCTACAACAGGGATTCCCAAACTATTTTGGTCAAGAGACCTCTTTTCCAAAATGAACTGTTACCTCAGACCCCAATAGCCAATTTAAAAATCCCATCTTTATTTTTTTTTCATATTGATCCAAATAATAATTTCATCTTGTATGAACTTAAGCACGCTTATCGACTTGTAGAGTTTTTTTTAAAAGTACAGTAATGATACTTCGTACTAAAATATTAGTCATACATTATCTTGTTTCAAATAAGAACTTGTGTACCGTATTATGTGGATACCGTATTAATTATACGGGTCCATTTTTAGGCGTCTCCAACCCCCAAAATCAATTTTCGTTTATGTCGACCCCTGGGAAACCGATATTGACCACTTTGCGAATCCCTGCTCTACAGTAATATGACCATGATTGAGCAAATAGAGTGGGATATACTTGTGCGTGAGACATGGCCACGACGAGTAGTTTCTTGATCCGCGCGGAGGACTCGCCGACGCAGTTGTGCCACCCGGATAGGTACATCGCGGTCGCCAAGTCAGATGCCTACAAAAATAACCCGTGCTTATTAAACACTAGCTTCTACCCGCGGCTCCACCCGCAGTGCCTTGAGGAAACAGCTTATAGCACATAGGAATAATGTAGCTATCGTGTCTGTATTTCCGGCGATTACCCCTTACATCCAAAATCACAAGCTTTATCTTTTATTGCTATCCCCGGGAACGCTATTTTCGGAGTCAATTTCTTTCTAGATTTTGATGTTATCAGAAGGTATAACAAGTTGTAGTAAAATCCACCTTGTTGATTTTGCGATACGTTGTTTTGTGGCTATTCTGCTGGAACTGATTTACATACCGGGACAAAAATGTATCGTAGATGGATGCTAAGTTTCAATATAATTTGTTTCAGTTTCCTTAGGAGGTACCTACGCGAACCGACAGACTGATTAATAATCCAAAATATATTGTTTTGCCTCAGTTTAGACTCTAAGCTGAGGAAAAAAAATATATTTTCGGATAGGCAACATTGTCTAAACTTTAGACAATGTTGCCTACGATGGTTATTTAAAAAAATAAAAATATTACACACACGACCAAGTTAGTCTTATTAATATGTATAAGTAGATAGGTCTATCTGTATTTGTTTTTTATATGCGATGGGTGGGTACCGCAACGGTGACGTCACCAGAGTTGCACATGAAGAAGCCGGTGCTGATGAGCACCGCCGACGCGGTGAACACCGTCCCACACAGGTTCACCAGGCTCCGTTCCGAGTTCTGCAACATGTCATCACTCGACATGTTTGCATTCCGGAACATTTTGTTACCTTTAAGCGCTACCAAATAACTGAAGACAGCTATCGTTCAGAGAACTCTGATTATTAATTTTGTCACGCAGAAGTCCTGCTGCATTATGATACAAAATGAATTACACAAAGGCATGTCTTATTTTTTAACTACACGGATTTCCGAGATCCGCCTTGCCCACTATGTGAAAGTTAGCATCTCAATTTAAGCCCTGTAACTTTCTTTAGGGGGTCTGTAATTAAAAGTACTGCTTCATTATAGAATAGGTAAAATAGCATTTCAGGGGTAGCCGTGGTTTAAACTAAACTATGTCGATCACCAGTAAAAGTAATGCTAATGTCACACCCAGCTTTGAAATGCTTTAATAAATAAGCTTCACACAGTTTAGCTATGCGTTCGTCTTTAATTTCTATCGTCTAAACTTGGCACTCACCACCATCTGTGCCATTAACGCTACTAGCACAAGAATGTTAAAAATGATTTGGCCGCTGAAAACGCCTCCGCAAACTGACTGGCTTTGATAGGTGCACCTGGAAACACAACATCTTGCCCGTTTAAAGCCAACTAATATGCTGTCAAGATTTTCAACATTTGTGGTGAATCATAATTAAATACCTCAAAATATGTTATCCTCCCTTTGCCCATTCATTTATTGTGATTCTAAATATTTACAAGTATAGATATACGTTTTCCCAAGGGGCGCGGTTATGAAATATGGATATTGGATCACTCCAAAGAATATTATTTAATGGTGTCAAAACTCGTAAGCTTTTACTCACCAATGAGTGATAGTCTCTAAGAATATTAACATCCGTTAAAAATATTACTGTACTACATGTACGCAGTATGCAGTTTTATCCAACTTGAAAGATAGGATAGTTTATATCTCAATTTATAATCGCAACTATTTAACTATAAAAATATTTCCTAGAAATAATGTATACGGCAAAACAACGTTTGCCGGGTTGGCTAGTTATTGTATATAGTAGATACCTACTTAAATAATTTCACTCACCGCAAAGTATGAGAATGTAATCTAATCCCAACTTTAAACGCGTCCTCGTACGCTGCTTGTTTCTCTTGCTGACTCAAATCCTGTCTGTCAAAAATATCGTTGAGCTGGTAGAAGTAGCTCTGAAGATTTTTGTGCTGATAGCTCAGACATGTGGTCAGGGATATGACCAGTATGTAGACCCCGAATATACGCGTGACGAATATCCACCACACTACATTGATGGCGACCCGAGCCGCGTCCGCGAGATGAGACTTGTCTTCTACATTCGGCCATACTGTTATGAGCGTTGTGAACGGTACATCTGAAGACATTTTAATAAGTTGAGTAGGTGCAACATGTTTCAGACGGTTTGTATGCTATATTCAGTTAAGTAATCACTTCATACTCGACGTTTCCTTAGCCTTACATAGTTGTTCTGATGATGGCTGATCACCAGAGTCAAATCATTTATTTTATATAGGTCTATAGGGTACTTACAAATTGACTTCACATTTTTTATTTTAACTGAATCGGAACACGACCTCAACGCAGAAGATCCGACAAGTAACTCAGAAACAGAACTGTTCAGTAAAGTATCAAATACCATATTTGTACTAGATATGCGCCGAACCTTCGGTAATTATTCAGCCTAGTTTTATATTTTTGGTAATCGACCAAATCTTACTCCGAAGACATTGCAGCATACTTCAGTCAAAAAAAAATTATACCTGTCTCTACCAGCTTACCATTTCGCATCACCTCCATCCCAGCGTCCATAGTGTAAAACAGCATAGACAGAACACAGCTACCCAGCAATGCTGTTAAATACATCATACACCTCCTGATCATCTGCTTTTCCACTTCAACGTCATTGTGCACCCTTTTCAACACCACTGTGAGGTCATAGAACACGTCGCGGACTCGGTTCTCGTGGTGCGCCAATATACCCCTGAAGAAGTATAAGATTGGATGTGATAGGCCGTACACCAGCTGGTTGGATTTCTGCTTCTCAGTCAATTTGTGTTGCGTAAAAAAAGCACCAAGCTCGGACACAATTAATATGTAAATCAAAGTGTTGTTGAACATCGTAAATCTGTTGTAGATTTTGATAAATGTTTTGGATAGTTTAAATTCTTCTATCCAGAAGTTGGGTAGGCCGAATAGGTAGACCACCAGGTTTGTTTTATAGAAGAAATTTGTAGTTTTTGTCTGTGCGAACGTTTTCGAGTTATCCATGGTTGAATTGATGGGATTCGAATGCCGAATATTACATGTTGTGTTCAGCTTATTGACCAAATTAATTGATGACGATTATTTGTAATCAAAGGCTTAATTTACCGTTAGTTCCACAGGGTTAAATTCGTGATATGGATAATTTTCGAATCGAAGTTAATTTTCGGGAAATTATCTTATACTAATTCGACTACAGATGCTATCATTCACACGATGCAATGTGTAAAGTTATTTAATGGTAACCAGGCCCAAAATGCTTTCGGCAGGATGGAAGGGTTCTGATGGGACAATCTAAAAGTCCACGTGTACAGTCGTTGACACTAATAAAGTCGGGAGTAAACATAATACGAAAAAAAGGCATTATTATAAGCAATGGTTTATTTGATTTTTACAACATAGCAGCACTGGCTATTGAATAACTCATATACCTATACTTAATAAATACTACTACAATAATGTTGAGTTAATATCTTATGAATAACAAAATAATAAAAGAACCCTCTAATGTAAATTGTCGACCATTTATAATGGCAATACAACTGAAAAATGATACCATATTTACCGACGATGCCTCCTGTTAAAGGCATAAAAATATGAAAGTTATTTTAATACTTAAATAGTTTGATAATTTCAACTTAAAATAAAGTCTACTAACGTGAAGTAAATAAAAAATTTAGGGTGCTAAGCATATTTAAATAACATTGTAGTATTAAAGTCTAGTGCAGTCGTATTTATTTCACGCATCTAATACACTTACAGCTGCATTTATACGTAATTCCAATATACATATAGTTTGAATGTAACGTTTAAATTAATATCAATGTATGTTTACCCCCAAATGTATAGAAATATTTGGTCAATTCATACTTTGTAATACCATTGTAAATTGATTATATCTTTTACAAATATGGGGGGGTTAATGTTTGTTCTAGTACTTACAGTTATAAAAGATAGTGGTTGCATCCAGACCGACCTCGTGGCCTTGCGAGGCTTGCCTTGGGAAAATATCGCGAACAGAGATAGCGAGTCAAATGACATCGCTCGGGCGAGGCAGCGCGGTCTGTCTAGACATGGCTTAGTAAATAGCCACGTCCACACAGACCGCGTTACCTCGCCCGAGGAGCGCTATCATCTGCCATTTAATTACTACTTTACGAATATTTTTTCTTAAACATCTTTCAGTTCAAATATTCAGATACGTGATTAGATCATATCCATAATACTTCTACTACACCTGCCGCTAATGCAGTTAACCAACGCGTTTATAAAAAAAATGGTATTTTAAGTCGACTTACGCGTTATTACCGGCATCAGGCGTAGGTGTGGCCCGTGCGTAACCAAAAAATGCTTAATGTTAAACACGCACCGTCAATTAAACCAAAAATCATTCCTATGACCGAACTGTCATGTACCATTATATGACTGACCATCAAAACAGAGATTGCCGCACGCGGCGCGTGCCTGAGGCAGCCTCACGAGTTGGCGCGGTCAGCCGTTATATATGAAATCTTGTGTGAAAAGCTGTGACCAGACCAAACGCGCGGGTTGTACAGCAAAGCAGATACAAGATCGGTTTCGGGCGAGCACCGTCATGCCAGCGAGACAGCGCGGTCGGTCTGGACACGGTCGTTGCCATTGTGGAGGAGCAGCGTGAGTTACAGCGGCGTGGGGTGTGCAGGCGGCGGCAGCAGCTACCGCAGCGGGTTGCTGGCGAGCGAGGTGAGGCTGGTGAGGCTGGAGGGCCCGCTGGCGGCCAGGCTGAGCCGGTCCGTCTCCTCGTCCGCCTGGTTGTTGCGCAGCTCCTGCAGCGTGTACACGAACTTGCTCCACTCGTCGTGGCGCGGCTGCGACACGTGCTGTGGGCAGTTATCAACGTGTATCAACAGCTGTCGTCGAGTAATTAGATGATAAAAGTGACTTATTATGAAAAAATATACATGGTTTTTTATCTTTTATTGTAATAATAGGAAGAAATTGGCTCGTTCTGGCGTTGCGTAGCTTTAGCTATACGACGGAACTCGCAGTTCGAGCAAAAAGTAGTAGTTTTATTAAAGAAACTAATAATCATACATTTATTTATATACACTGGGATTACATAAAAAAAAACAAGATTGAGCCCTTCGATCCGTAATCATTATCCTTTATAGAAATTGCATTATAAAGCAGTTTTATTCTGAAAAATACTTTGTAAGGCCATTGTAAATAGATCAAGATTTATACAAACGTGAGGGTTACACATTTGTGTATGTTTTTTTTGCGGCCTCTAACTAGGATTATAGCTAGAGGATTTCAGAGTTTAACAATTATCGTCATCTGATCTCGCTATTGCGATACGAAATCAGCAGTCGTGTGAAAGTTGATTGTTGACTTTTGTTTGCTGCTTTGTTTTTATTTTACAATTTTATAGTTTGTAGTTAGTGAGTTAGTGTAGTTGAGTTGCGTATTTTAATCATTGAGGAGTGAGTGTTTTATTTTACAGTTTGATTTCCTTGTTGTTATACTCATTTGTGTGTGTAGGTACGTATGCTATGTCGCGGTGTACCTCGGCCAGCTCGTAGACCCAGATCTTGCCGGCGTCGTCGCCGGCGGTGACGTGCGCGCCGGCCGGCGTCCACGACACGCGGTTGAAGGCCGCGCCGCCCTCCGCCTGCACCGACGCCACCGGCACCTGCGCACACGCGACCTAAGCTTTACATCATGCATCTTATTTAAACTATTAATCAGCCATTTACAGATGGAATGAATCCTATAACTCCTCCTATTTATCTTTCGATTAATTTCGTGCGAGTTCCAAGACAATTAACTTTATCCCGGGACTCGCCGAGGGTCAAACCTCGGTGTCTTCATTGGATACCACTGTAGATCCTGGCTTACAGGAGTAGCAGTGGTGGGAGTGTGTGGCGGGCCTAGTCCCATATAAAATAAAATAAAAATAAGATGAAATGAATCCCGCCAGTTGATCCAACTCGCGTCCCACCAAAACTCTGAACAATTGAAACAATAACTCAGTGCACTGCCCGTTTATTCTGCGATCGACCGTTAGCCCGAGAGCAGAATCTGAATCAGAATATTTTTTATTCACGTAAACCATTATGTACAGTACTTATGAATCGTCAAAAGTTACAAAAATATATTGCAACTACGTTACCACCCGTTCGGAATGCCGTTCCTATGGAGAAGAATGGGCAAGAAACTCCATGGTTGCTCTTTTTTTTAAAGATCTTTTATATTTTTGAGCAGTACATTGCTATAGGTATGTGAGAACAATGTAGGAACGGCTAATCGGCCTTTAGCAGCAGGTCAAAACAAAGTACTACCTAACTAAGTATAAAATTAAAGTTAATGGCTGGTTCCCAAATTCCCACAGAGAAGAAGAATCGAGAAGTAAACGGAGATTAACGCCAAAGAATAAGGGATTTGTAGAGAGATGGAGTAGTAAATGCAGCAGTGTCGCACCTCGGTGTCCCTGTTGAGGTTCCACAGGTCGAGGCGGCCGGCGGCGTCGGCGGCCGCGAACAGCGCGGGGTGGGTGGGCGACCAGCGCACGTCCACCACGTAGTCGCCGCTGTCCTCGAACGAGTACAGCGCCTTGTTCTCCTGGATACACATCATTCCAGCCCTTTATTAATGTCCCACTGCCGGGCACGGGCCTCCCCTCAATACGAGGGGGGAATAGGCCATAGTCCACCGCGCTGGCCCAGTGCGGGTTGGCTGACTGAACACATCTTTCCAGGAGCTCTCTGAGACATGCAGGTTTCCTCATAATGTTTTCCTTCACCGTTTAGCAAGTGATAATCATAGTTGAAAATAAGATTCACACATGAAAAATCCCAGGGTGCGAGCCGGGGTTTGAACCTGCAATCCTCGTTACCGAGGCAAGCGTTCTACCAACTTGGCTATCACAGCTTGTGCACCTTGTTCTCCTAGATACACACACACAATAAACCAACTGGTAGAACGCTCGGCTTCGTAACGAGGATCACAGTTTCAAACCCTGCCTCGCTTATTTGTGATTTCTGAATCTCATTTTCAATCATGGTTATCACTCGCTCGAACCTCTAAGAGCCGTCAGTCCCGGCTGACCGCTCCGACCGTGTCTGATTGCCGTTCAATTTGACTTTGAGTGTAAGGGAAGTGAGTGCACTTATGCTTGCGCACACGCATGCGTACTATAATATCTCCTGCGCAGTTATTCAATATAATAAAAAATATAGTCATCATCTCTACTATAATAATATCAGCAGACGAGCGCATCAACTCCGCAAGCTAAGCAACGCTTGTATTATGGATACCGTACAATAGACCCAATAATACAGATACTGAGATTTCACGAACGATTACCCCCACCGGGATTCGAACCCAATACCTTCAGCCCGGAAAGCCAAGTCTGTACCAAGTGTTCCAATCAGTTTGTCATCTATGGATAGTATATCTGGGTCTGTACCAAGTGTTCCAATCAGGTCGTCACCTAGGGATGGTATAATATGTGCTGTAGAGCACGGCACCTTGAGGCTCCACAGCTTGACGCTCCAGTCCATGGAGCAGGTGAGGTAGAGGTGCGACAGGTCCACGGCGCCGGCGGCGGCGTGACACGACACGCCCGTGATGGGCCCCGCGTGGCCCTCCACGCACTCCGTCACGCCGGCGCGCTGCCCGTACAGGCAGCCTGCCACACACGTTACCATGGTTACCGCGCCGCCACTCGCACACACACCACTGACGTCAGAGCCACGTAGCGTTGCCATGGTTACCGCACATCCAAACACGACTGATGTCAGAGCTCTTGTCACACTGGTGGTCAGGGGCCCGGGTCTGCTAGCACTATAGATTCATAATCGAACAGGAACCGCATAGTAACTGTCACTTTTGAAAGATATTGTATGGGATAACTGTCAAAAGTGACAGTTACTATGCGGTTGCTGTTCGATTATGAATCGATTGTGTTGGCAGACTTGGGGCCCAGTATGCGCAAGCCAAATATACGGCAATGGAGCCGAAATAGTAAAGAAATTGTGGAGCAAAACAATATCTATACACAAATAAATAAAATTGGAGTGTCTGTTTGTAATAATAAAATAACCGCTTTTTACCAAGTTCATTTGGATGTATACACGGTACATATAGCAAAACATTTTTTTTTCATTTTTTGTCTGTCTGTCTGATTGTTCCGGCTAATCTCTGAAATGGCTGGACCGATTTTGACGGGACTTTCACTGGCAGATAGCTAATGTAACAAAGAGTAACTTAGGCTACTTTTATTTTAGACTAGCGGTTACCCGCGATTTCGTCCGCTTTTTGTTAAATACGGATTTCATTGCTCGAAGTGGTCGCTACATTAATAACAAACACTACTGCTCCGTCCATTTTTTATTGATATTAAGGTACCCCTAAATAGCGATTATTTGGTTCCGCGCATCAATCTATATACGTATGCCAAGCTGACGGACATCAGTCCCTAGTTGGAGCGGCACACACAGATTGCGTGAAATATCTTGGATGTCTTAGAAAACTTAACTACATAGTTCACATATTGATTTCTTATAATTACGCGAATACTACACATTGAAATAAAACAAATTTTACGGGAACGTAACAACCATAAAATAAACGCGATAAAATCCGTAAAATTAGTTTTATTTCAACCTACCTAGTTTTCGAAAGACGGTCCATATCCATCAACCTCCAGTTAGACAAGGCAGTGGACGACCAAGGCCTCAGTCCCACACGCAGTGAGAGGAGGCCTATGCCCAGCAGTGGGCCATTGAAGGTGATGAGTCTCGTCTCCTCTCACGTACCTGTGTAAATGTTCCCGTCCTCGCTGCCCAGCACGAAGTTGTTGACGTCCCCGTGCGGGAAGCCCATGGAGGTGACGGCCACCGCCTTGCTCTGGCGGTGCTGCAGGTCCAGCGTCTCCTGCGGCTGCGACAGCATGTCCAGCGACCAGGTGCACATGCGCCCGTCCGTCGACACCGAGATCAGGTTGTGAGCGTTCTGACTGCCCACCACTGAGAGACTGTAGACAGGGTGCTGGAACCAAAGACAATGGGGGAAATTCTTTTTTACCACGTAAATCGGCTACAAAATAAGTTGGGAAAAACTTCTTGATGTGGGATACTGAACGCAGTCGTTTAAGTCACTACACTTCTATATTCTGACGTTTGTAATTACAGATGAGGTGCTCAACTGTATTGGTGTCATCTTATTAATTAAATCATAATTAATGTAATTTTGTGGTTTTTCCTAAGATACAAAACTTGATGTTGCTTTAAGTATAAGTATCCCTGAGTATAATGATTTTAATGACGATGTGGTTGAAAGGAATGCCCCATGCCCATCAGTAAAGCAGTGGATACAATTTTCCGGACATCTTGGGAGGACTTGATAAGTGGCCAAATAGTAAATGGAGATCAAATCGTTCAAAAGCGCCCTCAGTTGACACTATTGCCGTCTTACCAAAAATAAAAATAAAAATAATCATTAAAATCCCACAGTTGAGATACATTAAGTTAAGTTCTTACTACCATGTTGGCAGATCCAATACAGCTCTAAGAGCTGACCGCTATCAATATATCCGTAGAAAAATACGTCAAATTTATGACATAAATTTGTTCGGTGCTTTAGAAAAAAGTGCTTCAGTTTTCCAAGGCAGTCTAGTTATATATGGTAACCCTGGGGGCACATTTTTTCTTACGCCAAACTTGCATTTCTAGTTTACCGATTTTCATACGTACAGTGTGTGCGAGTGACGACAGCGGCGTACGTTGTATGGGGGTGCGCTTCTGCACGCGATTGTCCCACAACACTATCTGACCCGAGTACGTGCCACCAAGGATCAGGTTGGGGTGGAACCTAGAACAAAGTATTAAGGTGTTTTTTAGTGTGGCAAATAAGCAAGCGAGCAGATTACTGTGGCCTATTGACGCTTGTAACACCAGAAGTGTTACTAGCGAGTCTTCCTCCCTTAATTCAGCTCTGAGAACGGTACTCTAGGCTATTACTTGACTAACTTGGTTATCAAAGTCGTCCGGCGTGCCAGTACAACATCCAGAGGTCGCCAAAGGCAGGTATAACAGGAATAAGAAATCCAATAGGTATTTCATGTATTTAAAATGGTATGCACCAGATTAGAACAAGTGGAACAATTCACTCAGTGGTTTTTAAAAATGCCAATAGTTCAGCTTTTCCCAAAGTGGGGGATAACGCCCGTTGTGGGCGCTGCATGCCTAAAGGGGGGCGGTAAGAGATCCAGAAAAAATGGGGGCGTTGTGTATAGGCTTACAATAATTAATTTAATTTGAAGTTATAGTGGTTTCTTAAGTAGGTGAAAAAATGGGGGCGCTAAAAAAAATTCATTCTCAAAGTGGGCAGTAGAGAAAATAAGTTTGGGAACCTCTGCAATAGTTAATTGAGCCTATGACAAATCTGCGATGTAGCCTAATTAATAGTTCATGGTTAGGTCCCTGTTATAATTATGTTGATTAGTTACGGTAGACTGATATTGTTAGTTGTACCTGGGACTGATCGCTCAAATATCAATATATATAATGTTAAAGTGTAGCGTGTGTGCGCCTCGCATGCCAACACACTGGAGCTTACTTTTATATTTTATTTTGTAAAAACAATGAATTTCAAAAAAAAAAGACAAGCCCGCTGCGTTTCTTGCCGTATCTTCTCAGTTGAGGCCGCGTTCCGATCCGGTTGTAGAGTTAAGAAAAAGAAATGTAATGACAATTTGTAAGTGCCCCCGTAGGGCAATACGAAATAAATGATTAGAGATTGACTGTGACTCAGTACCTGGCGAAGGTGGCGCTCATGACGGGCGACTGGCAGTGGAAGATGTCCTCGGGCGTGGACTTCTTGAACTTGGTGTTCCAGACGAGGCAGACGCCGTCGGGGTCGTGCGGCGCGTCGTCGCTGTTGTGGTAGCTGGCCAGCAGCAGCTCGGGGTGCGCCGCCGACCAGTCCAGGCACGTCACGCAGCGCCCGCGCGACCAGCGCTCGTCCGAGAACGTGCGCACCAGCGACAGCCGCGCGTCCGACTTGTCGTCGCTGCGGTTACAACTTAGCATTATATAATCATCTATACATATAAATAAAATTGGAGTGTCTGTTTGTAATATTAAAATAACCGCTTTTTACTAAGTGCATTTGGATGTTTACACGCTACCTATACCGAAACATCATTTTTTTAAATTTTTGTCTGTCTGTCTGTTTGTTCCGGCTAATCTCTGAAATGGCTGGACCGATTTTGACGGGACTTTCACTGGCAGATAGCTGATGTAACAAGGAGTAACTTAGGCTACTTTTATTTGAGAAAAAAAAAATAGGATCTCACGAAAAAAAAATTAAAACCAATGTTGCAGCGCAGCGCCTGATTAAGTTTGATAGCAACAACCTGCAATGCGTCCCGCGGGCTCAGAATGGGCGAGCAGGCTGTTGTCAACGGTTGTCTTTGTTAAATACCACGCGGACGAAGTCGCGGGCAACAGCTAGTTCAAACATATAACTCTGTACATCATTCTGACGATTTTAGGACAAACAAGTCGGTTGAATAAAAATAACACATATTTTAAATTATTGATTGCTCAGTTGAAAAATAGGTTAAGGTGGAAGCGCAAGGTCAGGGCGCGAAATTCAAAATGTCAATGGTTTTTATTTTTTTAACGAAAAATTTGGACATCTTTACGAAGTAATTTAGTTTTTCGCGATATTCCCATGCTGCATTGGACGTCTCGATGTATTAAGTTTGCTTAAAAAAATACCTAAAGCGATACAACACAATAAAGTTAGTAAAAGTAGCGGTTTTTACAAACTTTGGAGTATTGTATCGCTTTAGGTATTTTTTTAAACAAACTAATTTATATTACTTGACACTGGCAAAACATCTATGGTGAAGCCAAATTAAAAAAAAAAACTAAGTTATTGACAGCTGTCATAAGCGTCACAATCCATTGCCGGGCGTGTATCTCAGTGGCACGGTTCGCGGGCGCGGTCGGTGTGATGCAACAACTCACAGCGCGCTCTCGCTGTCGCCGCCGCCGGTGTAGTCGGTGTAGATGTCCACGGACTCGGCCAGCGCGCGCTCGATGACGCGGCCCGCGCGGCTGATGAACCGCTGGAACTCGGCGGACAGCATTATCGTCTGCTTCTCGTCGGCGCTCAACTCGCGCACTGAACGATAATAACCTTTACTTAGAGGATATAGTGATCGATTTTGAATGTGCTATTTTTGCGGCCGAGAGCGGGGGCTGAATGCTGAATGGTTGCGTATACTATATACCTCCTAACATTATTGGCGCACAGAGTAAACTGTATACAGGTTGCATCACATAAATTGAGCAAAATTGGCGGCTCTGCACATGGCGAATGCATACAACTAGGTATGCGTAGGACCGCTCATTCATCTTTGCTCATTTTATTTGATGCGACCTATATTTAAATCGAAGTAATCCAGCTTAACGAGTACCCTAGAAGTTGCTGTATATAGTTTCTCCATCGCCATCGAGGACCAATAATCCACCCATAATTTATATAAAGAGTTTTAAATTACCTTCGATGGATACTGAAGTCTACTACTATGCAGTTCATTCCAAATTTAAGGTTTCCGAGCAGCAGATACTGGCCTCGTTTGTTCTCTAAACTGCGGCTCCATCTAGCGGTATATCTTTACAAACAACATAGCTCAGTAACGTTTTAACGTCGCCTCTAATGCAGGAGGTATCTTAGCTCCGCCCTAAAAAGGAAATGAGAAGTATAGATATCAGTAATACTAACCTTTTTTCTCTTCCTCCTCCTTCTTCTCCTGCGGCGCGTCGGTGACGGCGGGTTGCACCTCCTTGACGGTGGGCAGGCCGTGGGGCAGGATCCCTGGGGGTAGCTTCCCGTGGAAGGCGTCTTCGTCGTCACCTTGCCGAGCGCCGTCGCCGTCGAATGTAAGCACTGGACGGTGAATAAGAATGGCCCTTGCCGGGACGGTGGGTGTGTGTGTGTGGTGTACGACAGACTTATTCAGTTCAGGTCAAGCACCCCAGAGGTGTGTTCGTATAGTATGTGTCTATAAAGCTCAATGTTGCTCAACACGTAATTGAAGTAATTATGCAGAAATCAGATATGAGGGAAATCGATGAGAACTACAGTAACTAGCATAGTTCAAAGAATTTAAAAATGCCAGTGGGCGGGGCACAGTTTTAGGAACCAGTTGCCTTTGAGGCAGAAAAGCTTAGAGTGGCGACACGATGAAGAGATGATATCACACGCATCGCTGGAAACCTAACGTTTTTCAGCTCATTGATGGATTTTACAACCCAAAAAAATTATTATGGGAGGGCAACACGAACTCTCCACTCATATATGGAACTGTTCTTCATAGCGAGCGATAAGCGAAGTATGATATGGAAGGTTTTGTTCAACAGTGGGACAAAAATGGCTGAATAATAATAACACGAACTTCAAGTCCTGAATTGTTTAAAAGTCCGTTAGCTAATTATTATTTTAAAATCAGAACAAATCTGAGCACTAAGATACTGTTGAGCTCTTTTCAATATATTTACTATAAATCGGTCGTACATTTCTGTTTTTCTCCATGAAGTTATGAATATTTTATTAGAACTTTATGATTATGAAAATATATAGGTACAAAACCTTGAGGTGCCAGTCCGCCCACCGTGATAGCGACTGGCGAACAACTGTCCTTTTAAAAATACTATCAAATGGTCGCCGTCGTTTCCACAAAGCGCCATCTGTCGTCGTCGCTCGATATTGCCACGTTGTTCGGAACGCTACTTTGCCAAGGTATGGGGCATTATAATATTAAGACCAAGAATCATTTAGTAAACATAACTTCACGAATACGTATGTATGTATCGAATCATGATTGTAAACTGTATAACTACTGCGCTAAGTGTATCTAGCTACACGTGTGTTGATGAACTTATACTATTGAACATCATTTGCAGTCTCTGATATAAAGCTTTATATTAATTTCTTAAATTTACGCGAATTCTTATTTTACTTAATACTTATTTTATAATGTAATAAAAAAAAAAACAAATTTTATCGCGTTTATTTAATGATTTTACGTTCCCGACTTTTCGGCCGCTTTACAGCAACCATGGTCACGGGAGGACTGAGGTGTTTGACGCCCTAGTGTTTTAGTTAGTACTAGGGTACCCTCATATTTAGTTGTTGCTGTAGATCGGACCGCAAACAGTAAAGTACTTAATTATGTATTCAAAACATTTGCTACTAAAACTGATTGGTAAATATTTTTTTTTTTACTAATTTCAGTTCGTACCAACATAATAATTGTATCGCTTTTGAATCAGAAACTGCAAAACGATAAGGTGGGTTATAAAAGAGGAATAGAGATACAGGATGAGCACAAAACCGATTTATTTTTATATGTAACTTTTTCTTATTTGGAAAATATTAATAGGAAAATTAAGAAGCAACGATCTCCACGAAAACATAGGTAGGTACCTACCGATTGTATAGTTGTTAGGTTAAATTGAATTCACCCCAATCTCTATTCACCCACTGCGTTGTATTTCAATAAAATGTTGTAAGTGGGTTAACGTTGATGTAATATATTAGCTAATAATAAGCATGATTACTACATGTTTAATGATCATTACCGCGTAACGATTATAATTTAGTGTTATTGTAATGATATAAAATGTTGCGTTCATAAATTTTACGCCCCTGCCACACCTGCGCCTAACGCCGTAAAATATCTCGTTATAAAATAAAAACAATTTTATGTTCTTTAACGCGTTCATCAATAGCGTTAGGCGCAAGTGTGGCAAGAGTGTAATATTTATTATCGCGATACTTTTTTTATGAATTCATGTGAATATATGTCACTATATTATAAACGTTATGCAGTTAAACGTTTTCTGAGGCAATGATTAAAATGAGACTACAGTTACAGCATGTATATGCAGTTAGAAATTGCATAATTCAATTCAAACTTGCACGATTCTAAAAAAATTAACTCGTTAAAATCAGGGGTGAATAGAATTCACCGCCAGGTAAATTATTCAGGGAACTTTTGTGAGCCCTCCTGATGTCTAGGTTCTTGAGTAGAAACTGTGTAAATATACATTTTTGTTGAAACAATATTAATGTATATCTTTGTTGATACTCTGTATCTTATCTAGTTTTATTCTATAACTAATATATGACGAATTAGGACCAAGTAGTGTTGAATCTGAAACTTTTGAAATGTCTTATACCGTTACATTTTCATAACATCTCGTATTATGTTGGTGCTTGTCAAAACCTTTTATTTGCGACGTAGGGTAAAATTAAATGAGACAAATTACTGTAACTATATTCTCGTGATAGGCTATCAGTTTCTCAAATGTAGAACAATGAAGATGTAAAAGTATTTACTAACAATTAGAGTTGATATTGTCCTCACATAAAATAAGCATTGTAAGCATCTAATGCCATAATGGAAACAAGGGCGGTAAATACAGTGCTATAAAAGTTATATAAGTGATACAGTTAGCAAAATCCATTGCTAATATGGGTCAGTTAATTTTCTTTCCAAAAATATTTTTACACTGCGGTATATATGTACTCTACTATTACATGAGAAACTGAACGCATATTCTAGTAAACTTAACAACGAAAGCGTTTATAAATGTAAAAAAAAAAATCCTAAATGATCATTGAACATACACCAAACTAGATCCTACTTATAGTATGTGCAACTAAAACACAAAACAACCTAGGAAAAGCATTAAATACTTTGGTGACAGAAAGCTTTGAAATTATAAAAAAAAATATGCAAAATCTTCCCGAGCTCTCCACAAGAGAGATACATTTCTCATGATGTAATAAAAAAAAGGATAAATAAAAATAATACTTATTGTCTAAACATATGATGACATGGCCTGCCATGCATACTCAATTATACACAATAATATTTCTGTCACATGCATAATGATAATGTACTATTTATATCGAGCCGAATTTGATAGAGGTATGTAATGTAATACAGGTTGTTTTTTTATAATTAACTTGTTGTCAGCCGACTGTAAGCTTTATTATATATTCAAATACGAGTCATTGCCAATTTTATTAACAACTTGCGTCCGCTCATTTTTGGGCAACTTGATAATTAAGGACTTAAAAAAAACTAAAAATATGCTTTGACTCCTCGCATTTTTCTCCCGTAACTCGTAGTCCTATTAGTCGATGCCTCAACTGAATCTGAATGTGACCTTACTCTTATTAATCCTGTATTAAAACTACATACGAAATTAATAATGTGCTACGTTAAAATAAATGTTTATGTTAGCTTTGTCATAAATAGCGTTACATATAGGAAGAGATAGACAACAAACCATGCTAGGTGATAGGCACAGGCTCTACGAAGGGCAATATTTAGTTAAAAAATGATTGTTTGTATGATTCGGAATTGAAACCTACCTGTGAATTCGTCCTCCCACTCTAAACCCGGGTTTAGATTGTACTCATCTTGAAAGGGGAGGAAAAAAAACAAAAAAACAATGTCAGTATCTTTCGACCATAAAATATATAAAAAAATTCAAACTATACATAGACATAGCTAGTGCTTATTATATCTTACAGCATGATCTATCGCATTGCTCCGACATGTTGCCGTGACACTTGCTCGTATCGTGACACACATGTCGGACGCAATGCGCGTCCGTGTGTTAGGACCTGTGCAGTGTATGTTAGTCGACTCGGAAGGGTAGACAGCATGAGATGATACAGCAACCCCATAATACCAACATATTCGATATAGACATATAATATTCCATATATTTTTTTTTATATTGCGGCCATGTATACAGACCTCTTATACGGAGGCCAAGTGGAGAACTCTGGAAGGCCACGATTTGTGATTTTTAATTTTACATCAAATAATGATGTTTAGTTTCTAGTCTTGTAGTTCGAAACCCCCCATCTATGATACAGATTTCTTGATAACATGGTTATTATGAGTTTTAGATGGTCTCTAATGTATTTATCAAGTAACCTGCCGATCGCACCTAATCGGTGTTAGTAGGAAATAACTAGAAGCGTGATAGTAAGACAACCTATGTAATATATACAGGGCTAGACCGAAATGAAGACGAATATACAACCGACACCGTGTTAACCGACATGACAGAGGTAGTGTTAAGGGGTAAACGACAGAAAGCATCCTGGCGGAATAATGACTTACCGTAGTAGTCGGTTGCGAGTGCTAGAAAAGGACAAAAATAAAAATATTCTGTCAATTACCATCTGTGACGAGGTGGAATCATTTTGTACAGCACCTATTAATTCATTGTACCGTTATATATGTTTGTTTTGATCAATATAGTCAATAATATTTACACAGACACACGTAAATGATTCGTAGACCAAGGTGATGAATGATATTCACAATGATTCTAGGTGTTAGTTCTATTTAATTCGTAATGAGCACATGCAGTTCTGTAGCCTTGGTTTGGGGTACTTTAAATGTAAGTCAAAACCTCTTTAATAACATTGAAATTACAAAACAATTACAAGTAGATTAACACTGATGTCACTGATTTGGTTGCATAACTGGATCCCCAAATTCAAGACCTAATTTATTCCAAACTATAATTAAGATACTTTATGAGAAATCACCTCAGACTTTATCGTCTTGCCAGGTATATAAAAATAATTTGAAATAAGTGTATATTAATAATATACATGCTCGAACAAACTCAGTTGATCCCAAGTTTAGAAAAAACACAGTCACACAGGGCATAGCCAGGACACTCCTGTTTTAGTAATTTATACTTACTTGATATACTTACGGTAAATTTTCAACATTATATAAGGTGTAACAATAATAGTGAATCATATTTTAACAGGGCTAATAGTAGGTTATAAAGAAATAAATCAAACGATTAGTCATTTAAAGTGCTGAGCGAATGGCCAAATGCTACTGGATCGCCTTATTTTTTTTAAATACTACACAATTATTTTATACATCAACATGATCCATCAGTTAAAATATTTTACACTATTTATGATATACCATATATATTATTTTGCCTGGCTAGGCTCAAATTTTTATTAGTTTCAACATTTAAAAATGTTACAAAACATTCGAAGATACTGATTAAAGTTTATTTTTGTTTATCGTGCATAACCGACGAGTACTTTTTTTTCAATTACATCCAATGTTCAAATATATGTTTTATTTTTCAATTTCAGATGTCTTGTTACATTTTTGTAAACAAATATTGTGTGCATGCATTATATTTTATTTACTCCACGAGGGTGGACTCATGTTTTCCACGAATACAGCGTGATCAAAATTATTATACTCAAGTAGTACTTAAGTTAGTTATATTTTCACAATATACAGATTTGAAGGGAAAACGCAGAGAATTAAACAAAGTTTCGTAAACGTATCGTTTGGCAAAATATCATTTAGAAACAATGCGATCCGCAAATTTTTCATGTATTCAACAAATTAACGCAAAATAAAAACATGGTAAATGTATTTTTTTTTTACTTTAATTGCACAAGATACTCAAGCTGTCTTGAGGGTTGCCTCTCGTGTTACCAAGTCCCATCCCTATTATGCATATATTCGTGGAAAAACAACATTAAACTCTACAGTATGTTAATAAGGTATGCATTACCTTTGCGCGGCCGCCACCAGTCCTCCATGTATCCTGCAAGCGGTGATGCATTGGAAGAGCAGCCTTTTTTTATGGTAGCACAAACACAAACATTGCACCACAATTCTCATACAGTATTTACTTTTATTTAGTGTAGATTATTTCATTGATTAAACGAGAACGGAAATTATATACGACGCATGTTAAAGCTTTGAAAAAAACGAAAATAAAAATGTTGCCTGAAATTATGTGAATAATCTGCTTTGTTTTTTTGTGGATGTTATTTTTTCAACTTTTTTTAAAGACCAAAAATATTTTGGCCAAAATTTTGTTGGTTTGCCTTGTTTGTCTCGCTTCAAACTTTTAACTTATTTTGATGACTGCATATTATTATTCTATAAACATTTTTTTTCTTCTGTCTTATTCTTATCTTATTTCGATTCTTTTTCGTGTTTCCATCTATTTCCAATTGGCTACGCTCTACCATAATGTATAAAAAATATAACCTCGAATTATTTTGTTACATGCAGAAATAATTTACTTTTAAATTCAGGCAACATTGTGAGGCCAAATTAAAAAAAGATGAGTGAAAAGTAAATACTGTTTTAATAACTACAGATGTCGTTGGTTACAAAGGATTATTAATATTCGCAAATACCAACATTGATTACTAATTACATGATCGATATGATCGAATCGAAAATCGAAATGTTATGAACATACAGCCTGATTCAGAAAGGATATACTAAGCCATAAGCCTGCATTTCTTTAGGGAATTTGTAATAATTATGTGAAGTCAAAATTCGATGAGTCGATTTTAAAAATAATAATTTTGTTTCTAACGAAAAGACACTTGGGATGTATTTTTTTTGTTGATGTATCTAACTTCTGACTACATAATGATAAAAAAAGTGATAAAAAAGGGCCGGTTCACGGTTTAGTATATCGTTTCGAAATCATCTTGTTTTATGTTTATTTTTTTACCTTGATACAATGTATGTTGTGATTTATTTGAAAATAACATAAAACGTTAAACCGACACCAGACATCACAGTTAAACAAATTATTATATCAATTTAATCATCATCATTTACATACAAAATCTGTAATGGTTAATGACCATACAAACACAAAAACCCTGTACATGTGGTTAAATTTCAAGACAATTTGTAAAAATATTAGACACACTGATTATTAAGTGTCATGTTTCAAGTGGGTAAGTAACAAACATATGAAAGAATATGAGTGTAATTGGTTTCAATAAACAAAATAGAACCCGAAAAATAAAAGGAAAATAAGTTCTGACGCATAAGGTCGCAAATTGTACCATTTTCGGAAATGGTAAAATTTGCAAAAAAGCTCAGTTCACAAAAGATTCAGCTTTTCAAGCTTTAATGGGTAGGGTACAAAGAAAACTTTAAATTCGTGCCGATATGGCCGATTTAGGTTTAGTAGACTCTGTCTATAAATTTAAGTTAGTGTTTTTTTTTAATATTCTTTCATTGCGAATATGCGATTTGGAAAGGGACCTTTTACGCCTGAACCAAAAAGTATCGTTGCCCAATTTAAAAAAGAAATGGCGTGTCTCCTAATATTGTAAGCAGCAACTTACCATCGCGCAATTCGCCGACGCCGACGCCCACGCTCGAAGTATTGGTCTGGGTCTGTTTGGCGTAGGTCACGTTCTCCTTGGGCGGTATGTCCGTGGACTGGACAGATACAACCTGCAGCTGGAGCGGTTTCTTCGGCCCACTGTCGGAGATGAAAAGTTTGTACCATCATATCTGTAATCTCCGAAGCAGGCAGAGTTGTACTGCAGAGCTCGGAAATACTCCAAGTGTTAGATATCGAACTATGAAACACTAGCTTCTGGCCGCGGCTCCACCCGCGGTAACTCGATGTCAAATAGCCTATAGCACTCAGGGTAAAATTTAGCTTCTTATTAGTGATATTATTTTCAGAATCAGATCATATCCATAAACTCACAAACTAACTCTTTATAATATACGTACGAGTATAAATTTATTCGATTTCGAAATTTAATCATCTCGCCATCACGCTGCCCTAACCTTAAGTATAAAGTTTTTAAACCACCACTCACCCTTGTAAAGGTAAGCTGGATTTATCAGTATGCGGCAGGCTCGCGTCGGGCGACGCCGTCTGCGGCGGAGTCAGTGACGTCATAGAGGACAGGGAAGACAGGACGTCCTTCACTGGGGCCACTCCGAGCGAGGACAGCATCTCGTCCAGGTCGCGGCGGCTGTCCAGGCTGGACGCCACGGACGCGCGTTGCTGGACATTGTAGAGGGAGTTATTGTAGTACAGCGTGTAAGTGGCTTCGTAATGAAAAACTGATACCATGGATATAACCCATGATTCCGGACCCCACAGACTTGGAATATTTGCCTTAAGAGCACTCTCAGCCTGCAGGGTGTATTAGAGCCAGCTTCTACAGCTTGTGCATTCGGTCTGGGAATGGAGAATGTCGAAACATTCTATATATCTTTAAACTATTGAGATTATACAGAAAGCACCAACCCACATTCCCAAAAATATCCAAGCAATGTTTCAGTTATTCAAAGCCAGTTAATCATTTTCAAATTAAGTACATTTGACAGGCAGTTCCTCCAGTATATTTTTATATATGGTGCTGTGTAGTATTCAACCATATGAATTATATTTATTTTGAATAGTTAACCGAAATGCGTCATACCAGTGCCTCATCAGCATCTTTCTGTTCCTTTTCTCGCCGGCGGCGATCCTTCTCATCACGAAGGGCCTGGAGCTTCGCCTTCTTGCGCTCCAGCTCTGCCTTCCGATCTGACATGCTTGACATGATTTCTGCTGCTGTCACATAAAAAGAAAATTGACTGTTTGCTTGACAATCTGATTGCAGAGTTGGTAGTGACCCTGATTTTGTCCTAAGGTTCCCATGTTTGAATTCTGGTTTCTTTGTACCTGATTTGTGGATTTATAATATGTCTATAAGTATTATATACTGTGTTCGCCCCCAGACCATTGTATGGTAGCCATCATACAAGCACTTTTTAAGGGCTATTAAAAACTGCATCAATGTATTAATTTTGTTGGTTTAATAGATCCAATAACTTTTTAAAGCTTATTCCAGTGTCAAAATAAAAAAAGCAAAGTAGTTTTCGCATTACACGGAGGCCTATGCTAATAAGGCATCACTGATGTCACGATTATGAATCACTGTGAAAGAAAACGTTAATTTGTTATTATTCGCTTACCTGTTATATCACTTAGTTTAACTACACAATAATAATCATTTTACGTAAACATAAAGTTACAAAAGCCCATCAAACGTGGCCAAAATAAAATGTAGGTAAACCAATAGTGTACGTAACGGGATTTATGTTATATTTTACTGGTAGATGTTAAATAGTGATATTTATTTACTGCAAATGTATTATAATTATTCTTTAACACAATAAATATGCTTCAATTCTACGATATACGCGTAAATCCGAAACAATATCGATCGATTCACACACAGATGGAATGGATGACATATTACTCTATGGGTGACACATTTTTTCTGTTGCCGTAATGTTTAAAACGCAGACTCTGATCAAAACAGCCACCGCTTTTAATCTGATTTTAATATGAATTCATTTCCTAATAGTAGAATTATATAAATAATACATTTAACAGTAAAGTCCAATAAATGAGATCATGTGTTGGTGCACTTAATTAAACCCTGCACTACACAAAAGTATTGTAACAATACGATACGTACGTTGAAAATTTTACATGTTCTGAACGTCCTTTTTATAAGTTTGTTCTAGTTGCACGTAAGTACTGCTAAGTGTCAAAATGTCAATAGCTTATGACATTGATTGGTTAATCAGAATTATATATAGGAAGTCAGCCAATAGCATTGGCTTTTCAATCAATCAACTTGCATCGAAATCATACTTACTTGGGTGTTGTCCGGCTTGATGATTGTAACAACGCAAACGTAATGATCAAACAGTTTTATTTGATTTTCTGACTGACAGAATACGTTATTAGTATATATATTTGATTATAAAACCGCTATGAAATTATGATGAGTGATTTTGTGTATTATCTATTTGTGTTGCTTTCCTTTAGCATTACAAAATCTAATGCAGGTTAGTTACCAATACTTTTCCTATAAGTTAAGCTCCTTATTTCATTATCACGTTCACATGCTTTTGAATATGTTCTCAGAACCCCTAAAATTTACAAAGTACACTACTAACGTTGTATTTTCATTCGAAATCGTAGACTTGCTTCTTAATATAATTACAATTTTCTACTTTCAGATTCTATAAGATATTATTACGACTATGAATGCAACGAGCCGCTTGTCGCAAACGCCAAGTTGACCGCTACATCTAGCCTTAGAGACAGGGGACCTGAGAATGCTAAGTTATATGGTGAGTAAGGAGACATTTTAGCGAAGCTGTTTCTCATTTATTTTTTGCAAAGCAAGCAACAATGTTGTGGATTTTTTCCTGTATTGGTATTATCAAGCTTGCAACTCGTGTTTAAAGTCTAAATTATTATCGCCAATTTGTATTTTTGCAATACAAGAACTTAACCTAAATATAAATATTGTTAAAGGTAATAGTTTGGACCTTAAAAGTATAAATTTCAAGTGTTGGTTGTAGTCTATCAGTCATATCTCCAGCCATGTTGTACACATTACAAAATCTACCCATACCGACCCTATGATTTTTACGTGCAAATGTGTAGATTATTGTGTAGCATGTACAGCAAAGTATAAGCTGGAGACTTGGCTTCAGCATGCCGATAAAACATGGTGTAAAATAGACTTCATGATCATCTAAGGGGGTCTTCTTATATAATGTTCAACAAATTAAGGGTTCATAGACCATATTATATTACTACTGTTTTACTTTAAAAAGACTATATTCAGAATATACTCAATTTTTTTTTTAGTCTCATAAACACTGTATTGTGATTCAGCATGTTTTATTAAGACACTTTGCCTTTGCAGCACTACAATGAAGGTACTGCTTGGATGTATTACCTTATTTCATGACATTTCACAGTCATTTGGTTTAGTTTTTGAGAATGCCTTTAGGTTTTTTATTTGAAACGTAAACATAGATGAGTTTTTATATATACATTTTTTTTTCATTTGGTATGGCCATTGTCATTTTTTATGCATGGATGTGTGTGTGTGTCTTATCCGAAATTGTTGAGCTAGGAAATATAACATTGCTTAGCTCAAAATTAATGAACTAAACAAACAAAAACTGAAGAAGATTAAAAAAAATAACAGGATTCATTGATCTGCAGGTCCGAAATCACTATAAATCAATTAGTAACTGGACCTCAATAAGGCAATTATCAAAGAGAATTAAATTCGAAATAATCATGGAGAATACTAATGCTAGATGGGCATTCAATGGCTCTCTTTGGAATCCCACTATTCAAGAAATCATGGCTGCATCAAGCTATGTACAAGAAGAAGAAATAGAAAGATTGTCAAAATTCCATTTTCAAAATGATGCAAAGTCATCTCTGATTGGACGGCTTATGATAAGGAAGTATGTTCACCTTGCGACTTCTATACCCTATGAAGAGTTGCGTTTTAGCAGAGACGAGCGTGGAAAACCATACATTGTTGGGGCAGGAGATATGCCGTTATGTTTCAATATATCCCATCAAGGGGACTTTATTGTGCTTGCGGGGAACATCAGCGGTGATATAGGCATTGATATTATGAAGATAGAGCCTCCTGTGAACAAGGATGTACCGGATTTCTTCAGACTAATGAAACGCCAGTACTCCGACCACGAATGGTCGTATATACGGAGTTTTAAAACAGAAATGGAACAGATAGCGAGTTTTTACCGCATTTGGTGTCTAAAAGAGTGTTATGTGAAAAATTTGGGATGCGGTATAACAGTGCCTTTGAATGAATTAAGTTTTTCGATACATACACGTCAGTTAGAAATTGGGAAGGCGTCATTAGACACTCAGCTGTACAAATGTGGTGTTTTACAAAATGATTGGGTGTTTGAAGAAACATTACTTGATGAGAAACATACGGTAGCGGTATCTGTGAGGTGTGCAGACAGAACCAAGCATGTACCGATTCCTTACACGTATTTGAACTTCGAGGAGCTGGTGAAAGAAGCGAGGCCATTCCATGAGCCCAATGGTGACTTTAGCAGTGGCTTTATGAAGAAGGAAGTTAAACCGTTCTAGCAATCACGTCGAATTTCAAAAATATCTACTTATAAAAATAAGACTAGGTATTAATGGGAAATTGTTTTAAAATATTGCAATCGTAGGTAGGAACATTCAATTATGGATCTTTTTGTAATCAAGCACATGATATTCTCATAATGCTGTTCAAAAGCATTGATCTGAATAATATTGTTACAGATAAGGAGTGTTTTGTTTATGTTAATAAAAATGTTGTCTCAATACTAGGTAGGTACTTATATGGTATAAGGGTAAATAAAATTGTGCTTATACAGATGTTATATAGACTAGATATACGGGATCAGTAGAATAGATCATTGGCAAAAATAAAATCGAATAAAAGAATAAAACCTTATTTTTCATCCAACTAACATTGATCATCCACTAACAATACACAACATAGCCATATGAGTAAAAAAGAAAAAACATTCCCGTACAAAAAGGTTTGAACGCGTGGACGGCGTCCGAGAACGATTTCGACCAACAGCTGGTATTTGACTTGGGTAGTGTGAAGAACATCACGAGAGTGGCTACACAAGGTCGCGCGCACTCCCAGGAGTTCGTTCAGGAGTACCATATCAGCTACGGATCGAACGGCCTCGACTATGTGCAGTATAAAGCCGCCGGTGGCGAAGTTAAGGTAATAAGAATGTTAGGTACTATTTGAGGTTTGGTGTTGCATGCAGTACATTGCGCTTTTTAGTAGATTAGTTTATTTGTCTTTGTTCTCTTAACCTTGTATGAATATACTGATTAGCTATTTGGTTGGTTTGTGTAGTGAGTTAGTTATAGTTATTAATAACATAACAGCATAGTCATATGTAGGTATTTGAGCATTTTTATGCTAATTCCAGATTAGAATTTAAAATACGGTATTGTTGGTAAAGACATTACAATTTGGCCGTATAGATAAATTACCATTGTGTATATTCAGTTATTTGTCGTTATAGTAGCAATATCACACGACTATGTAATCCTGTAAGAGCAGGCAGATCTCTGTACTACGTATAGCAATACACCGCCGGTGGATTTAGGTGCTAATGTTAAAGGGTATTGAACCTTATACCATGCTTAATACCGAGGTCTTTGAACAATATCTTGTTCAATAATAATAATGGATATTTTTTGGGATAAAAGTTACTTAACCTATTCTTTATAATTGCCCTCAAATTCATAGAAAGATACTTACTATGTTATTACGAATCATTTTTCTTTTAATATAGATTAATAAAAAAAACCATGAATTTCAGGGTTATACTGTAAATACATGTCATCTCCTTTTTATATACATATTTCTAACATGAACCTAATCCACACACTATGAGTAAACATTGGGCTGTAAATTGCAATACATTTGTAAAATATTTTAACTATGACGTCTTGCAAATGCTACAAAGCACGAGCCAAGCATTTCACTTAATTCAAAATAAAAATAAAAGCTAAATCGCCCTTTTGTGCAATTTACTACCCTAAACTCACCTCTATAAACCACATTTCTAACTAACCCCGTACATGGTGAAGGGACAAGCGCATGGACGGCACAGGAGAGCTCGTACTACCAGCACCTGACTATCAACCTGCGCAAGCGCAAGGAGTTGCGGGGGGTCGCCACTAGGGGGCGCTTCGCGACCGACGAGTATGTCACGGAGTATATGCTGCAGTATTCTGACGACGGGGAGAGTTGGCGAGCAGTGGCCAGTGTCGATGGGTTCACGAAGGTAATGTGTTGGGTGTAGTCTGCTTTGCCTGATGGGAGATAACAACCCAATATCCCAATACCCAATAACAAACCCAATATCTATGCATGTCAGACCCATCCGGACTAGGCTAGGAACAAATCTAGCAGACATTTCGAGGTGGAATACCACGCGCGGAATTCCGCTTCATGGAATGTTAATATCTGACCACCACCGTTGGCTGGAGACGAATCTAGCGGAAACTCTGCCGCAGAATTCCGTTTCATCGACTTATATCTGAGTACCGTCATAACCCAGGGACAATCTAGCGAGAATTCTGTGGTGGGATAACCCAAACGACCAGAGATCCTTGAGCTTTATTTTTTTCATTTATAAATTGCGCTATGAAGCCTATACATTACAAAGAACGCAGAACTTGAACGCTCTCTGTGTTTCGGCTCTTAGGTTGTCTGTAGTCCTAGTTGAGTCTCGGAATGTCTCCCAGTATGACATTGGTGCTCAGCCAAATTAGTCCTAATATACATTAAGAAAGAACTAGGATGACAAAGCAGCGATTGAAGATTATGGTGACCCCTACCGAAGCTAGGCGTTCATCTTTTTGGAATTTTATGTTCTTATTAAAAGAGTTTATTTTTCAATAGATGTTCGAGGGCAACCATGACGGCAACTCGGTGGAGCGAAACGAATTCGAAGTGCCTATTATAGCTCAGTTTATACGGCTAAACCCCATGCGATGGCGCGACAAAATCTCCATGAGGGTGGAGTTCTATGGATGCGATTATGGTACGTAATGTCGAAGGAATTAATATTATTTTCTTATGTTAGCAAATCAATTTAAAAATTCAAAGCGATTCAGAGCGAGCTAGATTAATATGTACATCTTATAGGCAGTAATCTTATGGTGGTTTTCGCAGAGGGGTATGCCTTTGGATGCTATGTCCAAGCTATTTGGTCTGCAGATTCGAGGGTAGAGTATTTTTCAGTGGCGAAGACTCCATTCAAGCCGATTCCTACCACCATGTTTTTGAAAGGGCAGCCACCAGTATTGTATATTATTGCCAAAAAGAAATTTTATTGGTACTTATTAAGCTAGTCTGCTTCTCTTTTATAAAAATATATCTTTCGCCTCTGGTATTCTCAATAATGCATTAAATATTTCTCTGTTATGCTCACCAGTGGCTGATACGCTCTATTTCAACGGCTCCTCGCTCGTCAAGATGGATCTGCTCCGGGACCCGGTGTCTGCGGCCCGAGAGGTGATCCGCTTCAGGTTCAAGACCAGCACAGCATCCGGCGCTCTCATGTACTCCAGAGGCACGCAGGGAGATTATTTCGCGTTGCAACTCCGGGATAATAGACTGGTGCTGAATATTGATCTTGGTGAGTTATGCTTCAACTGCTTTAGTCCTTTAAAATTAATAAAAAAACAATTATTTCCGGATTCCTTTTTTTCTCATCAATTTTCGTCTCGGACGTCTTTACCTCTCATACCCTATGTTTTGTTGCCTCTCTCTCTCACACCTGTTTATTCATCCCTTTCACTTCTAATACATTATTTACACTTCATACTCTATACGTTCCGTTTTACAATAATTCCCACATTGTACTATGATATTTTTTTATTTTATATAACATTATCTGTGTATCTATAATGCTTATTTTGTAACTGTATACACTATATTAACATACATTATTTTTATTGGCCAAGAGCCATTGGCCAAACATTTGTCAGAAGTGAAGATATATTCCTCTCGATTCCGCCAGGCTCGGGTACTGCGACGTCGCTGTCGGTGGGCAGTCTGCTGGACGACAACATATGGCACGACGTGGTGATATCGCGGAACCGGCGCGAGGTGGTCTTCTCAGTGGACCGGGTCATAGTCCAGGACCGCATCAAGGGCGAGTTCTCCAGGCTCAACCTCAATAGAGCTGTGAGTAAAAAACCTCAATGGCTAAGCGGGCAAATAAGTCCTTTTAAAAGTAGTATCCTGATGTAATCCTGACTAAGCAACCAAACACCTGAAAGTGAATGGGGGGTCCTTCCCCAAATTTTTTTTATAATTTACTAGCTACGCTCCGCGGTGTTACCCGCGATTAAAAAGTAAGTCGATGCCCATGTCATTTTCTGACCCCTGAACTACCACTACCTATGCATAAAATTATGTCGATCCTTTGCTCTATGAAAAATTAAAACAAATCTATCCCACGGGAACCATATATTTTACCGGGATAAAATGTAGCCTATGTGCTATTCCAGACTATAATCTATCTCTGTGCCAAATTCTATCCAGATCCTTTCAGCCGTTCTGGCGTGATTTAATAAAAAACATCCATCCATCCAAACTTTCACATTTATAATATAAGTGTGATTAGTGTGATTTCTGCCATTAAAATGAAAATAAAGGAATTCATATGGTAATGCATGCGCAAAACCGAAATATTTGTTAATTTTATTTAATGCGTGATGTATATTGCTTGATTCAATTAATTTGCAAGAAGTACGCTAGCCTAGTATTAAAAGCTATATCAACAATCATATATTTCTACAGTTCTACATCGGCGGCGTGCCCAACTTCCAAGAGGGTCTGGTGGTGAACCAGAACTTCACCGGATGCATTGAGAACGTGTATCTGAACGCGACGAATGTCATACAAGACCTCAAGCAAGGCTACGAGTCCGGAGAACCGTTCAAATTCCAGAAAGTTAACACGCTTTACGCTTGTCCAGTGAGTATTATGACTTAACTAAACTATAAAAGAGTCTCTATTCCATTAAACGATCAGTAAATCAGGCATTTATTCACACCGAAAGTTAACATGCTTTACGCTTGTCCAGTGAATATTATGACTTAACTGAATCATATCAGAGTCTCTTTTCCTTTAAATTATCAAATTTATATAGATGCAATGCAGTATGTGTAGTTCAATATTTGACGGCCTGATTAGCGCAGTGGTAGTAACTCTGCTTTCTGCGCAGAGGGTCCCGGGTTCGAATCCTGGTAGGGACACAAGCTTTGTGTGATGAGCACGAATGTTTGTACAGTTGTTGTTGTTTGTAAAGTGGGATCGTATAGTTGGTGTCTTCGTATGGCGATATTTATTATATATACTTTTTTTTTCTCCTAATGCTAGGAACCGCCGGTCGTCCCAATCACCTTCCTGAAGGAGAACTCGTTCGCGAAGCTGCGCGGCTACTCCGGCGGGAACACGCTGAACATATCCCTCGAGTTCAGGACCTACGAGTTCCACGGCCTGCTCATATACCACAAGTTCAACACAGGAGGACATGTCAAGGTGAGGCTATAACCATGCGACCGATCGCTCACACCTCAGATTTCATGAATAAGAGTGACAGCGATAGCATGTTTTCTCGATGACGTTGCGATTACGTTAAGAGATCCAGGGGTGGATCAAGGAGTTCGTTAAGGGGGCGAGGGTAATTTTGTTATAATTTTACCTATCTTTGAGAGAAAAAAATATATTGGTCGCAATAAAGTATTTCAGTCCGCCCTGAGAGCTTCTGCTCACCTCACTAGCTCGGGCAAATGCTCTGCGTCTTAAAGGAGAAGCAAATTACAGATGACAGCACTCAGGCGAGCGGTTGCCGCAAGCGAACGTTTATGAACTCATCGGTCCCAAAAACATTACTTATTATCATTTTTTTTCAAACCACTTCGTCCTTTTATTTTTCTTCCAAAAAGCATTTCAAACTATCATGCTATTTTGTATAGAGGTTGATACAGGAAGGTGATTCTAAGACACGAACATGCGCTTCTTTACCGCATTTGTAATGATTATGTGACGTAAGATTAGCGATAGTTCAACATAAAAAAATATGCTTACAAAAAATCACAATTATCATTTTGTTGCGAACAATCAATGTTTTTCATAATCGTTAATATTAAAATTCTGACAAATGACGACAACGAATGTGCAAAATAAACGCAGGTACACGGCTTAGTATACCTTTTCTGATCCACCCGGTATACATATCACACTAATATTATAAATCTGAAAGTTTGGATGGATGCATGTTTGTTACTCAATCACGCCAGAACGGCTGAATCGATCTGGATGAAATTTGGCACAGATATAGATTATAGTCTAGAATAGCACATAGGCTAATTTTTATCCCGGTAAAACGGACATACTTTTTAATCGCGGGTAACACCGCGGGGTGCAGCTAGTAAGAATATATATATCCCTCCCAGGTATATTTAGAGGAAGGTAGAGTGAAAGTGGAACTGGAGACCCAGGGGTCGCCCAGGGTGAAGCTGGACAACTACGCCGAAGAGTTCAACGACGGCAGATGGCACCCGCTGCTGTTAACCATGGCCACGGATACCTTGACGCTCTCCGTGGACTACAGGCCCGTGAAGACCACCAAGAAACTGCGCTTCATGACTGGTGAAATATATTTTATTGCTGGTAAGTTGGATCTACTACAATATATTATTATGTCGGCCATGGAAATGGTTTATCAGTTTTGACAAATATTCCTAATTCATGATAATTTCACTAAAGCCAACATTTGAAATATTTTAAGTTCAAACTAATAACAAATTACGAAAATAGTCCTTGCCATTCTATGATGTGCAAATGATATTCGATCTTAAGGTGATATCAATCTCATGGCCGTATATTTAAATTCCCGATAAGGCAATTGGCGTATTATTAGTCAACGCCCCTCGGACTCAAAACGAGCAATAGCTATTGGCTGTTAGTTCGGATGTTTTCGGGTTACCACATTTTATCTAACCGTCTTTTGACACTTCCAATAAGCCTTGATTTAAATCCCAAAATAATCTTATCCAAAACCTAAACGACAATACATGGTCACTCGACTAAAGACAGCGAAACGGTATGTCACTCTGCAAAGGCATTTAAATAAATAGCGTCTCTTGCTACAACGCAATAAGGTGCACTTCAGCTCGTACACCGCAACGCAACGCAAAAGCGTTTCTCTTTTTATCACGGATCTCTATCTCTTGCAAGCGCGTTTTAGCCCCGACGGCCAGGGTACAGTGCACTGTAGGTATTTATCGCGGTGGGATCGATGACTGAGGGATGCTTGCGGTAAAGACAAGAATTATCGTTTACTTGTTTTGTTTCTCTCGAAAGTCTTCTAGAGGTTCTTGCTATGAATTCTTGTGGAGACTTATAATAATAATAGCCCTTTTTTCTTAATGTCCCAATATTGGGCACGGGCCTCCCTTCAATGCGAGGGGGACTAGGCCATAATCCACCACGCTGGCCCAGTGCGGTTTGGCGGACTTCACACATCTTTCGAATTGTTCTCTCAGACATGCGAAACCCGCATGTCTGAGAGAACAATTCGAAAGATGTTTTCCTTCACCGTTTAGCAAGTGATAATCATGGCTGAAAATGAGATTCGCACATGAAATCCATAAATCCCAGAGGTGCGAGCCGGGGTTTGAACCTGCGATCCTCATTACCGAGGCAAGTGTTTTACCAACTTGGCTATCACTGCTTGTTTGTGGAGATTTATCTTGATGCATTTTGTAGGTGGCGAGGCGCCGCCGCGCGGCTTCGTGGGTTGCATGCGCAAGATCGCGGTGGACGGCAACTACCGCTTGCCCACCGACTGGAAGAAGGAGGAGTACTGCTGCGCCAACGAGGTCGTCTTCGACGCCTGCCAGATGATTGACAGGTGAACAACGCATATTTAAATCACATTTACAGGAGCCATGGTCTCGGGAGGACAGGTCAGTCCTTCCGTAACCATGGTTGCTGTAAAGCAGCCGAAACGTCGGGAACGTAAAAACATAAAATAAACGCGATAAAATGTTTACAATAACTTTTATTTCAATGTAGTATTCGCTTAAGTATAAGAAGTCAACATAATATATTATTATGTCATTTTAAAGACCTGATTAGCACAGTTGGTAGTGACCCTCTGTAGCGAGGATCCGGGATCGAATCTCGGATGGAGCAAATTATAAGTGATGAGCGCGAATATTTGCCGATCCATGGATGTGATGTGATGATAAATACTTATATTGTTGATTATACAGTTTGTTCTCAACATAATAACTAATAACACCTGACTACAAATGCGCGCAAAATTAGCAGGTCCTAATGGTAGTATATCGTTTCTGAATGACGCTGTGTTTATGATATAAGTATCTATATGTTGGTTGTGTCGCAGATGCAACCCGAACCCGTGCGAGCACGGCGGCGAGTGCTCGCAGACCGCGGACGAGTTCAGCTGCAACTGCCAGGGCACCGGGTACGCCGGCGCCGTCTGCCACTCCTGTGAGTACACACGCCTTTCAACATAACCAGGGGTATAGAAACATGGACTTTTCACCAAAATTCCCAGGGAAAGGTCTTAAAAGGCCCCGTAAATGTGCTAAAAAAATTGCATTTTGCAAAAACACTTGCTAAGCACATTGTGATACTTTTCTGCTGGCATGTTATCGACGAAAACTAGCATGGATGGCAGCAAGTGAGCAAGACGGCAACTTAATGGCTATATGTTGTCGTAGTTGCCCAAAACTTGCCTGTTTAGCGTTAATAGGTTACAAGTGCTGCCGTACAACTGGGCTTCGTCCAATTGTAAGAGTATTAATTTGTGTGGGAGTCAGCCTTCTTGTACAGTTTATTATTTATCTCCTGTCTCGTAATGGAGGAAAGTGGATTATTTTCATTCCAACACCTATTTCCCTTTCAAGTCATTTCGTTACCGGTTCCGAAACAATTGCCTTGTCCCTGGGACTTGCTGAGGGTCAAGGCTCAGTGTCTTTGTTAGTTACTGCTATGGTTCCTGGCTTTTTTTTGCGTTAAAATTAAAGTGTGCAGATAAAAACGCCGGCCTCTGAAATTTTCGGATTTTCATGTGCGAATCTCGTTGTTAATAATGATTCGTTACTTGCTGTATGGTGTGGTCTAACGTCGTCGTCGTGAACCTTCACGTCTGTCGAAAGTCGTGTGATGTTAACCAAACCGCAGTGGGCCAGCGTGTTGGACTATTGCCTAAGTCCTTCTTAAATGACGGGGAATGTGTCCGGTATAATGGTAAATTATCCCTTCGTGGATTATAGGCGCGGTGGTGTTTTTTTTTTGCAGAATGTAGTTACTAATATGATTTATTGTCATGTGTAGCGGTGCACCCGCTGTCGTGCCAGGCGTACAAGAACGTGCAGGCGGTGTCGCGCGCCGCCGACATCCACATCGACGTGGACGGCTCCGGCCCGCTGCCCGCCTTCCCCGTCACCTGCGAGTTCTACTGTCAGTACTCGAGATCAAATACTTGCCTATAATGCAATAAAAAAAAAGAATACTCCACTACACCCGCCTGATATCGCCAACTCTTTCTCTCCGGAAGCTTTGGCTCTCAACTCCCTACCATCATAATTTGCAATTAGACAGTCCAGTGATGTTACTGTTATAAATAATTTAAAAACAGAACCTTTGAATGGGATTTTTTTGTTTTCTTTTTTATGAATGATGACCTACTAAAGTAATTATTAAAAAAAGTTATTGTTTTTAATTTTTTGTCGATAAATTTATGTTCAACTAATGTTCGTTAGATTACATTATCCAGGGTCAAGCTTTATCATTTTCGTAATAAATAAATATTCACGCGGCCACGACGACACGCGAAGACAAACACATATTTCATTCGTTTATTTATGATCATTTTAAGATGTATTTTCTATTCGAATTCTAGTCCCTACGAGCCAGGACTTCCTAGAGTGAAAAATAAAATGATAAATTATGACAAATCAAGCGAAATTATAACTTTGTTTTTTGAAAAAAAAAAAAGTGTTGTTGACATGGCTACGGAAGCTTACAGTGTACGTGATCCCGCGCACACTTGGCCGGTTTAATTATTATTTTACTAATAACCTTAAGACCCAGCAATTATTTTAGTGAATAATCGTATTGTATATGTGTACCGTACAGCGGACGGTCGTATAATAACGGCCGTGGAGCACTCGTCGTCGGAGAACACGATCGTGGACGGGTACCAGGAGCCGGGCAGCTTCCAGCAGGACATCGCGTACGCGGCCGGCCGCCAGCAGCTGGAGGCGCTGCTCAACCGCTCGCGCTCGTGCTCGCAGCGCCTCGAGTACATGTGCCGCCACTCGCGCCTGCTCAACTCGCCCAGTCAGTCTATTTATGTATTTGTGAAATATCTGTTCGTACGAACCTGTGCCATTACCTAATCTGTGACTCGGTCTAATCAAGTTCACACACTTCGATACTCCGGCTCAAGGACTGAGATTTGTCTCACCAAAAGTAGACGAAGATTGCCGAGCCACTGTCGTACCTGTATTGATACGGTCGTGTGCCGATTCATATATGGACATTGTAAACTTTCTAAATTTAATATTGTAAAGAGGTATAGTGTGTGAGTTTGTATGTAGGGCGTATTCTTTACAACTACTGATCCGATTCTAAAAAAATATAACACCGCCAGAAAGCTACATTATCCCCGAGTGGTATAAGCTCTGTTTTATTAAGGTACTGCGGGTGGAAACTATCGTTTAGAATTATTTGACGGCCTGATTAGCGCAGTTGGTAATGACTCTGCTTTCTGCGCCGAGGGTCTCGGGTTCGAATCCTGGTAGGGACAAGCTTTGTGTGATGAGCACGAATGTTTGCACTCGAGTCATGGATGTTTAATATGTATATAAGTATTATATACTGAGTTCGCCCTCAGTCCATTGTACGGTACCTATAAAACAAGCGTTGTTTATTGTGGGACCGTATAATTGGTGTGTTCGTATGGCGATATTTATTTATTTAATAAATCGTGTATAGTTGTCGAGGCACATTACTGACGGCATATTTGTGCGCAGGCGACGAGGCGAGCTTCCGTCCGTTCGCGTGGTGGGTGTCGCGCTCGGGGCAGCCCATGGACTACTGGGCGGGCGCGCAGCCCGGCAGCCGCATGTGCCAGTGCGGCGTGCTGGGCGCCTGCCGCGACCCCACCAAGTGGTGCAACTGCGACGCCGAGTACGCGCAGCTTAAGCCAGACGGTACGACTACTTGCTGTCCAACATTCAACTTTATCCTCTACCATTAAGGTTTATATTCCAGTGGTGCAATAAAAATTGTGCCCGCCAACCTGCACTGGGCCGCGTGGCGGACTATGGCCTAATCCCCCTCGCATTGAGGGGAAGCCCGCGCCCAGCAGTAGGACATTAAAAAGGGCTGGTATTATAATCAGCATTGTTAATATATTGACGACTTTTTTAGGGGGCATGCCTAAAAGTGGTGGTAATTATATAAAAGCTGATGACTGATGACAAGTGTCTGCAATCCCTTCAATAATCCAATCCCAGGTCCATCCGAAATTCAATCCATAGGCCCATTTATCTTCTACATACCTGCTATACATATCCTCCGCCGGCTGCTAATTTACAGAACTTGATCCTTATTAGCGACAGTACAGTAAAGAATTATTTTTAAAATCCAACAGCTCCTGGCTAGGGGCATATTCAAAAAATATAGACTATTGCAGTTTTAGGTTTTTAGCCCAATCAGTCTCGAGGGTCCATTAATCATTTTATAAATATTTCCCATAGTTTCGGATTTGGCGATCCACGCTTCTTTTTCTTCTAATTTAAGGGTTAGACCCATGTCGGTGTAGCTGATGAATCTCTTTCCATCTGTCTCTATCTAGAGCAGTTTCTTTCACCTCCCTATACGACATGATACCGATCCTTTCTTTTATCCTCGATCCAAGCACAATTGAAAAATTCGTTCTGTATAAATGTGACGGTTGTAGTAATATATACTTTTTAACAGAGTTCCAAGTGGACGGCGGCGATATAACGGAGAAGGAGTTCTTGCCGGTGAAGCAGGTGCGGTTCGGCGACACCGGCAGCCATCTCGACGAGAAAGAGGGACGGTACACGCTCGGCCCGCTGCTGTGCGAGGGAGACGGTGAGATGGTGTTGCTTTCCGCTACTTTTCCATGGTTTTTTCCATGATATTTTATGCGGAATTATTGACTGCAATTTTCAAAATATCTTTTATAATTTCTAAGACATTCCTTGTAGGAGTTTGAGAAAGAAATAGGGGGAGCAGGGGTAGGGCATTATCTTTGTCGCACGAGCATCAACTTATAGCGGTGACGTCACATGCCTGTATCGGCTTGTATTCTGGTTTTGCGCTAGCTGTGATAATACAAATAGCCGCCAGAATACCGCTCGGTATTTGTCTATACCTACAGTGGTATCTCAATAGGTCTCTCAAACTTCACGACTGCCCAGCTAGTGGAGTTGAGTCGAAACGACAAGGGTCGTATACGGTGTGATTCAGAATGGATATACTTACCTTTGAACCTACGCTTGTGTCACAATTTCAATATGTCGGTAAAAAAAAACTTGTGAGCATTTATATTTCAATATTCTTCACATAATGACTACAAACGCGTTAAAAAATTGAATGCTCAAAGGTAAGTATGTAGCGACCACTTCAACCGCACAACAAGCTACACAGATGGCGCTGCAGACGCATTCAGAACAATAGACAATTGACGTCACAATCCTGAATCGCGCTATAAGAGTTTTCGGAGCAAGTAACATATTTACAAGATCCCGACAATAACCGTGGGGGCATAGCGGCCGCCCCGCCAGGCATACCACCCGCCTGGCTGGAAGATCTTCCCTTTTCCGCCAAATTGGTGACCCCGACGTGATATGAACACGCAACCTTCTGATTACGTTATTATTAATGATTAATTACCAATTTGGCGGAAAAGGGAAGATCTTCCAGCCAGGCGGGTGGTATGCCTGGCGGGGCGGCCGCTATGCCCCCACGGTTATTGTCGGGATCTTGTAAATATGTTACTTGCTCCGAAAACTCTTATAGCGCGATTCAGGATTGTGACGTCAATTGTCTATTGTTCTGAATGCGTCTGCAGCGCCATCTGTGTAGCTTGTTGTGCGGTTGAAGTGGTCGCTACAAGTATACTCAAAAAAAGTCATTAACATGTATACACGGTGATTTAATAGATTTGTTCAGCAACGGGGTGACTTTCCGCATATCTGACTCGGTGATCACACTACCAATGTTCGACCTCGGCCACAGCGGCGACATCTACTTCGAGTTCAAGACCACCATGGACAACGCCGTGCTGTTACACTCTAAGGTAAAACTATACAGGGTATCACAGAAATAGTGTAAAATATTTTATGAGGCTAAAGAGTGGGTCGCACGGAATACGTTTATTAATCAGAATATTTTTTTATTCATGTAAACCATTAAGTACAGTACTTAAGAATAGTCAAAAAAGTAACAAAATGCTAAGTTACAACTTTACCACCCGTTTGAAATGCCGTTCCTATGGAGAAGAACGGCCAAGAAACTCCATGATTGCTTTTTTTGAAAAGATCTTTTACATTTTTGAGCAGTTCATTGTTATAGGTATGTGAGAACAATGTAGGAACGGCTAGGCAGATTCCAGCAGCTGGTCAAAATATATGTATACAATAAATGTTATGAAGGCGTGGAATTAGCTACATATCTGTACTTAATATAAAACGGAGATTATTAATTAAATAACGCGACATTGTATTCGGGAAAACGGAAAAGCAAATACGAACAAACATAAGTGTCAGTAATAAGTTCAAAGTTGCGTTCAAACAAAGTTGCGTTCTATTCCATCATGTTCGAATGGTGTTATTTTTTTAAGAAAGCGAGCCATACATTTTTCGGCCTGCACTTAATACGTGGTATTGTTATAAATTCCATATTTTTTTGTGTCTCACGCATTTTTTTTATTATATTATAGGCAAGTGTTTGATCTCGATCTCATCTGATGGTAAGTGACGATGAGATCTACGATGGAGCATACTTGCCTAGAAGGAACCTGTTCACTCTCGACTTGAAAACACCCAGTTGACCCAAAGTCAACGGGGAACAAAGACGCCGGTAGCGTGTTCCATTCCTTGGCAGTTCGCACGATAAAAGTACAAGCAAATCGTTTAGTATGTACCGAAGGAATGTCCACAGTGTACGGTGCATTTCTAATAGCTCTTCATTATTGTATTAATTTAATTTCTTCGTTACTTCCCGGTGTAGGGTCCTCAAGACTACATCAAGCTGTCGATCATGGGCGGCAACCAGCTGCAGTTCCAGTTCCAGGTGGGCGACACTCCACTCGGCGTCGCGATCGACGCCAGCAGCCGACTCACCGACAACAATTGGCACTCGGTCTCTATTGAGAGGAACAGGTGAGTTGTACTCGCGTCAGAGATGCCAACTCAAGAGTAGACTTAAATGACTTTAGCTCAAACTACACTCCCGTGCAATGATATAAGCTTCAATTCTGGTAACATTCATAAAGAAAAATTCATTGACAACTTGTTTATGCCTACGAACGGTGTTTTTTTGGAAATTGTTGAACATATTCTTATTTGATTTTTTAACTAATAGTCGTAGTACGTATCCATATTCTAAAGGTGCGTACAAATTACGCGCGGCTGCCGCGCGAGCCAGTTTTCGGCCGGAGAAGACGTTCGTTTGCCGCGCTACCAATATGTTGATATGATAAGCCACAGATCCTCGCAAAAGAACACCGATTCCGACCAAGGATGATACGCGAGGCCATTGAAATTAAAAAACATCCTAATTTCAATAGGGAAGATGGCTGGGTGCTACCACCGACTTGGGACCCAGTGATTAATATTATTAAATCGAAAACCAAGCGTACCATTGCAAGACCTCAAGATACTGTGAGCACTTTCTGCGTAGATCGGACCACAATCAACAAATTAATATGAGGGTAGCCTGTTTCTAACTATGACACCAGGACGTCAACCACCTCAGTCCTCCCGTGACCATGGTTGCTGTAAACCAGCCGAAACGTCGGGAACGTAAAAACGAAAAATAAACGCGATAAAATCCTTAAAAATAGTTTTATTTCAATGTTGATATGAATTTAGTAGAGTTCGAACAGCCCACGGCGTATAGCCAGCCAGAACTTTTTTTACCTATTTCTACCCACGCATCATGCCTCAGCGATTTATTATAGTATTGGGAGGACTTGCTGTTCCACAAGAAGTCATTAGTGCTATACAATTGTATAAGTAGACGGCATTTTTTGTTGTCCATTCTACGTATGTGCCGCGCGAGCCACACTGAAACGACAACCGTCCTTCCTGCGCGCGAGCGGACGACCGAAGCTCCTTCGATGCGGTCTCAAAAACCGCACCGAGCGGCTCGGCCCGCGGCAATGTTCGAGGGTTTGCCGCGCGTCATTTGTACGCACCTTTACTTTATTTTTTCGGATCACCTTTAACGTGTAACTTTACCGTACCAAGGGGGATCTTTTTTATAGAAGGTCACTGCGGAAGTAGCACTTTATGAGTCGTTTAAAAAGCCGTGCATACAAGCACACGCGGTTTCTTCGCCGCAAACTCAATTTGTGCTGTGATAAAAACATATGCCACTTTTCAGTTTTGAACAGATTAAATAGAATATTGTTTTGAAGTCGTATTTGTGTGTCATCAGGAAGGAGGCGCGCGTGGTGGTGGACGGCGCGCTGAAGAGCCAGATCCGGCTGCCGCGCTCGCCGCTGCGCGCGCTGCACCTCACCACGGGGCTGGCGCTGGGCGCGGCGCTGGACCGCAAGGACGGCTTCGTGGGCTGCGTGCGCGCCCTGCTGCTCAACGGCAGGCCCGTCGACTTGCGATCCTACGCGCGCCGAGGTACGTCCCTAGCATACCCGCCGCACCTCACCACGGGGCTGGCGGAATGATGGGTCGAGGGATTCACTCTCAAGGGAATTACTGATTCCAAAATAATGTGTGATTTTCTAAACAGATATATTTTTAGTAGTTTTTCACAATCAATCTGACAACCTGACTTTCAAAGTCGGTAGTGACACTGTTTTCCGTTCCGATGGTCCCGGGTTCGAAACCTGGCAGGTGCAATCTTTGTGTGATGAACACGAATGTTTGTACCAGAGTCATGGGTGTTTAATATCTATGTAAGAATAAAATACTGAGTTCGCCCCCCAGTCCATTGTACAGTACCCATAATACTAGCGTTGCTAAGCATGAGGCTGTACAATTGTTGTTCGTCTAGGGATATTAAGAAGTCATGAACACACTGTATATCCAGGTCTGTACGGCATCTCGGAGGGCTGCGTGGGCAAGTGTTCGTCCTCCCCGTGCCTCAACAACGGCACCTGCCTGGAGGGCTATGACTCGTACTCGTGCGACTGCCGCTGGACCGCCTTCAAGGGACCCATATGCGCTGATGGTGAGCTAGTTTATCTGTATCACTGCCCTGGAACCCTGTCTCAATGTTTATTAGGAGGGATTTCCAGTCTTTCTTATACTCCTGCCGTTTATTAAAGCGGTAATCGACATACAATGTTGATATCTTATGTCGATTAACGAGTTAATTAACGGAATTTGGCGCAGGTGTGGTCCGGCCGCTAAGGGGGATGAAATTGGAAACGTCGGGAACGTAAAAACGAAAAATAAACGCGATAAAATCCTTAAATAATAGTCTTATTTTAATACTAACCATTTTGTAAATTTTCTGTAATATACAAGTGGACAAAATAAATTGATACACTAGGCTCAGCCCGCGGCTCCGCCCGCGATGACTCGATGAAACATAGCATAAAGTGCTCAAGGATTATCTAGTTTCCTATTAGCGAAAACAATTTCAGAATCGGCTTTGTAGAATCGGAGAGTACCCCCTACATCCAAACTCAGAAACTTTATAATATAGGTATAGGTTCATCTTTTACGTAAAGGTTAATTGATTAAAATTATTTCTAATTTTGTTCATAATACAGTATGTTTATGGAGAACCTGGTCATGGCATTGATTCTGAGTTATAGTAGACAGTGAAATACGCTATTTTATCACAGAAATCGGCGTGAACCTGCGGCCGAACTCGATAGTGAAGTACGACTTCCTCGGCTCGTGGCGGTCCACCATCGCGGAGAAGATCCGCGTGGGCTTCACCACCACCAACCCCAAGGGCTTCCTGCTCGGCTTCTACTCCAACATATCCGGGGAATATCTCACGCTCATGGTGTCCAACTCGGGTGAGGAGCTACACCATGCTACGTGTTTATAGGTTTGAAAGACTGCTATTGGACTGAATGGAGGACTCCTCGGCTCTGCAGACCATCAGTATATCATCAAATTGCAGAAAAACGTTATACTATCCATTTACAACTTGGCTTCTAGAGTCTCCACTAGAAGGATCGGAATCTCATGCATGAACATCGAAATAATATAAGTTATTTTTTTTTTAGATCTATTCGCAAAACGAATATGGCTATAATATTTGATTAATTAACCCCGCTCCATTGTTGCGTTTGAAGTAGTACTGCTATAGCATTAAAGTTGATTTTAATTTTCTTTAACTATTGTTGGCGAAAAAAAATGCGAAGCCCGCTCGGGAATTATTCCGAAAAAGTAATAAAATATGAATCTCTATATAATTAGTTTGTTAATATTAAAGTTATTTTCTTTGTATTTGTATATAAAAACAGTATTATGATATATGAATAATTTATTTGGTCGATTCGGAGGCCAACATTCTGTAGCTTAAAATAATGAAATGTACGTATCACACAGGTCACCTTCGAGTTATATTCGACTTCGGCTTCGAGCGGCAAGAGATCATATTCCAGGGCAAGTACTTCGCCCTGGGGCAGTACCACGACGTGCGGCTGTCCAGGAAGAACAGCGGCGCCACCATGGTGCTGCAGGTATGACCTGGAACTACCCTCTCCACAGGTGGCAGTAATGGTGGTCTTTGTTTAAGAGGTCTTAAGGTCGCAATCAAAGATTGGTTGTTCAATAAATAATCCTAAGTATTTAAGATAATAAAATCTTAGATGAACTGATGCTTTGGAGACGGTTTTTTTTTCCAAAATTATGGATATTGTATACATATTTAAAATAGCTTTCCCTACCGAATAAGTGTTTTAATACAAGTCAGTAGGTAAGCCTTCTGTCTACCTACAGACAATACTTCTGATAGCATGTTTTATTTTAAATGCTTTGTGATATAGTTTCATTCATCAACAGACTTCTATAAAACCAACACAGATTTGCTATTTGCCAATTGTTTGTGTTAAGCTCTGAAACTAATATATATAAAAGGAAGATGTTTGTAACACCATTATAACACAAGAACGATTGGGCCGATTATTATGATCTTTGATTTGAATATGTTCTCGCTCCGAATAGCAGAATAACTATTAAACATGGGAGAAAATTACAAAAAATATATTTAATTATATTTAGTATAATAAATTTTCTGACACATTTGATACTTTTTTTGTTGCAGGTGGACAACTACGAAACTCAAGAGTACAACTTCAACATAAAGGACTCGGCGGACGCGCAGTTCAACAACATCCAGTACATGTACATCGGGCGCAACGAGAGCATGAACGAGGGCTTCACGGGCTGCGTGAGCCGCGTGGAGTTCGACGACATCTACCCGCTCAAGCTGCTGTTCCAGCAGGACCCGCCGCCCAACGTCAGGAGCCTGGGTGGGTGCCACGCCTAGTCATGTGCCGAATCGATTATAATGATAATCGATTAATCAATTGATCAGGTTGTGGCGTTAAGAAAATAAAGTTATAAACGACAATTTGTGTGTGCCCCTGGAGGCCTATAAGTAATACATGATTTGACTTACGACGGCGTATTAGTCCGAGGTTCTAGCAAAGTTTGTTAATCGATTTTGTTAACAAACTAGCTGTTACCCGCAACTTCGTCCGCGTGTTATTTAACAAAGATAAAACCATTGGCAACAGCCTGCTCGGGCGTTCTGAGCCCGCGCGACCGGCAGCCTTTGTGATATTAAGTCGTTGGTTCTAAAATAAAAGTAGCCTAAGTTACTCCTTATTACATCAGCTATCTGCCAATGAAAGTCCCGTCAAAGTCGGTCCAGCTATTTTACAGATTAGCCGGGACAAACAGACAGACAAAAAATTTAAAAAATGTTGTTTTGGTATATTTACCGTGTATACATCCAAATGCACTTAGTAAAAAGCGTTTATTTTAATAATACAAACGGACACTCCAAATTTTATTTATTTGTATAGAAGAGAATCAGATCTTTTTTTCGGTATTCATATAAACCTTTACAGTACTTAATTGTAAATCGTCAAGATGTCTCAAAGTAGTACCGCTAAGTAACGACATCCCTCGTGCGAGTGACGTGTTGTGTACTAAGCGAGTGTGTGGCGGTGCAGGCGGCGCGCTGAACGAGGACTTCTGCGGCGTGGAGCCGGTGACGCACCCGCCCGAGCGCGCCGAGACGCGGCCGCCGCCCGACCTGGACCTGCAGCACGACCTCGACTACCACAAGACCGACGAGGCCATACTCGCCAGTCAGTATCCTAACACTCACCCCACACTACCCACCACAGCCATGTAATCGAGGGAAATTACCCCAGCTTGTATTATGGGTACCGTACCATGGACTGAGGTCGAACTCGGTGTATACTATTTATGTTGATACTAGCTTTTTCCAGCGGCTCCGCCCGCGGTACCTCGATAAACCCACCTATAAAAAGTAGCCTATGTGCTTTCCATACTAAGCGCCAAATTTTATCCAGATCCGTTCAGCCGTACTGGCGGGATTGATTGAGTAACAAACATCCATCCATCCATCCAAACTTTCACATTTATAATGTTAGTGGGATTAGGGGGATTCAACATCCATTACTCGGGTACAAACGTTCGTGCTCATCACACAAAGTTTGCCCTTACCGGGATTTGAACCTGGGACCTTCGGCACAGAAAGCAGTGTCACTAATAACTGCGGTAAACAGTTCATTATATATTTCAACTAACACCAAAATGCGCTATTCATATTTGTGACATCATCCTTGGTTACAAGTTTTTAGAATGTGGTAGAAAGTTAGCATCGTAACTATATACATTGTATTGTTTTTGTGGAAGCAGTGATAGCCAAGTTGGTAGAACCCCCAGCTCGCCCCTCTGGGATTTCTAGATTTCATGTGCGAATCTTATTTTCAACCATGATTATCACTTGCTAAACGGTGAAGGAAAATATCGCGAGGAAACCTGCATATCTGAGAGAACCCCTCGTAAGACGTGTGAACGTGTGAAGTCCGCCACCCCGCACTTAGCAACCGTGGTGAACTGTGGCCTAATCCCCCTCGCACTGAGGGGAGGCCCGTGCCCAACAGTGGGAAACATTAATAAAAGGGCTGGTATTACTGTATTATTTATTGTTTTTGTCTGTAGCTGTGCTGGCGTTTATATTTCTGCTACTGATCGTGGTGGCCATTGTGTTGGTGCGAGCGCTGTCGCGACACAAGGGAGAATACCTCACTCAGGTGAGACCCATCATGGTACATTTACCTGTGCCTGCTAGGAGCTCCTACTGTAATAGTATCGTCGTCGAGAAAGCATGCTGTCACTTTCATTCTCGTTTATGAAGTCTCTGGTGTGAGTGGGACGGAATATGTTTATAAATATCGTGAGTGAGCTACAGTTTTCAGTTTAATAAAGTTATTTCACTGTTGGTTGAATAAATCAATGCGGAATTTTGTTAGTATGCAAAGTAAATCCGTTAGAATTTCACAAATTTTCTTTAGTCGGTATTTTCTCGCAGTTCGTTCCTTTCATATTTTAATTATCTATGGTCCATATTTTTTAAGGGACTCCGGTTAATCGTTGGGCATTTAGTTGAATAGTGACTTGATTGAGGTATATGAGTTATAATTTTTACTACTTTCATTAGTTCGTATTTTCTGTAATACTGTTATGGGATATTCAGTGTTTTTCTTTAACTGTCTTTCAAGGTAAGCATTCAGTATTGCTGTATAGAAAGTTATAAGTATGTGTTTTGTGAGTTAACAAAACACTTTAAAAATATTTTGAGCCTAAACCCACGAGAGCGTACCACTTTCTGCGAACCACCACAAATAGCAGTCAGCGCTCATAAACAAGATTATCCAGAAAGGGTATACTCAGCTTAGAACCTAGACAGCCTAGATACTTCTTTAGCGTATTTGACATAATTACGTAAAGTCGCAATATCGATGCGTCAATAAAAAAACAATTTTCATTTTGTTGACACCAAAATTTATTTAAATAAATTTATATATCTAAATTATATCTTCACATATGATTATAATTGCGCTTTAGAAAACCGGTTCAAGGCTTAGTATGTTTATATTTCAAAGAAAGCAGAACACACCTTTTCCTCGGTGGCATCGGTTTAATGAGTATTTGTGTGTGTGCAGGAAGAGCGCGGCGCGGACGGCGCGGCGGACCCGGACGCGGCCGCGCTGGCCGCCGCCACCGGCGCGCGCGTCACCAAGCGCAGGGAGTTCTTCATATAGGCTCCATACACACACACACACACATGTCGCACTACATGGACCACCGCACTAACACACACACACAAATCCAACATGAGTGTTTAGCTTGAAATTGACATCATCAAATACTAATGAAGTGATCAAATCTCACCGTACATTTCATAGCAGCTTATCATTAATTACATAACATAGGTTGGAATAGGTATCTAAAGCCGGAATAGCCACTAGAGCAGCTGCGAAGCGAGCTGCCTCGTTCTGACCAACCTACAACTTAAACGAGGCATCCGTCGGCATCCTGAGACAGTTCTTTGAGCTAGAACGTTTCCCGAGACAGAATGACTCGCCGCACGACATTTTGTAGATTTACTCAAAAACTTGAAAAGATTTTGCTATAAAACTCAACGAGATTATTTGATATTTGGGAAGCACTACTCATTTGGTACAATTCGCGGCGTCCTCTACACTTGCACTGCCTCGAGTTGAGGCGACGACTGCTTCTAGTGGGCTCCCGGCTATAGGTTATTCTGGCAGCATGTTAATTCATCTGGATTACATAATGCCATAGTAACAAATAATAAGTGAAATTTTTAATCCATGAAAATGCGGTTTCTCTATTGAAGGATGCTTTGAAACTCATCTCATATCTCTATAATGTTGTTTCTCCCTCAGTGCCATTAGGCTACTTGCTCTTAGCTCCAAGCTTAAAAGGTCAGTATTTAAATCTATGAGAGTTTAACTTTATAAAAATTACAATTATGTTTTGCAAACATTGGCGTATCATATCATGTATACTTTCACTGAGCGATAATTAAAAATGTTTGTCTCATAAAGAATCGCTTTATCATTAAAAAAGTCATAAAAATGAATATCACATTGCTTTTATTTCACTACACAATAGGTAATCAATCAAAATAATACAAACTAGTTTATAAGGTATGACTAGGTTCTTATAAATTTACGTTTATCTGTGGAGCTATCACAGAGTGCAGTCTCTATGTGAGTTCACCTATATTCATAGCGTCATATATTATATAATATTATAGTTAATCCAACGAGCTAGGTAGGCTATGACACTATTGCAATCCCTCCATTTCAAGTCTATATCGGGAGCAATTCAGAAAGGGTATACTAACCTTTAAATATGCGCTTCTTGTGCGTATTTTAATTAATTATAATTTAAATGTCAATTACGAAAATTGTTCGCAGAATATTACAATATTTTTTTTAAATCGACACCTCGAAATTATGACTTCACATAATTACTACAAATGATCCATGAATAATTGACATTGAAGGAATACCTACGGTCGGTTGGGTGAGGCCATTTGAAGTAAGAAATACGCTATCCATCTTTGTAAAAAAGAAGAAAAAGATTATAATGACATCTTTTATTCATGGCAGACTGCATTCTACGCGATAAGTCCTCATATTATTATAGTATGTTTTATTTGACGTAGACTGCTTATTATAGTCGAGTAGATTGTAATTAGTTTAAGAAAATAACATTGGATTACATTGTTTTAATTTATATTTTAATTTCCGTCCAAAATATTTTGTTACTTAAACCATGAGAAACATGCAATCTCAAAACGTATCTTATTTAAGTTATTTCGGTTCGATCAGGTTCGATATTTTAATAATACTGTGTTAAATGTGTAGGTACCCTACTTATACTTCATTGTTACGAGAAGGAAAACATTACTTTTGCTGTCATATGAATCCCAAATTTATAATATGTTTTCGTCCATTTACAACGTCATTAACAAGTACGTATCTTTTGAAAAATTCATTGGAATACCATTGCAATTCGATTATATGTTTGGGGGAAGAGTGGGGTCCCCCTTTTTTTTGTTACGGATACCTAAAAAATACATTATTCTCATTTATAAGGTGTATATCTTTTGTGATTATGTTTGATTGCATTATTTTTGGGTGTATTATGTAAATTTTGTATCTTATGACAGAACTATGTAAACTATAACTGGACATGTACTAAAATGTAAGATCATTTATGTCATCGTCGATATTTGATATTATCAGTGTGTTGTCGAAATGTAACGTTATTTTAGAAACACGCGCTCCGATTATTTATGGAATAAAAAAATGCGTCTATGAGTAAATATAATGGCGCAAATTTCGTATAAGCAATTGATATTAATAAGTCTCAGACCCTATAATAAATATAACTCGATATTAATTACAATGTGAATGATTATCATAAAAACTTCACAAGCGCGAGTTAGAATAACATCGTTATTGTCTTACAGCGACATCTATTGAGAACGAATGTAATTACTATCCAGTGATATTGCAAAGAGATAATTGTTCGTAAATCTGCGCGTTGTAATAAGGTATTGTGCCTTAACTATCCATGACGGGGCGGTGTCACATAAGCCCGATACAGACGAAGCGCACTAAAAAAGTTTATAAAAAAGTCCGGTTTACACGTTACGAAGCGTAAGTGATATGTATACACACATATGCTTTGTGCCAGAGAGGAGGACAATAGGGTTCGGCCAGGGCGGGGGGGGGGGGGGGGGGTTATGTCCTCTCCCAATTCACACTTCACACATTCGTTAATACTAAGTTTACTAAACACCCGCAGTTGTTACTTCGCAGTATGTAAACGGGGCATAAGCAAATGTGTTCAATTTCTGATATTTCAGTGGTATTTCTTGCGCCAGCTACTGCGCTTTGTCTGCAACGGGCAATAGATTTAATTCACTGACGTGTAGCGTGTTGATGGTAGAGTTTTTATTTTACTACTTGGATGTCACGAATAAATTTTCCACAAATACATTAATACGTTGTTTTAATTTAAATATTATTAACATTTGATATGTCGTTTTATATGTTGTGCGACTGTTTTATGGCTTACTAAGGATCAACAGTAAAATCCAGTTGTGATAATGTAGGTACTATTATACAACCAGGTACCGGGCTGGGTCTGCAATACCATGAATATATCTATACATATAAATAAAATTGGAGTGTCTGTTTGTAATATTAAAATAACCGCTTTTTACTAAGTGCATTTGGATGTATACACGTTACCTATACCGAAACAACATTTTTTACAATTTTTGTCTGTCTGTCTGTCTGTCCGTCCGTCTGTCTGTCTGTCTGTCTGTCTGTCGGTCTGTCTGTCTGTCTGTCTGTCTGTCTGTTTGTTCCGGGTAATCTCTGAAATGGCTGGACCGATTGTGACGGGAATTTCACTGGCAGATAGCTGATGTAACAAGGAGTAACATAGGCTACTTTTATTTTAGAAAAAAAAAATTGGATCTCGAAAAAAAATTAAAACCAATGTTGCAGCGCTGCGCCTGATTAAAGTTTGATAGCAACAATCTGCAATGCGTCCCGCGGGATCAGAACGCGAGCAGGCTGTTGCCAACGGCTGAGCCTTTGTTAAATACCACGCGGACGAAGTCGCGGGCAACAGCTAGTTTCAAATATAAGCTTTATTCTGTATTGCCGTTTCTGAATCGACAAAAAGTGTTTTAGAATTCTTGATTGTGGGAGTGTTCCAGCATCACGGCAAAACTACTGGATCGGTTTCAATAAGGCTTTTTCTATTAGCTAATTGTTAATTTAACTCAAAGGTATGACGATGACTATTGGGGATTGAGCCTATGTTCGCATCGGCGGAGCCGCGGGCAACAGCTAGTGACTAATCTATACTTTTACCCCTAAATTTATAGACTTTTATAATTTTACCAAACGTCATATAGTACCGCGCAAAGCAAAACTTTTGTGCGCAGCACTATATGACGTTTGATAAAATTATAAAACGTCTATAAATGAGACGGTTATACTATAACATTATAAAGAGGTTAAGTATGTCAGTTTAGATGTAGGGGGTAATCTCCAAAAGAACTGATCTGATTCTTATAATTCCTTCACTAAACATAGCCTAATATACTCAGGGATAATGTAGCTTACACTACTGCGGGTGGAGCCGCGGGCAGTAGCTAGTAAGCAATAAAATGGATAATACAAGGATTGATGGTCCTGGTATACTTTTGAGACAGAGGGTGCGTGAGGTAAGGGGTATGATATAATTCATAGTTACACCACAGACCTAGCCCCGATCCACCCACCTGGCCCAGTGACCCAGTAATGCGGAACTGATCGACGCTAAAAGGTGGTCGAGTGCCGGCGCGTGCTCGACAGTCGATGTATCGACGTTTCAGCTCAAACGAGTGCGGTAGGTGCGGTGCTTGACGCGACACTGGCTAGTGATGTGACAGTAAATATCGATACTCGATAAATTAGGAGTTGACAAAATTACGCTTGTCTGAGTGGAATTCAAATTAGAAAATTTTTGAACGCAAACTTAACGCTCTCAAATGATATTTTAGCAGTAGTTAGCGATATCACCGTGATCAACCACAATTTATAAAAGTAGTCTTCAAATCCGCCAACCACGAAGCATCACGCACGGCTTGTTACTAATTTGGCCAGGTTTTTGAATGAAACCTATACGAATTTGACGTGTAGTATGGTTGCACCGCAACACTGTCAGTAAGACTCGAAATAAAGACAATATATAATGTTACTGAGCAACATGATGTGTAAGAGGTCTATGCAAAGCCCTGGGCGTGGTCCAGCTGATAAACGGAAGACCATAATAAATGTAAAAAAAAACATCGATAACTCTATCGATATAATAGTGTCATCGCTAATCCATCGTCGCGAAGTGTAGGGCAGTCAGCGTTTTGCAAACGGGTTGAGTAGCGCAGGTGCTTAGCCGTTTGTGGCTCGAGGGGCCGCATGTGGGACGACCTTTATAAATAGGCCACCGAAGAATCACATATGGGGAAGAATTACTACGATCTATCTGCCTAAAAGTTAGGATATTTCTTAGTCTTTCTGTTGTGGATAGTAACACTTCTTATTAAGCAGGTTAGCTATCAAGGCTAAGCTAAGCTATTTCAGCTAAATAACACTGACAACGGACGCGCGGAGAAGTCTGAATTTTTTGTACCTAACCACCAAATATTTTGATAGCCAACTTGTTAGAACGTTTGTGTTGAAAACAAGTGTTCAAACCCAGGTTTACACTGCTGGGACTTCTAATTTTAAGTGGGAATCTCACTTGCGAAACGGATAAAGAAAACCTGTGAGGATCTAATTAGTTCTCCAAACATTATTATTACCTAGTAAGTAACAGAATTCAAACTAAAACAGTCCCACTACTATCTACCTATAACTTCTAACTTTACGGGTAGTGTCTCGGGGCGGTTGTTTACCCTCGCTGTCCCGCGGGTGCACTCGAGATAAAAACTGATTGCGCGTGTTAACGCCACCTGGCACGCACCTGAGCGATACAGCCCCCAGGAGTGCGTTTGTGAAGTGGCACCACAGCTTCAGGATACGGTGAGGATGTTTACGTTGTTATGAACTAGAAAAGGGGACCATTTATGCTGTTCACGTATTATGAAGAGCGTTGTTATATAAGTTCTACTCAGCATACGGCATCTTTCTGTATGATGTTATTTTATTTTGTTCTAGGTAGGTAATTATATACTCAGCGTCGTTACTTATACACTGTAATTTATATTGGCCTTCTAGACCTATGAGTGCTTTCGAACTGTACAATGCATTAATTATTGTTATTTGACAACACTTACAATACGGACAATGATATCAGCTAACATATTAGGCGCGCTGAACTCTCGGGCTGTGTGCTGCCGACCATTCTGAGTTGTTAGCCATCGTTCCCTGGCCTCGCTGTACCGGGGAGGATGGCCCTAACCCCTATTCTCATAATTACGTAGGAAACAGTTCCTAATTGTACCTTCATTGTCAGTGCAAACTTCAAACGAAAGCTATCCATTGAGCTGATCAAACCCAAAATACTCAAAATGACAAGGTGTGAGACAATATATCCACAATCAGGGCGTCTGTAATAAGCCGCCCTGTAATTTGAAGTGATTACAGGCCGCACCGACATGCAACTTGTAATTATTGGACGGTATCCAATCCTATTCAGTGTTGGGGCAATAGAAAAGGTTTCGTGAACTTTGATTGTGTAGAGCCGTGTACCGACTTAGTGCGCTGCCTCGCTCATAATATGGTTCTTCGGCCTCGTCGGCCTCGTCGGCCTCGTCCGGTCGCTGTCATTTGTAATTGACCTCGCGTATTAGCTGGCCATTTAGCACACTGACTCATTTTTATAGCCGCTTACATACAGATCTCAACGTTCTTCAGAAATATTTCATTCTGCATAATAAATCTACACTTCTATCTCTTGGCCAAATCGTTTGATATATCTGTGAAACCATTAAATTTAATTTATCGAATAGAATTCATCATCATCAACTTTTGGTCAATATGGCTGGTGAAATGACTGAAAGAGTGGATTAAACTTAGTGTTTGTGTCAATAAGGTCCGATCAAAAACTAAAGATGTCCGGTGAGGCATGTGCCCGAGCCATTCTCGCGAGGTTGTGCGGTCAGTCAGTACTCGGCTATTCATGATTGATGCTCAGATCAGCTGTATATTAATAAGATGGGTAGGTGTACCTAATCAAACGCCATTCAACCACGAATTTGAATTGCAATTGAGTAATAAAATAATACTTTATTAAATTCACTCATATAGTGCTAAAAGGCGACAAAAGGAATTAACACTATGCCCCCTAAATAACGGCATTTGTATGGTGATGATCTCGCACTTCGTCAATTTAAAGTTATGCATTTATTTTGTATACACCTACGACCTATTATAGGAAAACAGTTACTTCGACTACTAAACTCAGTACCTATACTAATCAAGATAGCCTACAGAAAGATATTGTATTAATTGTAGCCTGAAACGAGTTTGGCTCAGCATTAATTTTAGCAACTAATTAGAAGACCGTCAAAATATTCAACTTTCGTTAACATCCATAAACATCGAAGCCCGCCAAACGCAAAGTCCCATCGATTGGCATAATCGGCTCAGACAGGTGAACTCTGATGGCGCCATTTTAATTTGCGCCTAATTTTGGCGTTCGCTGTTAAAGCGGATTGCCAACTTGGTAATGAAGCGGCCGAAGTTAGCCTCCGCGGGGAAGCTGTTTGGAGTTCACTTTTATTGCTAGCTTTTGTCCCTGGGATAGGTTTACGAACCGATCCTCGTGTGGGTACTGAAGCCTCTATTTAATATCGCCTTGAATAGATGCTACATGTAGGTAATAATACCTAAGTAAAATTCTTCTTGTTTTATTTAAATTGGTCATCGGCTAGGTACTCACTACCCCTGATGATAATGATGTCAACGATGATGATGATGAAATGAATTCCCTGCCTCCAGAACGCGGTGGATGCTTTACCTACCGCAAAAATTAAGAAGTACCTACTACGATTGAAGTAGACAATTTAAGAAGTGGCCACTGATTGCTTTAGTATGGGAAAAATATTCAAAGTAACCATATACGAGGGCGTTACCTTTCGAGTAATTAGTAATATTTCTCAGTAGACTTGGGGCTGAGTGCAGTAGGTACATAGTAATTGGAAAAAAAACGGAACAACCCTACTGCGTAACTGCAATCGCTAAGAAGAAACATTCGAATCACTTCGAGTTTACATTAGTGTTGTATAAGTTATCGATATTAAGGTGTTCATGTTAAGACGGGCGCCGTGTGCCGCGACACGCGCGCCCTCTGCCAGCGCCCCGGTCCCCCCATAAGGCAGGCGAATGTCGATGGTTTATTGAAATCACTTAGTTTGTCAATGAATATAGTAGCAGTAAAATTTTATGGGCGGTTGTTTTAAAAGTGTGTTTAGGATTGGTGTTTTATGTGGGGTTTTTACCTATGAACGGCTAGAGCAGCTATGATTTTAGTTCCTACACTGTAGTCTTCTAAGTATAGTTTAGAATAGAATCTATGCATTAGTTAGTACATTACTTTTGTCCTTAGGACAGATTATTTTTCTTAACGATAAGCGCAATTCGCATTTTTTTTTTTTATTTCGTATCGCTGTTTTCGCATCGCGGGAAAACTAGTTGACGGCTTTTGATGAAACATTTGGAATGGAATAGCTTATAGCCGGGGGCGTTAATATATTTAATAAACGGTATTTCATAACCTTCTGGATTCTGACCTCCAAATCTAATAAATAGACAATTATATCGATATCGATTATCGAATTTGCCACCACTAGCGACACCTTACGGAATATATTACTTCGTGCCACTGAATCTAATCACGATCTGATGGATTAATATCAACCGGTATCAGCCGTGTCTAACCCACCGACCATTATGTACCCACCCCGTTACAGGACTAAATATTCGCGGTAAACTCTGTTAGTCTCTATGGTAACGTAATGACGTTCAAAATCGATTGATTTGGTTCTAAAATAACAATTGTACATTAAAATATTGAATGTTTAGGGTTGTCAAATATTGAAAATGTTGGATCCGGTAAAATGGGTTTTAATGTAAGTACCTTTACGATCCTATACAACACATACACAATTAATGTTTTTTATACATAATTTAACAGGAAGATTGGTCGACGCAACCGGCGACCCAAGGGCTGGGCATTTCCTCGCTCAGCGAGTAGCTTTAGCTTTAGCTATTCAGCGAGGAAATGCGGCCAGCATCTTGGGTACGGTACCGCAAGTGCCAAATATTAAGTAGGTAGCTTTTAATTTTTTTTTTAATAATGTAATTTTCATCGTTACGATTTCTTGTAATTAGCATTTAAGAATAAATTAATATCTAAACTGCTATATAGTATTTGGTACCATACATGCGATAGTCGTATAGGCATGATATCGTTTACCTAATGTTACATATTTATTAGAAGGTATTAGGAACGATACTGTTCAATATAGTAAATAATAAGGAACAGTAATTACTTAAAGAAAACTTTCTCTTTATTGCATTTTTTGTAGTAAGTAATCATAACCACTCTGAAGATTCACGCATTATATTTGAATTGACCATACATCTCTGTTCAAGTTTGAAATTTGGACAGCCCTAGTGACATCGGGGGCCTATTGTGAAGATTGATCGCACCTGCGTTTAGTTAGAATCGTTTAATGCGCTATGAGATTATGTGTCCGAGCGGGTTTAATGATAGAGTGATAGATGTCGGGATTATACACGCGTGATATATAGACTAGAGAGTTTAATAATTAGTTTTTATAACACATTGTTTTATGATTACATACAAAATTGATTTGAAAGTGTTCCTATTTTAATAAACGACTCTACAACTAAATTCGGCATTTATAAAATATCTGATTTCACTTGGTTTATTGTTTGTATGTACGTCGCAGCAAAGGCATTTGAAAACAATTATGAATCTCGAAGCCGACCGACCCAAGCACGCAAAACATGATAGGATTAGACTAGGACCAAGAAGGTTAGTTTATCTATTTTACTGTTCATATATTAACCCACAAAAGGCTTGTAATATCCCCGAAGGGGTAAAGTCCCCAAGTGGTATAGAAAACACTCCATCCACGACTTCTTAAAATACTTGGGCTCATTTAAATCCTACTAAAAACGTTCCCGTCATGCTATTATCTCCGTAAACTCTTATAAACAGATTAGCACCTCACGAACGAGAGGAACCGGATATAATCCACCCAACAACTGTATCTGTCACCCCACTCAACAAAAAAATAAAAAAGATTTTCTTCAACAAAAGGTGTCTTTTTATCCGAAACGAGCACCTGCTCCTTCTGAAACTTCGCTGAAACTTCGCTGAAACTTTGGTAGAAGTTTGCACCGGATGTTGTTATCGGCCGGAAGCGCTTTAGGCGGCTTCCTGTTTTGACGGACGTGGAAAAAAAATTGGAATATTTTTGAAGTGTCTTGAACAGTTGTGATATTATCTTTAAATGTCGTTACTTACCTCATTATAGTATCTTTGTCAAATCTCCCAAATAAAACAATTCAGTCGCATTTCTATATCATTGCCATTTCATTGTGAGTTGATTGTGCGAGCAGATATATGATTCGGTGTTTCAAGAACCAGTTTCAATCAACATACCTATCAATCTTACCAAATACAAGTTACAGAATTTAGCTCGGAGCGCTTACCTAACTCAGGAGTTTTGAAAAATGGCATTCACATCACCCGGAGTGACGGCTCAAGATAAAAGTTTTGTGAGAGCTCGTAGCCGACAGCCGCGGGGCGAGTAGGTAATGCACCTTGCGTGAGGAGCTTAAGAGGGATTTATATCTAGTAAAAAACTTTAAGATAGTAGTAAAGTAGACAGTGTATATGGCATGGAGATTGATGACATCAGTACAATTAAATAAATACTGAAGTATTTTTTTTTTTGTTTTTATACATTACTAGCAAACCTGGCGAACTCCGTTTCGCCACCAGATGAATGAATTTTCTTTGCTATAAACCTCACGGAGCCCGAGACCTTTCCAACGAATGCAAAACCGTGGAAATCGGTTCGTGCGTTCTGGAGTTATAGCGTCAGGAAGGAAAACCCGACTTATTTTTATATAGTAGATAAGCAAGTATTTGATCTCGATCTCACCTGATGGTAAGTGACGATGAGATCTACGATGGAGCATACTTGCCTAGGTAGGAAGGCGGCAGTAGATCGAGACGCTACATTCACTAGGCACATGCAGCGCAACTGATCTGACCCGCCATCCATGAATGGCAACACCGAACATCATGCCAGAACACGACTAGGCCGCTTGGCGACATGGCTTTGTTCAGTGGGTGGTGACTAACCTCGGCCGAAGCCTACCACTAGTAGAGTTGTAACCTAGTTGGCACCACCCAGGGTCACGTGTAGGGTATCTCGAGGCTACTTAATTCTCCTACGGACGAAGGTGACTCGACCCCATTATAGGCAAGTTATCTTGCTTTGGTCAGCCCCGAGTCTGCGTTGCATCATAACATAACTTGCATGCTTTGATAGTATTTTAAACCATCATTATCATCATATATGAATTAGTTCTAGACTCCTATATAGATAATACCACTATGGCTATATAAATATGGTCGTTTAATTACGAGGTGGTAGACTTACGGCATACCTAGCCACATCTGATAATGTAGTGAACCTGGGAATGAATGAAAAAATCAAAGCGGAGGGTTTTCAGCGGCTGTTCAACCTATTTCGCCATTCAAATAACGTACTTTTAACACCTGCATCTCCGGAGCTCTAGTAGAAGAAAATTAAATAAAAAAAATCAAGTTCTCTACCTACAAGAACATCATAAACAAAAAATAACAAACAATAAATTCGTGTTGATACTGAATTTATAAACCAAACGTTCCGACTGGAAAATCTTAACAAGCATCGAGGGTGAATCACCCTATTCTTGTCTTACATTACAATATTCACGAACGGTCGCGAACTCATAAAAAATTGGACAATATCATCAGCAGGGTAAGGTGGAGTAATTAATGACTCGTCCGCCCCCCGGCGCCGCCCGACAAGGTGCCGACCGGGGAAAACACTTTTAAAAACTTTTCCACCCGCAAATTATTAATAGGTTTCTACGTAGATGCGTAAGGCGGGCGAGATAGCGTTGTCGATGCCTTTATTTTTCGTCTCTACATTTTCTGATTTAGTTCTTCGTCCTAGTCTACATTGTATTTTATTTTAGAGTCGGCCTCCATTAACCCCTGATTGGGCTAATTGCAGATATTTACTACTGCTCGATGAGGCTCTACTATCGAGATTACTCGTCACCTAGGGTCTGCAATGAATGACTGTGGACATTGCAAAAATTACAACCTTAACTAGTTAAGGGACTTCCAGCTAAACGTGCCCTCCGAAGCACATACTCATTTTCCTAAGAACCTCAACATTCTACTATACTCGTACTACTTTGATCAACTATAAAGAAAATTAATGCAACGAAGTGCCTCTATGTGTCAATGATTAACACGAGCACATGGATTTTCTTTTTCACGTGCGCATTTCAAATGCATATTGAAAGGTCTTTGGGTACATTGTGATAGTTGGGTAAGACTACAAAAACATTGCAAAAGGTTAATTAGCGAATTGCTCGGGCGTTATATCGATAAAAGTTTATTTCTCCATCACTACAAAAATAACACCTTGCAACGATGTAAAAATTAAGAAAGAAAGATTTTTAAACCTCCGCCGCCCGGCCCCGGCCGAGTTAGTGCCGCCACATTAATTCAATGTCGATTACGTTCGACCCAGCTTTCCTCTCGTAAAAATCGTACCTGAAACTCACTGGAATGACTGACGGCAGTTTGTTATTACTTGGACGTTCGCTTAATGGAGTTAAACTTCTGCTAACGTAAAAATCCTACGGCGAAAAGTTTAGTCGATGTTATTTTTTCTTTGCACATTGTACAAAAATAAATTGGTGTCACACCTCTGGGATTTTCGGAAAACCTTGCGAAGATGCCTGTTGTACTATGGCTCTAGTCTCCTTATGGAGAAATATAGTTTTAAAACGTGGTGCAACAACGTGTTTTTTTAGAAATAGATGAATCACACCTTTTATGCCGTAGGACATTTTGGTGTGTCTCTATCTTTTTGGTGTACCCACGTACAGACAGTCCGATTCATATAGATGCATCTGGACAGGTTTATGCAGAGTTGTTATCGAATAGTATAATCGGGATAGCAATATTGCCCAAGTATAGTTTGTTTCAAAATTGTATTAAATGTGTAGTTCCCATACATTTTCGTTAGATTTATCTAAAATGAAAATAGCGAAAGGTCAACAAATCACTGTCGTTTACCGTCGAGCGCGTTTTCAATTTGTGCCGTCTCACGGTAAGTGCTGGCTGCGTGTGTGTTGTCCTTTGTCAACGGAGCATGGATGTGGGAACCGCAGATGAGGTATATTCGGTCCCTATCTAGAGCAGCCTCTTTCACCTTATACGACATGATTCTGATCCTTTCTTCTTCTTCTTTCTTTCTTCTTTTCTATCAGGAAATATCAATTTCATTATAATAATAAACCGATTAAAATATACATTGATAGCCAAGTTGGTAGAACGCTCTCGTAAGAAACAAGGGTCGTATATTCAAACCCTGAGTCTTAAGAGATTTCTAGATTTCATGTGTGCGAATCTCATTTTCAAACGTGATTTTTGCTGAGCGGTGAAGGAAAACATCATGAGAAAACCTGCATCTTTCAAGGAACCTAAATGGTTCTCGAAAGATATACGACGTCCGTGAACCCGCACTATATCAGCTCGGTGGACTATGGCCTGGATCCTCCTCGCATCGACGTAAAGCCCGTTACCAGTAGCGGGACATTAAATATGTGTAATAATTATAAGCTGCTTTATTTATTCGAATTGGTGTCTTGTTCATTCATTGCTTAGGACCTATTTGATTTGCCGTATCCAACATTTCTGTGTTGCATGCGAAGTGCATCTGCCGTGAGTTCCATGCACTAATAATAATTTATTTGTTCGCATTGTCTGCGGCGCTTAGTTTAGGAATTTCGAGCACTACACATTGGAAATTAAATCTTTTATCTATCGTCGTCTGTCTTCTGAAAAGTTAATTATTTCTACGGTATAGGTGGGTATTTCTCCAGTAATAAGTCTAGTCAATGATTTAAATATCTTTGTCAAAATACAGTGAAGATATTCTAGAAATATTTCAAGGCATATTCACGTACATCGAATCCAGATATATCTAGAGCAAAAAAACCACATCATATTCAAATCTTCCGTATATATAAAAAGGGAAAATATAGCATCCATGTTTTTACTCACATTTTCACGGGAAATTGATCGAAAATTAAAGAGCCAACGTGCAAGGATCTTTATCCGCATCGCCAATAACTTAATATAAAGGTGGATAGCAGTTTGATAACGTCGTAAAAGGTCCGCAGCCATCTTGAGATCGCGTAAACCTCTCACGAGAGAGCGCTCAAATAATCCGGACAATAAAGAAAAATTCCAGCCCTCTTTATGAAGAGGTAAGTCCTTGGCAAATTGTGCACAGCGACTACTGTGGAGTCGTGGTATCGTTTAACCAACCACATATTTTTTAGAGAGGATGTATTCAATTGCCAAGAAAATGATTAAATTTGGTTGTTCACGGTAAGAGCCAGCTAATGACGTCACTTAACACTTAACATACATACAAAGTATATTTTAGTTATTTTGATTCTGTATTAGGGTCTGTATTGTTGAAATTTTTTGAGTAATTTCAGGTTTAAATAAGCATACAAACACACAAATTAATTAAGCAAGTGAAGTGCTATTGGCAGCAATATTAACCCAAAATAGCATTATAAAATTAAAGATACTCTACACCTCTCTGTGTCCATCAGGACATAACAGTCGAGATCCGTGCAGGTAAGAGACTGTATAAGTGGATTGCTTTTCCGCTTTCCATACAGATATTTTGTGCAAACGCACGCCCACCGCCCAGCGCTGGGGATGCAACAAATGTTATTTGACTTTATGATAATGCCGAGCAGAGTGAGGATTTATTGCAGGAACTTTCCCGATGGCTACAAAATTGAATTGAATTTACTAAGGTTGACGCTTTTGAAAATGCTCTTTTAGGAACAATTTAGAACACATATTATATTCTCTATTTAACATCTTACAACGTCTAATTTGGGGGCAGTAGAAACCTATGTAAAAATGTGATATGTACTTAAGGTACGTACGTATAAGTAATTTAATATAAATAATTTAAATTTAAATATATTTATGTGGTTTTATTCAGAAAGCTAACCGTTGCTATGTAGCAATGCAGATCAATTTGTGCAGGCTGTACGAGTATATATGAAAACTTTATCTCTGTCTAGCAAAAATAGTACAAGTAAGTAAAATGACTACAGACAAAGTCGAGTCATTTAAATTATCATAGATCCTAAATCTGTTAAATCCTAGAAATTTGCACATGCATGGTCACAACGATGCTACGTGCACCAACACAAAGAATCCACAATGAAGTCTTCAAACATTAGGTTAAGTCCTCGTGAGGTGCACAATAGGTAAGTCCCAATAATCCTGATGGATGATATCCTACTCGGGAGCCGGGCAGGGAGGGTCGAAGTGCCCCGGGGTAGCAGAGACGCACCTCCCATATGCGGTAATTCATCAGTGATAATGCGCATTTGATTGATTGGGTTGGTACATTTGAATTTGGATGGAAAAAGCGGTTGAATCACTTTTTGATGGAGTATTCATATACATTATATATTATATCTTGTATGATTTAGTTTACAGATAATATTTATACCATCATATATTATCTGTAAACTATAAATATCAATATATGTATATATATATATATATATACTAAAATATCATCATTGTTGGATCTTTCCGTATTCTCAATCTAACGATCAATATACCCTTAGATTGATTTTGGGTCTATTTCGTTTTCAACTAAACGAATTCATAGCTAGATTTAACCGGGCTATTATATTTAATCGTTATAAACCTGCTAATATCATCTTAAATGAATCTAATGGAATAAAACCTGTTTGAATTGACTTCTGAATCGGAATAGTCGTATAATCGCCGGCCCTCTTACCTGCCTTCTATCGGCCACCCACAATGATCCCATAAACGCTTTCAAGTATAATAAGATTAGTTTAAACCGTTCGTCTGGCCGAGCAGAGAACACGGTGTGCTATAAGTCATAAGAGGAGGCGAATTGTTATCGATGTTGAATATTTAGAAGCTCGATAAGTAAGTCATTTGCTAGCATATTTAAGAGATTGTAAGCTCTCAAGCAGATTACTTTAAATGTGAAATTCCTGTGATCATCTGTTAGCAGAATTACTGCTATCGTCCTATGTCCACCTTATAAGTCTTCCTCGAGTCGATTGCCTTTTCAGTGATGCCAGTATTATTTAGAATTCCTAAAAATCTTGTAAATTAACTTGAACCTCGAAAGGCTGTGACTTGTGCTTGGACATTTAAGGTGTTCACAGGGAGCGGGTTCGGCTTAAGATTAGCCTCGCAGTACCGAATTAACGACGAGCCTTTATTAGCTTCCGCCACTTACGACCGATCTGGGGTGAACTGCCACCCTTAAGTATAAACTTTACTAAAAAACTAAAATTAAAAAAAGAAACTTTTTAATCCGCAGATATATTTCTAAAATTATTATTTTCGAGCCTAGGAAAAAAACGACTTTTAAAAATATACGAATTGCTGCCGAAGTTATATACTAACTTATATATATACTAAATTCTTACCATTATTTTCGAAATGCTTTTACTTCATCAACTCTACGAGAGTAAAAACAATGTACGAGAGCAAAATATATCTCAAAGAAAAATATACCATCTACCAAGAAATTACTTAATAAAATACCTTTCAGCCACACGTGCCAAGGCACCTGTTTTCCACACATAACTTAAATGCCGCCGGCTCCCACAAAAGATGGCCTCCATTGTAGTCCAAGGAAAACGTCGTTTTTTTTCCAGGAGCGAGCTCCGTGGACCCATTGTGCGGTGGTATTCGGTAAATTAACTCGGTCTAGACGATGACCGGGAGATGAGCTATTGTTGATTTATAAGTTAAATTCTAGTGACATTACTACTGTTTTCCTATGTGAAAATAAAATGGGATTGATGTATTGATTTATCCTATTTACGACCTCGGGCTACTACTCAAGTGTTAAAGACGTTACTTTTCTTCTTCATCTTAACATTAGGTGGTAAATGTATTCATTTATCCTATTAAAGGTTTGTTTAACCATATACAGATGGACCCCACTCACAGCTTATTTGGCAGGTCTATACTAATTCTGTCATATAAGTTGTGGATAGAAACCTTATCCACTACTTATGCCTATTTAATAAATTATATACAATAGTTACTTATATACATGGAAAAACAAAAAACTAAAAAAAATACTTATTAATAACACAATAAAAATAAAATTATATACACAAAAATGCCTCCACATCGTCGTCGATGCCAAAAGTGCCCAGCAGTCTGGCCGCGTTTCCGCGCTGAATAGCGAGGCTCACTCTTTGCGCGAAATAGAGGCCAGCCCGCCGCCTTATGCCTTACTTATGATATGAAACCATTTTTTACTGAGTTTTCGGGTTTTCGTCTAACGCTCAAATTACTGCTATACGATTAGTAGGTTTATTTTTTTATATTTTATTCATAGTTTTATTAATAAAAAAGAGTAAATGTTGATGTATGAAACACTCGGAATCCGGTGAGCCTCGCAATATGCACGGCGTTGATTTGTTGATCGCCACTAAAAAAGAGTAGACACATATTCGGATAGGACAAAGTATTTTACCTACATGATTGTGTTCTTCGTCATTGTAGATTAGCTATTATGACAGTACCTTACTTCGAAATGCATAAAAGTTATTAGCATTCCATAGCACACGTATGGAAGTGTGAAAAAAATAATATAATGCTGTACTTTTATCATTTATATCGTTCCCAGATACCCATAACAATGTACGGCTCAAAAATGTAAAATATATTTTTAAAAAGAGCAACCAGGGAGTTGCTTGCCCGTTCTGCTCCATAGGAACGGTATTTCGAACGGGCGGTACAGTTGTAGCGTAGCATTTTGTAACAATTTTGACGATTCATAAGTACTGTACTTAATGGTATACTTAATTAAAAAAATATTTGATTTTTTTATTAATTTTTGAATTTTAATATTAATCGGCACAATCATTTTTTAAAACCATTACATTTAACTCAACATACACAAACTAATGATCTTACGGTCCATCAATAATTAATTTAACACAATATTAGGACTTGTTCGTGACCGTTGTATGACTGATGCTGATTAGATTATACGTATTACATGCAAGGTCATGAGATCAGTGATTGATGTTTAAAAGTTTAGTTTTATTATATATTCAAATCTAGATTTGGTTGTATAAATGAAGGTTGGTGATCGTGAGAAAGATTTTTGTGTTTTGTAAGAGTACACTGTATCAATAAATGTTTATTTTGCGACTTATCCCTAATCTATGATCTACAACGCGATTAAATAACACTTATGTAAATGCGTTAAGATAAGATTGACCTCGCGTTAAACCAAACTACCAAATAGATAATGATCTTTTCAATTGATGCATCTTTTCAATCATTAGCTTTAGCAAACATGAGAACAAAATAATCCTGGTCAATTTAATTAAAATCTCAGCGCTTTTTTATATTATTTATCCAACGTCAGAAAAAAGCATTTATGAATATTCAGAAGCTACCTCCAGATCAGAAGGATGGTTCCTATGAGTGAGAAGAGCCGTCAAGAAACTCAATGGTGACTGATATTAAAAGCAAGGCTGGTAAAGAAGACCACCTTATTGCATTTTTTTTTAATTTATTCCGTTATAGGCAAGTATTTGATCTCGATCTCACCTGATGGTAAGTGACGATGAGATCTACGATGGAGCATACTTGCCTAGAAGATACCTGTTCACTCTCGACTTCTCTCGACTTTAGCTTGGCTTCGGCTTTGATCCAACCTATCTACTTTTATTATAGAGTCTATGACAGGGCAGGGTAATAAATCAGCGAACACTGCGTGTGTCGACTGTCGCGCGCACCTACTCATGAGTTAGTGCCCCAATAGTGAGGCCTGAGGTGCACAACCAGTGTTCAGGATTTTCAGACCATTACACTATTTAATGACACCAATCACGTGTTAGATTTACTGCACTGTCGGTACGATCAAAGACTATGTAATAGGGAGAGTAATTTCATTGGTAGGTACTTAATATTCTGAAAATTGAGCAAAATTTTCAAAAAATTGCCTTGTTTCGCAAAAGTACGTAGGACTACAGAGAAAAATATATTTTGTAAAGATTAATGAAACATGGTTATTAAACAATTATTTTTAAGTAGCTTGACATAAGTGACGTAAAATTATTGTATGCGGTAGTAATACCGTATACGTACATGCATCACAAAAGATTGCGATGTTTGTTTTTCGAGCTATTTGAAAAATTATGATTTAATTTGAAACTAAGTTAACAAACAAGCGTTTCAGTAGTTTTTACGAACATTATCAATGAACAAGAGAAATTGTGTACAATAACAGGTAGGTGGATGATGTATTGCGAAAGGGAACCAGCAGCCTGGCGGAGTTCCAAGCTTGGTTCCCTCGTGCATGGGCTGCAGCTAGGTGCTTGCCTTCACATTAACTTATACCTTTTATTTTTTTATTCTGAAACTAGTAGAGTGCTTTGGCTGTGTCTATTGAATATTATACGATTGTAATAAAAATAATTTGTAACGAGTGGTCACTATACAGGTATATTGAGTCTTGAATCTGTGCTTCTTTAGTACATGTTTAGTCATTATATTTCGCAGAAAATCACAGTTGTAATTTTGATGGGAACTGTTTTTTTTTAAATTGACATATTGAAATTCTGACTTTACATAGTATTCACAAATGCGCTATAGAAGCCCAGGATCTAGCCTTGAATACACTATCTGAAACATCCTGAATAAGAAATGTATTATGAAGTTTAGTACTAATATTTAGTTAGTTAGCTAGAAAACTATTCATATGCATAGTTTTATAGCTAACGCACTAAATACTTATACTATTATACTTATCTACTGAATGACCATTGACACCACCAAGCCATTTTTTGAGTACAACATAATAATAGTAGTATTTTTAATAAGTACATAGCCACGAACCAATGAGGTAAGAATTTTTTTTTTGTTTAAAATATGACAGACACATTTTTTGGAATATAAAGATCCAAGTGTTTACCAGTATCTCATTTCTATTAGCCGTTGCAAGTTTTGAGTTACGCCTCACTGTTGGCGAACAAAGGTAGAACTTGGTTTTACCGTTTTTGTTAGCTATATAAGTTTGTTGTAGTTGTTTACTGTCCAATAGAGAGCGAGTAGTTTTTTTAACTAATATTCGACTGTTAGGATACGTGTATATTGCAACTATATAAGGTGTAACAATAATAGTAAAAAAATCTTATAAGGGCCAACACTAGGTTATAAATTAACATTCCCAAACAAATATCAATATTTATAATGTTAAAGTGTAGCGTGTGTGCGCCTCGCATGGCAACACACTGGGCCTTACTTTTTTATATTTTTTTTTGTAAAGTAATGGATAAAAACACAAGCCCACTGAGTTTCTTGCCGGATCTAATCTAGAGTTAAGGAAAAAATGTTATGACAATTTGTAAGTGCCCCCGTAGGCCTATACGAAATAAATGTTTGACTTTGACTTTGACAAATAAATCAAATTATTAGACATTTAAAAATGCACCCTGTACTGAGCGCCCGGCGAATCGCTACTGGGTCGCCCTGTTTAAAAAATCAAACACCATTTACACAATTATTTTATTCATCAACGTGATCCATGTAACTAACTGATTCATGTGTTAAAACATGTTACACTATTTTGTAAAACCTTCGATACAACACGTTCATAATCCCATTAATATTATAAATGTGAAAGTTTGGATGGATGGATGTTTGTTACTCAACCACTCCAGAACGGTTGAACGGATCTGGATGAAATATGGCACAGATATAGATTATAGTCTGGAATAGCACATAGGCTACTTTTTATCCCGTTAAAATGTATGTTTCCCGTGGGCTAGACATAGTTTTTAATCGCAGGTAACACTGCGGGGCGCAGCTAGTAATTAATAATAGTAAATTCATGGCGATAATGTACCTCTAGAAACTTCAAAATCATGTTTAAAACAATAGCAAACATTACATTTAAAACAAAGTGTAAATTCTTTCAATACCGAAGCAATCTCGATCGGTCAAGGATCCAACCGGAAGTCGTCGAGGCGACAGGTGGAGGGCGGAAATGGCGCACGTTTCCGGTGCCGGGTCCCGCCCAGCGTCCACTGTGCACACGAGTGTTGCACTTAGCTTAGCTTTAATATAAAGTTACAAAGGTGTCAAGTGTATAGTTCTGTAAGTTGGGTTGAGATATATTTTATTATCAGGAGAAAGTTAGAGTTAGTAAGTTATATTTAGAAAAATATTTGGTATATTAGCTGTTTGGCTTCAACATCGTTTAAGTACCGTAAGTCAAGGGTCAAGTAGCTGGTGGCGCGGGTCACGGTCACAAAGAATATAAATACACAATTTGAAAAGGTGGTATGTCTGTATGAAAAATAATATTTAAATTGTGGCCATCCTGAAAGATTATAGCTTTCTATAACTCTATTAGTCTGAATTTTTCTTTTGGTTTGGTCACGTGATCAAAAACGCTCTGGATTGTAGGTTGATGCGTTGTGACGTCACAACGTCGTAATCAGTGTCAGGTTATCTATAAGAGTATGGTAATATTTGGGATTGTAATGTGTTTTCAGTCATTCATTGTGATTTTTTTGCCATTAGTAACTATTATTCTCATTATAGGTCTATTCGTTTAAAAAAAAATGTGATCTTTGCTCCAGAAAAGGGTACAACCATTTTTCTAGCTTGACTTGGCAGGGGCTTTACCGTGCACCCTGATTGAAAATAGCACGGTGTGCAATACAGGCCAAGTGAGTGAGGCTACATACACTCTTTGGTTTGTTGAGTTTGAATATTATATTTACTTGTATATCTGCTATCTAACGAATATGTATTAAATAAAGGGAACAAACGTTCGTATGTGGAGATTGAAAACACGTGTAGTTCAAAGTGCAATAAATAAGGCGCGGGGCACACGAGCGTCTAGACGCTTAATCTAAAGCACTTGACTCATGCGCCGCCGCCCTGCGCTCAGTCCATTTTCACCCATGTACGCCTACTAAGATGCTAGAAAAGCTTTTACGACTATTATAATAAATACACAATTTTTTACATTAATATTATGTAGAGCAGTTTTCTTTATTAATGATACCAACCCTTTTAATGTCCCACTGTTGGGCATAGGCCTCCCATCAAAGCGAAGGGATTAGGCCATAGTCCACCACGCTGGCCCAGGGCGGGTTGGCAGACTTCAAACGTCTTTCGAGGGGTTCTGTCAGACATGCAGGTTTCCTCACGATGTTTTCCTTCACTGTTTAGGAAGTGATAATCATTGTTGAAAATGAGATTCGCACATGCAGTCCAAAAATCCCAGAGGTGCGAGCTAGGGTTTGAACCGGCGATTCCCGTTACCGCAACAAGCGTTCTATCAGCTTGACTATCACTGCTATTTTTCAAGTACTTAATGTATTTTAAATAACAATATTTTATTTTTACAAAATCTTCTTCTGTTGAAACTACTCCTCGAGTGGCGAATAGCATCTATAAACTGAGAGTAGCTCCGACAAGCATTCGATAGATATTGTTGGGAATTACACTGAGAGACTGCTCAATCAATAAAAGAAAGACAAGAAAAAGGCAGCATCTATAAATATGTAGCGACCTCTTCAACCGCACCACAAGCTACACGGAGGGAGCTGCAGACGACATTTAAAACAATTGACAACTCTCCATACAATCCTGAAACGCGCTATGAGAGCTTTCGGAGCACGTAACATATATACAAGATCCCGACAATAACCGTTGAGGCAGGCATACCACCCGCCCGGCTGGAATATCTTCCCTTTCCCGCTAAAAAATGATTGCGAAAGCGAGTAGAAGATTGTTTATTTTATAAGTATTCCTAAGATATACCGTATCCAACACAACATAGTTCTGCGCGAGTGTAGACAATAGATAATGGCTGGGCGAAGTATTCAGTTCACCTTATTCACCTCCACAGCGGATACATTGTTTCAGGCTGCAATATGTCCACCGCGTCCGATGCAAACGCCCACCGGTTTTATTTTAACCTTTACGGTACATCTTTGCGGTTGTTTATGTTACGAGTTTCATTTGATTGCTTTGCCAGCAAAGTTGTACGTCGTTGGTCTAGTCAAATTGAGAACGATTTTGACACGAATAGGAGTGGATTTGCATCGCCAGTACGTACGTGTTTTTTCGCAATAATAATTAGGTAACACACCACAAACAATATGTTTTACTGTGACCTCGATTTTAGTCCATATGTGGCATGTATATGGCTAACCGAGGCTAAGCGGTGGTTCTTCACATACAACACAATAAAATGTAAGCGAAATTCGCAACCTATCCCCAAAGTGATTGCGGTGATATAATAATTTCGCGCTACGCCTAAAAATATGCGAAGCCTATTACAACGGTAGTTATCGTCGCCGGTTGCTCGCGGCAATACGCGTGTGGGGCATAGACTAGCGACAAATAAACAGATATTAACAGATACCGAACGCAAAAATACTACGCAACGCGGAGACGCGTATTCGGTAGCAATTTTTCCGCCGACACAGTAGTATTTGGTAGCTATTTTGCCGCCCACTATCGAGCGAGATAAGGTCTTATTTTTTATGTTTTATCAAACATACGCATAAAACGGACGACACTTAAATCCCTAATTAATAGAAAGCTTTTATTTAGTGTATACGTAAGAAAACTTTCACTGCAATGTTCTTCTGAATGTAATTCATTTTGTTAATACTTTTTAAATACCTCGTGTTGCATGTTAATCTGTAGGTTAAAAGCAAGAGATTTAGAAAGAGTCTTTTAAGAGAATTAAGAACATGCTTATTCATATTATGTAAGTGCTCAGTCGCAGCTAAAATGTCGAGCAATAATATTCCAAGAGCCCGATGGTAACACGTAAATCGTCTTTGCGACAAAATAGTCGCAAGTGGGAGTAACCCCCGTACGCGAGTTCAGATTGTATTATTTATTGTGCAGGTAGTTTGGCCGCGCGCCAGCAGATAGCGCGCGCAAGATTTTTAAGCCACCGTCGTATTTTAGGACGCTATAATTTAAAACATTAATCACAAAAAGGTGGAAAACATTTACAAGGAATATTTTGTTGCGATTTTACTGTGAGAGTAAAGAATAAACAATTAATGGAGACTGCATAATTTTTGATTTCAAAAATATCCGTACTTTAAACCTTATTCTGGGGTAGTCTAAATCGCCGTGAGTCGTTGGTATGGAAACCATAACGCCTGCAATCCCTGAAGGGGTAGAGGTGTACTGCAGTGCACCTACATTCCCTGATGGTATTTTTTGTAATGTATATATGTCAGCGATCCTGTTCGCAAAGTCGGGCCATATTCTGCCCGGCAGTCGGTCTGCGGATTACGCGGTTTTCAAAATACGCTCCGGTTTCCTCGTATTGTGGGTTCCAGGTTAGAATCCCGGCAAGGGCAAACTTTTGAATGATGAGTACGAATGTGTGTACCCAAGTCATGGTCGTCTGGAATCTATACTAAGATAGCCCCGCATCCTAGTACGGTACCCATAATACAAGCTTTGCTTAGTTTGGGACCGTATTGTTTGTGTTTGTCGGGCGATATTTATTTATTTATACAGTGTATGTATATAATAATAATAATTCCAGCCCTTTGTAATGTCTCACTGCTGGGCACGGGCCTCCCCTCAATGCGAGGGGGATTAGGCCATATTCCACCACGCTGGCCTAGTGCGGGTTGGCGGACTTCACACATCTTTTGAGGGGTTCTCTCAGACACGCACGTTTCCTCATATTGTTTTTCCTTCACCGTTTAGCGAGTGATAATCGTGGTTGAAAATGAGATCCGCACATGAAATGAAATCCCAGAGGTGGGAGCCGGGGTTCGAACCTGCAATCCTCGTTATCGAGGCAAGCGTTCTACCAACTTGGCTATCACTGCTATATAGTGTATGTATATGTTTGCCTATTTACAATGTATCCGAGCACCTGAATGTAAAAGTTAACAGGCGTCGGTCCATTACCTCGCTCGTTTACAACGTTATTCATGCGCCGGGATGGCGTTATGCCACCTACATAACATTCTCATTTCTGTGAGGAGCTAAGAACGCGCGTATAATCATGCCATAGGGACTTTTTTGGTTGTTATGTTGTTATTTATTAAAGGATACTGGCAGTCGTTAGATATTTCGTTAAAAACTGATGCGTATAAAAATATATAGCGTAACAAACACCAACTGTTTGGGCTCAAACTAGGAATGGCACCATACAATGTTCTAGGGTTTCGCGTTTCCAGTAACAATCAGACTTGGAATAATTATTAAAAGGCCATTTTGTCTCAACGGGAATAAAATCCACACACGCTTTTTTAAAGATGACTATAACCTTCTACGACTACAGGCCTAAGGTACAACTACAATTCCTACTTTAATGATATTTTTTATCTTGTCTCACTACAACATAGAACTATCCTTGTCAGGCAAGCCTACAAGGTCCAATAAAGACACGGGAGGGCGCGTTAAGCCAGTCATCTTGTTTTTGTAAACAGCCCCGAACCGCTACGCTGTAGCGTAGTAGGGGTGCGCTACGGGGCTACGGTGTAGCTTGCTCGCGGGAAAAGTATACAAGTTAGGTCTTATGGGTTTAGTTAATTTTTATATGTAAGACTTGAAAATAAAAGATATTCTCAAAAAAAAAATATGTTGCAGTAAAATGAATCGTATTGCGCGTTATCAATGATAGATATTCCAAAAACGCAATCATTCCAAATTTATCAATATTAAAAGAAACCTGTATCTATTTATAACCTAAATGGAAAGAGTAATATAAATATGTAGATCCCTTGATACAGACGATAAAGCATAACGGTCAGTGAGCTTTGTTTTTCCACAGTTAATTATTTCCAGTTAACAAGGTGTTGTCTCTTCGCTTATTTATTGCTTTGTGAGCGTTCAGCGTGAAAATATTACAGTGACACTGATTCAAGCGATAAAATATATTATTCACAATATTTACGTAGCGAAATTGTGATATGTGTCATACTTTATTTCAAAAGGTTTCTAATAAAAAAACTACGGCCGAATACTCAAATGATACTTAAATATTGAAGACACACTCAACTGTTTGTTGATTATCATTTTGTATGACGATTTTGATTATTTTAAGGTTTTTTTTTTTTTTTATTTTTTTATTACTTTATAGGCAAGTATTTGATCTCGATCCCACCTGATGGTAAGTGACGATGAGATCTACGATGGAGCATACTTGCCTAGGTAGGAAGGCGGCAGTAGATCGAGACGCTACATTCACTAGGCAAATGCAGCGCAACTGATCTGACTCGCCATCCATGAATGGCAGCACCGAACATCATGCCGGAACACGGCTAGGCCGCTTGGCGACATGGCTTTGTTCAGCGGGTGGGTAGTGGGTGGTGACTAGCCACGGCCGAAGCCTACCACCAGTCGAGTTGTAACCCGGTGCGGTTAGTCGCGCACATTAAAAACATAGCTAATTAGAAGCGTGTACCGCATCTGCGTATACCGCAGATATAGCTTATAGCTTTAGTTGGAGCGCGATCTCTAAGCAATGTTTCACACGGACGCTCGTTAGTCAAGGCACCTCGCGGAAGAATTAACTGCTGTATTTTGACACTTATTACTAACACAATACAGGTTTGTTTTTATTCCGTCCCCAACAAGATTTATGCTAAGTGGCCCGTGTGACTTCTAGATATTTATGTTTCTTTCAACAAGAGGAACAGTCTAGTATTATGAATTACAGGAAGCTTGTGCCATTAGGATTACTAATTAGTATCAAGTACTTATTGAATTATAACTAATTTTACAGATTTTATTGCGTATATATTGTTTTCACGTTTCCGACGTTTCAGCTGCTTTACAGCAACCATGGTCACGGGAGGACTGAGGTGTTTGACGTCCTATTGTTATAGTTTGAACCCTACATTCAAACTACTAGATCAGGTTGATGTCAATTATTAATAGAGGTCAAACACATTACTATTTGCTAGGATTTTTATTGATTACGTCACCACCATAGACAATGAATCAAACATTTATTCTTTCCACTACCACACTCGTCTGCTATAGAACTAACCATGAGCCATCATTTGTCATACACAGACAATAGGTGCTTGGTGTTTTTTCACCATAAATTCATGAGTTTATGGCCGCGGTCCCTCTATCGCGTGACGTAGCCGTTATGGTGTGTTTATGGTTTCGGGACAGGTAGGAGGGGAGATGTTGAAGCATCATTTTAGTTTATGGTTATTTATGGGAGAAAAATGTTTCATAAGTTTGGGTAAATCATAAATATCGGCGAATGATGTAAACAAAGTCCTAGGTTAGAATTCAGGCAGGAGCAAACTTCGTGCGGGAAGCCCGAATGTCTGTACTTCTGTACTACGTTTTGAACTTACTAAGTGAGCGTTCAAGTATTACGTAACGAATTTGAGGGGAGGGCGGGGTCTTCTGAAACGGGGGGGGGGGGGTAAAGAAGAACGTTACGACGCGTTACATGGAGGGAGTGGGGGGGGTCAAAGATCTCTCAAAAATTGACGTTACGTAATACTTGAACGCTCCCTATTGGGCAAATCTCGAATTATATACCTAGATTGTAAATACCCTGTCAAAGGTCACACGTGATATGCAATTACGCGTAGGTACATTGGCGTAGTTACGCGTCGCGCCGGCAGAGGCGTCTTTGATCTCCACGCGTGACTTACACAAAGGGATTTTTCTACTATGTCGTGTGAGGGAAGGGCTTGCGCTATTATCTTTTGGATATCTAACTGATAAATAACGCGTTCACTTATAATGTAAGTTATAACAAAAATAGTTTAAAATATTTACGCAGAGCTAACAATAGGTTATAAGGAAACATTCTAAAAGAACTAAATCAATTATTTGACATTTAAAAAATGACACACTGTACTGACCACAAAGCCAAAGGCAAGGCAAGCTCGCATTTAAAAAAAACAAATGTTCTTTACCCAATTATTTAATACTTCAACGTGATCCATATAACTTACTGATGGATGGCTGATTTTTGGTATACTTTCTATGATATAATTTTTCACTGTAACTCACTTTAGAATATTTTCTGTTTAGCTCATAAATACAGATAGTTTTATAACTGTGAAATAATATGCACGACCAAAGGGTAAGGAACTATAAATTAAATCACATTTTCGTATTTTTTTGCTCCTGCCGTTAAAGGATGGCTTGGCTTTTACAACATTTGTTGCTACAAGGATTGATATGTCCTTAACGAATATCTCGCATATTTGGTACACCCTGCATAATATTGTTTTTTATTCACTACAAATATGTTTTTGTCACTTGTCCCTACACGAGCGGTGACGCATGCCCACAGATAAGTAAAGACTAGAAACTAATTAAATTATAACCTTTTCATATTACAACCTACCTGCCCATCAAATAATCTGGCGTTTAGGTATCTGCTAGTTAGCAAAGGTTAGGCGTAAAACAATGAGTACGACATGGTCCTAAGGTCCTCGGTAAATAAAATAATGGAATCGTGAGTGGAGTCGACGCGGGTCGTGGGACCGAGTCCTGGCGCGCTGGACTGTCTTACTGTAGGGATGGCAACTGAGATGACTACGATATTTTTGAGCCCAAATGATCCAGGTTCTACATTCCGCGTTCTGTGAATTGGGTTACTGACGGCCAATAAACCTGTACATGGCACATAATTCTAAAGCGCTTAACACGCTTCTATATATTTAGCAAGCATAGAGGACTTTTAAACACTATGTTATAAGTGTTAAATTTGTATTACAATGGACTAGAGGCGATCGCTGTAATAAAAATATCAAGCTAAAATTCAAAAAGACTTCTCAAATTTGTCTCGCATGAGAATCCGACCGTCTACCACCAGAGCGGTCGAGACAAAACCTATGTCACGGATTTTGTCACAACGAGTCGCTCTCTCCCTTCCGTAATTCAAACGAGGGAAAAAGACAAAAACGTTGCTTGATTTGAAAACACAGGCGACATATATCGATATAAATGACATATTAGAAATTAATGCGGAGGCAGCCCTACACAGGAATCCGCTCATCCCACGCAAAGGGCAAACGATTGATAAATTACGGAACTCAATCATACTCCGAGGCCAGTCCGTGCCCTATGTCAGTGCAGTTTCAAGTGCATTACATCAAATCAGTTCAATAATCATAAATGTCAACCTCCAACCATTTCTGCTTACCTTTTAAAACACAGATGTTGTAATCATTACGAAATATTCTAAGAATCAGTAGCAGAAAGCTTCTTGAATAACAACCATTAACTTGTAATTATATACAGAGTTACTTCATTTTTTGACCAGCTGCTAAAGTCAATCTAGCCGTTCCTATATTGTTCTCGCATACCCATAACAATGTACCGCTCAAAACTGGAAAAGATCTTTTAAAAAGAGCAACCGTGGAGTATCTTGCCTGTTCTTCCCCATAGGAACGACATTCCGAACGGGTGGTAAAGTCGTATCTCAGAATTTTTACGATTCATAGGTACTGTACTTAATGGTTTACATGAATAAAAACTATTCTGACTCTGATTCTGACAACCACGAGCCGGAAGACGTAGCGTGTGTCGGCCTTCCACAAGGTGGACAAATGACAGATTCCAGGGCCAAAGGCAGCGGACCCTTCAGATATAACAAGGGTAACTTTATGTTTATTTAAAATTTAAAAAGCAATTATTATGATCATATTACGAGAGAAACGCATCACATTTATTTAAAAAGCGATTTATGTGTTCGCGTGGGCAATTAATTTATTCGTCCAATCGTCTGTTGAGAAATCAACAAACAATGCCCAGTGTTATGTCATTTTTAATGTATGGCATTGCGTAAATATTTTAAAAGCAAAATCATTTTTTCTGTCCATTTCAACATTGCGCTTGACATAAGGCTGAGTAATGCGGACGCCTAGAATGATGTCACTGAGTCGGGACACCGCACCAGACACCAACCAAATTGACCACTTTCATTCACACGCAGCTCGCAACACCAGTTGTGTTACTACGCGGCAAGTGTCTATCATCTATTTACAAGGTGTTACAAAAATAGTGCAAATGTTTTAAGGGGTTTCCAAGTGGGTCATCGCGATCACGTTTTTGTATGAATACATGTGTAAATACTATTTGATTTTTCTTTGAGAAAGCGAGCTAGTACCGTTTTACCGCGCATTTAGTATGTAGTGTTATTTTTAAATATAGCTAGTTACGGACATAGCATAGTTATTGGCCTCTTCAAATATTTTACACTACTTTTGTTACACCTTATATATAATACAAAGTCGTGTTAGTTACCACATTCGTAACTCATGAACGGGTGTGTACATTTTTTGAATTTGTCAGCGCCCCGAATAGCAGAATAAATAAAAAAACAAATAAAAACACAAAAAGATAATAATAAAGATAATTAATTTTCTCATATATATGTTTCTGAGGCATTACGAAGTTCGCCGGTGAGCTAGTATCAAATATATTTAGCTCTAGTCATATGCCCACAAGACGAGATGTTTCATACTCATTTGAATAACGATAAAATAAAACTGGTTACGTACTGAGAATAATCTTAAGAGTAGCAACATTATATGTGAAATGATGATTGCGACACGAAACAAACGCGGAGAGATATTTTTATCGTCGAATAACATTTGATCGAATATCACCAAATGTCAGTTTTAGTGAAATTTTCATTAACAAGTATTGTCGAAACTGCGAGTCGATTCAGCACGATTCGACAAGTATCTTTCAGAGCCACACTCCATGACCGAATCGAAAATTCGATACGACTACGCAACCGAATGGTTCGATTCGACCACTCACTGTGCTTACAGTACACTTCATAATGCATGCTTCAATTGATAACCGAATCGGTTGATACAAGAGTTGTCTTAAGGTTGTGAATCGGGGAACTAAACCACATTAATGGCTGACTATAAATGTAATACCTAGTGTTCTGAAAAATACTTTCTTCGTATGAATAATAAATCTAAAAGTCTGAGGAATAAACATCAGAATGGCTACAAACCCATAGGAACATTGTAATTAAGCTCTGACGAATAAACTTATATATAGATGCAATTTTAAATTTGTATGTTAGGTCGAGCATCAAGCGACATAAGTACTAAATCTATACATATAAATAAAATTGGAGTGTCTGTTTGTAATATTAAAATAACCGCTTTTTACTAAGTGCATTTGGATGTATACACGTTACCTATACCGAATCAACATTTTTTACAATTTTTGTCTGTCTGTCTGTCTGTCTGTTTGTTCCGGCTAATCTCTGAAATGGCTGGACCGATTTTGACGGGACTTTCACTGGCAGATAGCTGATGTAACAAGGAGTAACTTAGGCTACTTTTATTTTAGAAAAAAAAGGATCTCACGAAAAAAATTAAAACCAATGTTGCAGCGCAGCGCCTGATTAAGTTTGATAGCAACAACCTGCAATGCGTCCCGCGGGCTCAGAATGGGTGAGCAGGTTGTTGTCAACGGTTGTCTTTGTTAAATACCATGCGGACGAACTCGCGGGCAACAGCTAGTATCAATATAAATATTAAACATCCACGACTCGGGTACAAACATTCGTGCTCATCACACAAAGTTTGTATCTACCAGGATACGAGCCCGGGACCCTCGCCACAGAAAGCAGGGTTCGTCCCTATCAAGATTGTAACTCGGAACCTCGGCGCAGAAAGCAGGATCACTAACAACTGCGCTAATCATACTTATTTAATTAGTTAATTAATCGTATATTAAGCTTCATAATATAAAAAAAAAAACACCTTACACCTATTTTATACCGTGATCGGTATTTCGTTCAAGCTAATTATAATATTAATAACATCGAATGTAAGTACGTGTGTTTCTTTGTTATCTGTGTGCGGATGCGTTCTGAATACTGAGCACATCGCTAGTTAACGTCAATCATTGCGCGGGCGCGTTGTATCACGACATTTCACTTTCTGTAACATAATTATTGAAATATTTCTTAAAGTCATGTGAAGTCAACTAAACAACTCATATTCGAGACCAGATATTATTCTTCTCTATTTCTGATTTTTGAAAATAATATCGTGTTTATAAAACAAAGCGAGATAAAATAATAACAATAATATCGCCAGACGAATACACCAACTATACGGTCCCACACTAAGCAATGCTTGTATTATGGGTACCGTACAATAGGCTGGGAGCGAACCCAGTATATCAATATCATACTTATATAGATACTAGCTGTTGCCCGCGACTTCGTCCGCGTGGTATTTAACAAAGACAACCGTTGACAACAGCCTGCTCGCCCATTCTGAGCCCGCGGCATTGCAGGTTGTTGCTATCAAAATTAATCAGGCGCTGCGCTGCAACATTTGTTTTAATTTTTTTTCGTGAGATCCTATTTTTTTTCTAAAATAAAAGTAGCCTAAGTTACTCCTTGTTACATCAGCTATCTGCCAGTGAAAGTCCCGTCAAAATCGGTCCAGCCATTTCAGAGATTAGCCGGAACAAACAGACAGACAGACAGACAGACAGACAGACAGACAGACGGACAGACAGACAGACAGACAGACAGACAGACAGACAAAAATTGTAAAAAATGTTGTTTCGGTATAGGTAACGTGTATACATCCAAATGCACTTAGTAAAAAGCGGTTATTTTAATATTACAAACAGACACTCCAATTTTATTTATATGTATAGATGTATAGATTAAACATCCATGACTAGGGTACAAACATTTGTGCATATTACACAAAGTTTGTGCCCTACCAGGATTCGAACGCGGGACCCTCGGCGACAAAAAGTAGGGTCACTACAAATTTAGCTAATGTAGTCGTCGAAATGGTAAAGAGTAGTGCATAATGATTAAGGTGATGATGAGTTATTAATTAAGTCGATTCAAAATTCATTGCCGGCTTTGGCTTACTTAGAAAATAATGTTGATATTATTATTGAGTAGTATCAGAGATATATATCAAGATCATTGCATCAAATCAATAATTGTAAAAATAACACTACCCTCTTTGTGACGTAGTCGGGTGATAAATCAATATAATTCCATGTGCAATATAAGTCAATAAGATAAATGACCCAAAGTTCGATGCAAATGGAGAACTTCATTGTGATAAGTAATTACACAAAAAAAATACAACCGAATTGAGAACCTCCTCCCTTTTGAAGTCGGTTAAAATAAAGATGTTCGGTGCACATTAAAAGCGTATAACTATATTCATTGTTTTAAAAGAATAAAAAAGGTGTTGATATTAAAAATAATCATATAATATTGTAGATCTGTCGCTTATATTTCAAGTTGTCAGGTATTCCAGATGCCATGAAACGTATGCCTCTAGCTCCTACTTGTTTTATGAATAAAATTTCTCGTGCCGGGGACAACAACGCGAACAATTGAAGAATCACGGGGCCAGTGAATGGGTGGTGTCTTCATAAAACCCGCGATCTAAGTTATACTTTTATTTTTATCTAATTATGCGCAGTCGCGCGACATTCGCGGCGTGTCAAGGTGAGCGTGTCGCATGCCGCGGCGCGGCGCGTCACGACACACATGGAGTACCACTGCCTTTATGAGAAATTCCCGATTCTATAAGTGCATTGAAATAAATGTTGCACTGGAATAGAGTACAACGATCATGTTCTGCTCGCGGTATGTACAGGGTACCTACCGGCCGTGCGGCGCCCGGCTGTAAGAAAGAAATAAACAGATAGTCACTGTCTTGTTAACGTTGGTTAGGCGAGTCTACTATTGGGCTTGCCCATGTTGAAAAAGACAATATTATTACAATAATAAATACGCTATACTTAGTTAGTGCTTTTTTTTAACCTGTTGCTAAAGTCTGATTAGCCGTTCCTACATTGTTCTCACATACCTATAACAATGTATTGCTCAAAAATGTAAAAGCCATGGAGTTTCTTGCCCGTTCTTCTCCATAGGAACGGCATGCCGAACGGGTGGTAAAGTAGTAGCATAGTATTCATAATGGTCTACGTGAATAAAAAAATATTCTGATTCTGTTATTACAATGTTATAATAATTCCTTGTTATCAATATATATTTTTACCTATTATCCAACTTCATATTAATATTCGGTTGTGTCGTTGAACCATTTTGCGCCATTAGTCTATCTCTGCTCCGGACTCCGCTAATGTCAATCTGAACTGAACAAGGTGTGGTGCCGAAACCTCAGTTCAGTGGAACACTGTGATTATTGATTATATATGGTTTAGTTTGTTCGATTAGAAGAGCGATTTTGAATAAACTGTGGATTTTAACGACATTATTTAAATCAATGCTTTTATTTAACATTCAGATTAAGTATGTTTTACATAAAAATTTAATGTATCAAAAAGATTCATATTAAACAATGTTTTTTTATTGTAGGTGCCTACAAGCAAGACAAGCTAGCAAGACGTCCTATAGTGTAAGCATGGCATTAAATATTGTCAATGTTTGCAAAATCTCCGGTGTAAGCATGGTTTTAATATTGCAATTCCGAATATTTAAAAAATCGTTGTAAACATAGTTGCTCGCACTCTTATACAACCTTAAGTTAGCTTTTAAACATTTGCATAATTAAATGTTTACCATACATAGTTAAAGCCAATTAAGCTATTTATAAAATTGGTAGGATTTTTAAATATTATTATAAGGTTTAAGAAAGTTACTCAACTTATGATGATTCAAGGCTGTTGTCGTAACCTAGGTTCTATGTGTTAATTGATTCTCTGTTGGTTGTAATATTTTATTTTTATCTAGTATTTTGGTTAAAGCTTCATTTATTTACTGTGAGAACTTTGATGCACTTTCGTCATGGCAGAAGGCAGCTATAATAAATTATTTCCGTGTAGTGTGTAACCCTAAAATGGATTTGACGATCTGACTAGCTCCGTTGGTAGCGTCTGTGCCTTTTAAACTGAGGGTCCCGGGTTCGTGTAGGCACAGAATTTGTGTGATGAGTACGAATATCTGTACCAGGATCATGGATGCTCAATATCTATATAAGTATTATACCTACTTCGCCCCCAGTCCATTGTACGGTACCCATAATACAAGCATTTCTTAGGGTGAGACCGTATAGTTGGTGTGTTCATCTGGCAATATTATTATTATTATATTAATTAAAAAAAAATCTCCGTTTGTCTAAGCCAGCGTTTAACATAAAGGATAGGTATAAACCTAACCTTCATGGAAATCATGCTAACACAAATAAAAGATTATCCGTGTAGCTTTTAAATTCTGCTCAGCTCCTATTCAAAGACCGTGAAGATATTAATGTATGACATCAATAAAGGAAAGCAATCACACGTTCTCCTTCAATATATACAAATGTGCGCTTTTATGTGTGCTTACCTCATCATCCGGCGTGCCTCCAACAAATGTCAGCTAATCATCTGATGATGGATGATTGACGACAGCTCTATGAGATAAAACCTATTAACGTGGCATTAAATCATAATTTAAGATGAGACACGAGAATAGTGAGGTAAAAAGAACAATAATCAGTACAGTTACCGCCCCTTTGCTACTGAGGATGGCTCTGTCATTGTTACGAGGAAGATTTAGTTGTTGAAATAAGCTTCTACCATCCATTACCGCATAGGTATAAGCCTATGCACACATTCAAACTTTTGAGTACGAAAATAACCTTTATGTCGAAGTTTAACTTAGAAAATCCTGTACATCAAATTTACCAAAGTGAATACCGACATTTTGCAAGGATTAGCAAATATAATATCACAGCAATGACTACTAATCCCCAAGTAAGCAATGGTGTGGATAATTTCAATATATTATCACTAAAGGACGCGATTTGAATATAAATTATCTAAAAGCAATTGGTATTTCCATACCGTATTATCATGAAAAAACCTAAAGTTGCCAGCGAATGGAATTATTCTTAAGATTCTTGTTGTTCTTCTTCATAATGTCACCTTCCTTTAGAAACAAATTCAAGCCAGGAATTTATTGCTTGCCTGATCGTAGGGTATTTTAAACTGTTCTTCTTTCTTTACGAAATGAAATGCGATGAAACAAAATGGATATGAATATGGCCTCACCCGCAACTTAGGGGGTATTTGGCCAGTGTCAAGTGATTAATAGCAATATTGAACTCAATAAATACACATTATAAATAAAATAATGGATGTGACATGAAGAAATGAAAATGGCGTCTCTTTAAACTGTTAATTTGTTAGTTCTCATTCCTATAACCTTGAGTTCTTCTGACAAGTTTCGAACCTTCTTGGAAATGGAAATCTTAGCCAGTATTTCAATAATAGCGCCAATATTCTACTGGGATTTCAATATTCCAAGATTCAACCAGAGACACCCATCGGTCCAGTTGCGACCTGCTTATGAACGAGGTCTCTGGTTCGGTTCCGCATTATCATAACATGTTTGGTTAGGCCGTAAACTGAGATCATAAAAATCGCTTTAGTAATTATGTAAAACATTTCGTAGCATATACCCATTTTGATTTGGGATAATGAGTGACATATGGTGTTCGAAATAAGATTGCTATAATGCGTTTATACCACAGATCATGGTTTATACAAAATATAATGACGACTAGCTCAGTTGTTAGTGACCCTGCATTTCGTGCCGACGGTCCGGGGTTCCGTATCGTACCCGATTCATGTAGAGATAGCCGATGGGAGGGCAGCATAGAGGGTTATGGGGAGACCAATAATAGTTTAAAATATTCTAACAGGTCCATCAGTAGATTATAAAGATAACATACCCTAATAAATAAATATCTATTTAGTTTATATTTTTTTAAATTTAAAAATGAAGTTTGGTCAAATGCTAACTTTTCATAATGTTTGTATAATTCGTTACATCAATGCCCGATAGATGTCGCTAATGCAAAGTTAGCTCGCGGTGTTAAGATGTTTTGGTCTTTCATCTAGTCTCTAGAGACCACTTTTTATTACAAGCAATATATCTACATACCCCACATACCCTAGTGTTTTATTATACGGTAAACCTAGAGGTAGGACACCTTGGGACCTATACCGGCGTTGTACATGGTCCTTCGTTGTCGGGTATTTTACCTATGGAGCACCGAGTGAGGTGCTAGTGGGTGGTTGCTACGGGCAGTGGGTCGCTGTCGTGAACGTAGTAATAGCAGGAGTCCAAGTCGAGGACTTCAGACGGTGCTGGGAGTCGGCGCAGTCAGGACTACGATGAGCGGAGCGAGCGTAGCTGACCACGAGCGGTAATACGGAGGTGCAGGCAAGGCAAAGTGGTGATTTGTGTTGTGTTCAGAAGTGAAACCGTGAGTACTTTTAACATGCAATTTTGAACTTTATTCTCAAGAGGACTAGAACTTAGAAGAATTTAAATGTAATTTGTAACTTAGAATAATTTTAGCTTATAGTCTAGGACTTAGAATAGTTTTCCCAAAAACGAAGGTACGGGGAACCTATGCCCAATTTTTGTCAGAACTTAAAAGACTTAGAAAATTCAGTAAAATTTTGAATTTGTCAAAATTTAAACTTGTCAAAATTTGAAAATTTTAATTTTGTTTTAAAATGGAATCTCTTTTAAATTTTCAAACGGATTTGCATTCGCGCATATCAAAGGCCAAGACTAACTTCAAAAAGAGTCCTAAAGAGCGAATAACCAAAGAGTATATAGAAGGAAGGTTAGAGCTGTTGGATCAGATGTGGTTTGAGTTTGTGTCTGGCCACAAAGAATTAATGCGCAGTGTTAACCCTAAAGAGGTAGCAAACTCTAATTATGCTAGATTGGAAATTTATGATAATACAGAAGAGACTTATGTAGACTTCAAATGTGAATTGAAAACTGTTTTAAATAAACTTAGTATTGAGCAACCATGTATGTCAAATTTATCTCCGAATGTAAAAGCTCCTCAAATAAGATTACCTAAAATTAATATTCCAAATTTTTCAGGGAAATATTCCGAATGGTCAACATTCCGGGATTTATTTAGCGCATTAGTTCATTGTAACACAGATTTAAATAATGTTCAAAAGTTGCACTATTTAAAAGGCTATTTAGTTGGAGAGGCCGAACAATTTTTAAGGCATGTACCCATAGAGGAAATCAATTATGACAGATGTTGGGAAATGCTTGGAGAGCGATACAATAACAAAAAGTACATATGTCATAATACGCTTAAAAGATTGTTCAGTCAACGCAACATTTTAAATGAGTCGGCGAACAGCTTGAAGGAGTTAATTGATACCACCAACGATTGTCTCGCTGCGCTGGGCAATCTTGGTATAAAGGTCGATAGTTGGGATGTCATGGTTATACACATTTTAACACTTAAATTAGACTCGGAATCGCGAAGGCAGTGGGAGTTCAATATAAGTAATAACAATTCATCGGATGAGTTACCCACTTACGATCAATTCAAAGAATTCCTTACCAATCGTTATCGTGCCATGGAATTTTTGGATACCGGATCTAATTTAGGAAGGAAAGGCCCGACCTATACTAATGTTCCTATTAATAAAATTAAAGCCTTACATGTATCTAATGTTAAATGTCAAATTTGTTCGGAAGAACACACTCTTGCATTTTGTAAGATTTTCGCGAAGCAAACTGTAGATGAACGTCGCGAGTTTGTTTTAAATAATAATTTTTGTTTCAATTGTTTGGGAAACAATCACTCTGCCAAATATTGCCGCACCAAAGTAAGGTGCCGAGTTTGCAAAAGGAAACATCATTCGCTTTTGCATCCCAAGGGTATTCCTACTTCGGGGTCTACTGATGCCAAAGTCAATGGGGAGGCATCAGAGGAGGTAGTTGCTTCATCTGCTCAACCTGTGGGTTCTACGGTTGAGCAACCGTTGGTTTCATGCTTTTCGTCAGGAAGGGTTTACAATCAGGCTCTGCTAGCCACAGCGCTGGTACGAGTCTCGACGAAAAATGGCAGTTACACGGTTCGGGCGGTGTTGGACCAAGGTTCACAGTCTTCGTTTATTACGGAGGCAACAGTTCAGCACCTAGGTTTAAAGAAGACTCCTGTGTTGGGTCAAATTAGTGGATTAGGTGAGCAATCATCCACGTCGAAAGCTATGGTCACTTTTAAAGTACAATCAAGAGTGGACTCTAGCTTTGCAGTTAATGTTAATGCGTACGTCTTAAAATCTATCACAGCTCCATTACCAGCTTGTAAGATCGACCCCAAGAATTGGATCGAACTTAATAATTTGATATTGGCTGATCCAGAGTATCATACTCCAAGTCGTGTGGATTTATTGCTTGGTGTAGGAATATATAATCAGATACTTCTGGAAGGAATCAAGAAAGGTACGCAGGGAGCGCCCTTGGCGCAGGATACCCGTTTGGGTTGGATTCTCTCTGGAGATATTAATTTAAATGTTAAACCAGCAGGTATAAATGTTTTACATTGTCGTACAGATGACAATGAACTTCTCAAGAAGTTCTGGGAGCTGGAAGCTGATCCAGAGTTGAAGCCGAATAAACTATTTACAGAAGACGAGAAAAGGTGTGAAGAAATGTTCGCGCAAACTACTCGTAGGGATGCTGAAGGGAGATACATAGTACGGCTTCCGTTCAAAACCGATGATCCTCAGGTGACGAATTCTCTGGCAATAGCTGAAAACAGATTTCGTTCATTAGAAAATAGGTTAAATAAAAATAAGGATTTGAAGAAAAGATATTCGGATGTGATGAACGAGTATATTCAGCTTAAGCATATGGAACTAGTGCCAGAAGGGCAGTTAAATAAATCAAAGGCTATATACTTGCCTCACCATGCAGTCATTCGAGAAGATAGACAAACTACGAAGGTTCGAGTTGTCTATGATGCATCCTGTAAAGGAAGGAATAATAAATCACTCAATGACAATCTTTTAGTGGGACCTACCTTACAATCGGAACTGCGTCATTTGGTTATGCGTTGGCGAGTTCCACCAATTTGTCTTACAGCGGATGTTACCAAAATGTATCGTCAGGTTAAGATGCATGAAGATGATGTGGACTTTCAGAGAATCTTGTGGCGAGATGATAGTGAATCTGAAATTAAACATTATAGATTATTGACGGTAACTTTTGGTACAGCTTCTGCACCTTACCTGGCAGTAAAGGCATTACAGCAAGTGGCTCTGGATGAAGGTGATAGGTACCCTATGGCGGCTGAAAGGGTTCTAAATGATTATTATATTGATGATTTTCTAGGTGGATGTGAGACAGAGAAGGAAGGATTGCAGGTGTATAAAGAAATGAACGAAATGTTAGCAAAAGGTGGATTTGAAATAACGAAATGGACTAGTAATAGTACCAAACTCGTGGAGGAGATGGAAAAAGGAAAAGAAGAAGAAGAGAAAAAAGAAGGAGTGAAAATAAGGTCTGATGAAACAATCAAAATAGTTGGACTTACCTGGGATCGCAGCGATGACTCCTTCCGCTACATTGTGAAAGTTCCAAGTCTGCAGCAACCTGTAACAAAAAGACAGATGATCTCTGACATTTCTAGATTTTATGACCCACTGGGGTGGGTAGGACCGAGCATTATAAAGTCTAAAATACTTATTCAAAAGCTATGGTTAGCAGGCATAGATTGGGATGAAACGGTTCCCAATCAAATATTAAATGAATGGCTTACTTACCGACAGGAATTAACTCAGTTATGTGTGGTTAACATACCACGATGGATTCACACAAAGGCGAATGATACAGTTGTTGAGCTGCACGGCTTCTGCGATGCCTCGAAGGTGGCATACGCTGCGGTTGTTTACAGTCGTGTAGTTGACTCTGACGGAAATATCCACGTGGCTCTAATAACTGCCAAAACAAAGGTAGCGCCGGTTAAGCAAGTTTCGATCCCAAGATTGGAGCTTTGCGGTGCAGTATTGTTGACCAGAGTACTAATGGAAGTAGCCAGGGTTATGAAAATTGAAAAAGCGAATATTCACGCATGGACAGACTCGATGGTAGTTCTGGCCTGGCTTAATAGCCATGCGAGTCGGTGGAAAGTTTTTGTAGCTAACCGTGTATCGGAGATACAAACAAATTTAGATTCCCATAACTGGTCACATGTGTCATCAAAAGAAAATCCCGCTGATGGGGCATCTCGAGGGTTACACCCATCAGAGCTTGTAGAGTCTATGTTGTGGTTTAAAGGCCCAAGGTTTTTGGCGGAGCAGACAATAAATTATCAAAAACCTAAGGATGCGAATACCGACTTGGAAGTCGTGAAGTGTTATTGCGCAGTTGCCTCTGATACCATATGGGATCGATTTTCTTCTCTGACCAGGTTATGTAGAGTTGTTGCATACTGTAAACGTTTTATTTTTAATATAAGGAATACGACTGACAGAATTAAAGGTTATCTAACTACAACAGAATTAACAGAAGCGTTGAATGTGTGCATTAAGCAGTATCAAGAATTTCATTTTGACACGGAATTAGCTTTAATCAAAGAAATGAGAAACTTACCCAAGAGTAGTCGACTTCGTGCGTTGAATCCGTTTCTTGATGAAAAACAAATGTTGAGAGTTGGTGGTAGGTTGAATCATTCTGGTCTTAGTAGTAGCCAGAAACACCCCATCTTGATACCCAAGAAATGTCATTTGACCGATTTGATAATTTCAGACGCCCACAAGCAAACGTTACACGGAGGTCCACAACAAATGCTTTGTTATATTCAGAACAAATACTGGATATTAGGGGCAAAGCAACTAGTGAGATCGACTTATAGGAAATGTGTGATATGTGTTAAGAACTCTGCAGTTCCTCAGACACAATTAATGGGACAGCTTCCGTCTGCACGGGTTACGCCGTCGCGTCCTTTCAAATGCAGTGGAGTAGATTATGCAGGTCCGATTCAAATTCGAACTGCCAAAGGTCGTGGTTATAAGGCGTACAAGGGTTATATATGTTTGTTTGTTTGTATGGCAACGCGCGCCATACATTTAGACGTTGTGACCGACCTTACAACTCAAGGATTTTTGCAGGCCTTTAAAAGATTTGTGGCAAGACGTGGACACTGCACTGATATTTGGAGCGATAACGCCACTAACTTTACTGGCGCTGCTAGTGAGTTAAAGCGTCATTTCTTAACAGAAAGGGGTTCCATGCAACACGAAGTGGCTGAAGCGTTGGCTACCAATGATTGTAATTGGCATTTTATCCCAGCTCGATCGCCTAATTTCGGTGGTTTATGGGAAGCGGGTGTTAAGTCTGTCAAACACCACTTGAAGAGAATAATTGGGCAATCGACACTGACATTCGAAGAGATGTCAACGGTGCTGACACAGGTGGAGGCTTGTTTAAACTCTAGGCCGCTATCTGTTGTCTCGAGTGATTCGGAGGAGGTAACGGTCCTGACGCCGGGACATTTTTTAATTGGGGAGCCTCTTGTAGTCCCTCCTGATCAAAATTATGAAACCAGTAACGTTGGTTCTTTGAGAAGATGGCAGCATATTCAAAAAATGTTGCAAGACTTTTGGCGGAGGTGGTCGCAAGAGTATTTGACCAGATTTTTGCATCGGTACAGGTGGTCGACAGAACAACTTCAACCAAAGTTGGGTGATGTTGTTATTGTGAAAGAAGATGGTTTACCACCGAGTCGCTGGTTATATGGCAGAGTGATTGCAACTCATCCTGGCGCGGACAACCTTATTCGGGTTGTAACTCTTAAAACTAAAAACGGCATGTTCAAACGTCCGATTTCAAAATTGTGCTTTCTTCCGATTGCAGTGGAATAAGCAAATTGTTATTTTATTTTGAAGGATTCATGTTGTTTTATTATTTTGATCTAAGTTAAGTTTTATGTTTAATTTGTGTTTTAAGGAAGGACAAATAGCATAATTTGTCCTTGGTGGGCGATAATGTATAATTCGTTACATCAATGCCCGATAGATGTCGCTAATGCAAAGTTAGCTCGCGGTGTTAAGATGTTTTGGTCTTTCATCTAGTCTCTAGAGACCACTTTTTATTACAAGCAATATATCTACATACCCCACATACCCTAGTGTTTTATTATACGGTAAACCTAGAGGTAGGACACCTTGGGACCTATACTAGCGTTTGAAAGTAGCTGATTATTTAAATCCTACAAAAAAGCCGATAAAAGGAATTAAATTACGCAAAACATTAATTAACAATTCATTAATCGCTTCCTATAATCACGTTATGTACGAATACTTGTCTACATCCGTGAAAAATGACGGCACTGATTTTGTAATTAAAGCTATTTGGGCCACTCACTGACTGTAAGTGCTTTTACCAGATGAATCATAAAGATCCTACTTAACATTAAAAATTGCTAATGATATGCTAATTATATAACTTGCAAATTGACTGTTGACAGCGCATGATGTATGACTCTAGAATGACCGATGACCTCCAATCATCATAGGCGCATATTTACTAAATTACGTACATGATATAAGCCAGCGATTACCCTGAATACTTTACTGACGCCTACCTAACAAGTGATATTAGCGATGCTTATCTAATATGTGCAGGAAAATTAGGTTAAATTGCCAAAGAATGCTATGAATGCGTACAAAGATACAAATTGAGAAGTAGATAAGATAATGATAGTTACCCACTACTACGACTAGCTCAGTTGTTAGTGACCCTGCATTTCGTGCCGACGGTCCGGGGTTCCGTATCGTACCCGATTCATGTAGAGATAGCCGATGGGAGGGCAGCATAGAGGGTTATGGGGAGACCAATAATAGTTTAAAATATTCTAACAGGTCCATCAGTAGATTATAAAGATAACATACCCTAATAAATAAATATCTATTTAGTTTATATTTTTTTAAATTTAAAAATGAAGTTTGGTCAAATGCTAACTTTTCATAATGTTTAAAAAAATAAATATAATTATTTTATACCTACATCAACGTGTGTACTAATTAACCAGTTCAAATTATTTTACACGATTTTTGTTACATTTTATATAAATTTATGTAGTCCAAGTCCAATATTGGAAGTCCTTTCGGCAATTGCTGTGCTTAGATTAAGACTGTTCATGGTGATTAAGATGGCTTGTGGAAACCGAGTGTTGAAATTCATTCTACTATAACATCTGTAGAGACTTCAATCACCTTACAAATACATAACAATAGCTACAAATTGAACGTAATTTCTTTGCGCGTCTAACTTTCTTGGCATCTCTGGCATCTGGAACGTGTGTCATTAGTCGTGTTTCGCTTTGCGACATGCTGACGAAACACTCGTGGCATTTGGGATGCGCGGCCGAGTCAAGTGCAAATGTCAGGCTTTCACGGTGCCGCTGAGCCGAGTTCAGATGATTAGTAGCCTAGATGCTGTGCAGATTTGTTTGATCATACTTAATTGAAACCTCTGGTGTTAAATGGTACAATTTGCACGAATCCAAGAACAAGTTCTTCTTCTTTCTTTACGAAATGAAATGCGATGAAATAAAATGGATATGTAAATGGCCTCACCCACAACTTAGCGGGTATTTTGCCAATGTCAAGTAATTAATAGCAATAACACATACAATAAATACACATCTATACATATAAATAAAATTGGAGTGTCTGTTTGTAATATTAAAATACCCGCTTTTTACTAAGTGCATTTGGATGTATAAACGTTACCGAAACAACATTTTTTACAATTTTTGTCTGTCTGTCTGTCCGTCTGTCCGTCTGTCTGTCTGTCTGTCTGTTTGTTCCGGCTAATCTCTGAAATGGCTGGACCGATTTTGACGGGACTTTCACTGGCAGATAGCTGATGTAACAAGGAGTAACTTAGGCTACTTTTATTTTAGAAGAAAAAATAGGATCTCACGAAAAAAAATTAAAACCAATGTTGCAGCGCAGCGCCTGATTAAGTTTGATAGCAACAACCTGCAATGCGTGCCGCGGGCTCAGAATGGGCGAGCAGGCTGTTGTCAACGGTTGTATTTGTTAAATACCACGCGGACGAAGTCGCGGGCAACAGCTAGTTATAAATAAAATAATGGATGTGACATGATGGTATGAAAATAGCGTGTCCCCAAGAACAAGTTAACAAGCCATTTGTCATTTGATATTAGATGGAAATATGTCTCTTTAAAAAACACGGTTAACTTGTCAATGTGCTTTGTTTTTTTTTCTATAAATCTAGCTACTTTGACCCAAAGCTGAACAGAACTAATGTTTTCTCTAAGTTAATAAGGTGGTAGACGGTAGAAAAAAACGCGATAAAAATTAAATCCTTAAGTCTACAATTATTACCGATTGTGAATCTTCGTAAATAAATAACTCCGTACGTACTTACTTATTATGGTTGTGTAGTCAATTGACCACAAAATTATTCACGTTTTTAACGATTAAGGAATTCGCTTGTAATCCGTACGGTTAACACAAAGAACATTGACATTAACCATTATTAAATATTTTGTAATTTGTACAACAGCATTTATACAAGCCAAGGTTGCATAACGTTAACATATTTCGAATGATAGCCATATTGTTCTTTTATTAATCGCTAGAATGCTGTTAAAAAAAGATGTCACATTTATTAAGTGATTGTAATTAGATGGTTGATTCCCACCATCTTCCTATTGGAGGTGGAGTTAAGCTTTTTAATTCGAAGTCAACACTAGACTTAAGTCGTCTATGGATAACCGAAAAATACTATAGCACCTTATTTGAAGTTGCCACAAATTTTATATTTATACGGTTCCTACACGTATGTACACTCTTGAACGTTGCGGCGTCGGACTCCTGATAAAACTTAACACGTTCACTGCGGGCCACATTTTGAAGAACTTTCAGCTGGTGCGGCTGAGGTCAAATCAGCCCCAAGCTAAACTTCCTTGTAATGCGGTTGAGGCCTTTTCTGCCTCATGTTTCAATCATTTGGTAAATGTGTTGTAACTTGATCAGGAGCGTGATTCGATGTTAAATTTTATGCTAAAATTACTTGCATGGTATTGTTTTATGTACACCTAGCTTCGCCCCGGGTTCTGATTTTTAGTTTTAGAGAAAACACCTAAAATATATTTGAGGTCGTTTTAGACCACACATCGCACTAAATCGGGGCGGCATTAGTGATGGGAATGAATTTATATCGATGAATGTCCATGTCTATGTTATATTTCTATTACTTTTTTATATTGTTATAGTATTGTGCATAAAAGTATGGGGTGTTGTTAAATAAAATACAAACTATTCGTTCATCTAATTTATTCTATATTACTTTGCATACTGTTCATTAAAACAATGCAATCACATAGCTTTCTTACATTGTGAACAATTAGTCATAATTTTTGCGACCCAGGTTGTATATTCTGGGTTTGCTTATACCGGTATAGGGGACATATATATACACATTGGCAGAAAATGCCACTAGGCATTAAGTCCGCCTTGTGCATTATGTTTTGCAGAAAGTGTAAATAAATAAATATATAGAAGAATTTTCAGCTTTTATAATATAACTAAGGTATGGGTGTCACCGGCTCTCACTCTATAAATATATAACTGAATACACACAAAAAACATTAAACAAAAGAATTTAACAAAAATAAAAAACAAACAATTAACACGATTGCGCAAAGACACGTTCTCCAGTATCGACTATGGTAGCGTCACTAAAGTCGACTTACCTGCTCTCACGCCGCCCGCGCACCCCGCCGCTGGAGGTCGAAATCGGCCTCAACCCGCACCTTATTCAATAATTTTGTGATCAGTGCGTTTGAGGCGTATTTCGACCTCAAATATTTTTTTTACAATATTGAGTCAATGCTTTGCAGACATAAAGAAAGCTATATTTGTCTTTGTCATACCTCATATGGTTGAGTGTAAACAGCCGCCGCACTAGAGAGAAAACACAGTTTTACGCGCCGCACCAGCGTAAAGTCTACCATGAGGCTGAATCAACCTCAAGCCGCAGTGAACGTGTTAAACACCTGATTGAGACATTAGTTAGTATCTACTTAGTCAAATTGACAAATTATTTATGTATACATACTATACTGGGTGTACGGGGCATGGTAAAGAAAACTTTGGTTACAGGTGACACTTAATGCCTGTAGTAAAATTATAAAAATCATGTATGTTGATGGCATAGGCTATAAATTTTGTTATTTTTGAGCGCGTAATGTATTATAAATAATGCGATCACAACACATCGCTCCGCGCGATACCCGACCCGTGCGAGAGCCAAGCGCGCTCGAGCGTATCGAGGTTTAATTTACATTGCAGTTTTAGGTCTAAGTTAGTAATTATGGTTTTTTATTTAAAATTACGGTGAGATAAAATTCTTCCTAAAGGTTGCCCGTGTCCTCAACCCCCAGACCTCGCGTGACCATGGTTGCTGTAAAGCAGCCGAAACGTCGGGAACGTAGAAAACATAATATAAACGCGATACAATCCTGAAAAAAACGTTTTATTCAACGTGTAGTATTCGCGTAAATATAAGAAATCAATATGATATCTATTATTTTGTTAAAAGCATTAATTTTAACTTTTACCCAAAGTTTTCGTAACCCTTACAGCCTGTATAATACACTAACTAATAGATATTAATCCAGCGAGAGTTACCGCAACTTATCCGCCGCGGTAAATATTTGTAATAAGTAGTCATTATGCAACAGTTCACCAAGTTATAACGACACGTACGACGCATTGAGCTGCGAGCTGGGCTGGCATTTACCACTGTCTGGCGGCTATTAAGCTGTGTCTACAATCGTTTGTAAATTGTAATCTAAAAAAAAACGAATTGAAAACATCCTCCTTTTTGTGGTCGGTTAATAATAAGGCGACGACCAGACCGAACCGGACTACGCTTATATAAATAAATACCGCCAGACGAACACACCAACTGTACGGTCCCACACTAAGCAACACTTGTTTTAAGGGTACCGTACAATGGACTGGGGGCGAACCCTGTATATATTACTTATATAGATATTAAACATCCATGACTTGGGTACAAAAATTCCTGCTCATCACACAAAGTTTTCTGTGTGCTCATCACACGGATTCAAACCTGGGACCCTCGGCACATAAATCAGTGTCATTACCAACTGCGCTAATCAGCCCGTCAAGAGTCCATGTCAATACGAAAATTCCAAAAATAAATGTCCTTTGTAATTCTATTGTTAATTTTGTAAAAATAACTTTACAATTAGGAGTAAGTTTTTAGTGGTAATGAACTCAAACTTAAGCACCACTTTTACGTCCAAGTTTATTCTTTACCAAGCACAGTAGTATAGGTAAATAATCGTATGTTAAAAGACACCACCCACGAGACCATACCCTTACAGCATCAGTACAATTATCACAAGCTTACATAATGAGTACATCTTCATATTGCAAGCAATCGAGCGATTGATCGATCGATCGGTCGGGCAATACAAATGTCATAGGCATTCATCTCGTGTGAAGATCAAGCTGGTTATTATTTAATTTAGAGTTAATAGCGATCTATTATAGCATGGAAGGAGAGTAAAGCTTATATAACCTTCGAATTGCTGCAATAGATCAGCACTGGCCTGTAAGGTGTCGGTTTAGAATACCATTGCTTCGTCTTTCTGTGGATATTGTAAAAGACAACTAAAGAAATCAACACGGCTTGTGTTAGTGCGGCTAAATTCAATATGAACCTATGAAATAAACATTTATTGACAGCTTAAATAACCTCTTCGTGGCTTCAGTGCAACGTTTTATTCCCTAGGTGGCGTGACATGGTGCCATGCACTGGCGGCGTGATAAGTTCCGAAGCAGTGGAGGTGTGACGGGATCTGAGGTAGTTGCAGCGTGAAACAGCCTGAGACAGCGGTGGCGTGACACGGTCCGAAGCAACGGTGGCGGCACACCCACATTTAACGTGTTTTTTTCCAAACTGTTTGTTCAAGTGTCTCAAATGTCTCTTACCAGCCCTTCGAGGATTAGTATGATGTCATACAGTTGATTTCTATCACAGATGACGATAAGGATGATACAATCTCATACACTCTGACGTCATCGACATTGGCGCGATACACATTCTTCACAATGCGTACAGGAAACGGCCTCGTTTCAAATTTATTACCCCTGCCGATGCTGTTAACTATTAGCGTGAAGATATTCTGATTTTATACGATTTTGATTAATTATAATGTGATTGTGCGTCCTTGAAGAAGCACCTTCTAAACTATGTCTAAACAGGTGGGGATCGAATAGTGATTTCATTTTATGAATAGAATAAATGTATTGATTGATACATTTGATATGCAGATTTATGGATGTTGGATGATAATAAATAGATAAGCTAGTGTTATTTTATAGATGACAGTTCTAAAAACCAGCCTCATAAAAAAGTTAAAGCTTTTAATTACGCGTACCACAAACTATATATTTTTTTGTTAAATATATGGTAGAGAAAATAAAAGCATAATACATTGTACAATGGAACTTAAACACAATATCAAATGAAAAATAAGAAGTTATTATAATAGGTTATGCGTTAAAATATTCATTTATGTAAATAAAATGAGAAAAAAAAATTATACTCCAATCTGTGGTCACGGCTTATTGATACTCACGTGTATTTTTTATGATATAACTAACAACGCCTTAATTAATTAAATGTGATGTGGATTACAGCAGTAGTAGTGCTAGATGTGGCATGAGATTATTTGATGGTTTTTAATTTATAAATACACTAGTACTTCCAGCAAAATCATTTTTATATACCGTTTCGGTAAGAAAGTGTCTTCCATCCGCCTCACACCTCAGATTATATAAATAAGTATGAAAGTGACAGCTAGTTTTCTGGATGCCGTTACGATTCCATTAGGAATTCTTGTTTACCATACTGATGTAGATAAGCAGGAACTCTATATGTTGTGTCTAGATGAACTGCTTTCTTATATTTACGCGTTTACTACACATTGAAATAAAATCCGTTAAATTAGATTTATTTCAACGAAAAGTACTCCTCAATATTTTTTTTATGAATTTGGTGCCATTGTATGTAATAAAAAAATATCCTTTTTAAAAGTCATTGTTTCATTAAATAAATTTATTAAGGTCCTAATTAATATAAGCTTGTATAGTTATCTGTCAAAAACCAGAAACGAAAACATTCTATTGTAGAATAACCATAAAAAAAATTGTTAATAGCATCTTCTTATTCGCACCTATAATAATTTATAGGTTGATAACCATACAGGCACGCACGCAATAGACAATGGTTTTATCGCGCCAATTCCATCGAATGGTTACGTAGAAAAACCGCGAACATAATTCGTAATAACCAAAAATGTTTTGGGGTTAATCCGTTCGTCTTGTGGGCTAATGATGCAAAAAGGTTTGTCTAGACAAAGGTGTTATAATGTACAAATGATAGTAGGATTATTATGAAATAAAACAAGTCGGGGCTCAGAGATGAAAAGTATTGTTATTTAAAAATAATGTATTTATATGTATATGTCTCGCTCTTATCTATGTGGAAGCGGCGATAAAAAATGTTTTCGTACCTCTGAAATAGGTATATCAAAGTAATTATAATGTATCTTTTTTTCAAAGATACTGCATACAAAAATATATGTTATACATAACTCTAGAATAACTATTTTGCGAAACCATGCGGTATATCAATTAAAAAATAATGGAATTCACATTTCATTTCTGTTTTGCCAACGTGCACTTGGCATTTTTGTTGTGTTCTGTAATTAAACCATAAATAAATCTATTCACATAATAAAGACTAGCTTTTGAATGCGCTGATACTGATTTTTTCGGCCTATTAAACAATTACTGGATACGGAATATGAAACAATCTCTATTTAATTTACCACTTTTTGATACGAGCGGAACATAATATTTATCATAAACTATTTTCTGGTTCTGTTAATACCAACCACTGCATTAAACTGCATTCCAACATAAATGTTTACATACTCACACATAAGTTATGTGATTATCTTCATCAAATTGATTGTTAACATAGCGGAGAACAAATTGCTGTATTTAAATGCTACGTTATTATAGCACTAAAGCTATTATATATTTAAGGTCTTGTTTCGAAATGTTCAAATTTTCATCCCCAATCTCAATCGCAATCCGCAATAGTAAAAATACAGTCCTAGGTCCCAAGTCTGCTAACACAATCGATTCGCAATCGAACAGCAACCGCATAGTAACTGTCACTTTTGACAGATATTATATGGGATAAATGTCAAAAGTGACAGTTACTATGCGGTTGCAGTTCAATTACGAATCGATTGTGTTAGCAGACTTATACCAGCCCTTTTAATGTCCCACTGTTGGGCACGGGCCTCCCCTCAATGCGAGGGGGATTGGGCCATAGTCCACCACGTAGGCCCAGTACGGATTGGCGGACTTCACACATCTTTCGAGGGGTTCTCAGACATGCTGGTTTCCTCGCGATGTTTTACTTCAGCGTTTAGCAAGTGATAATCATGGTTGAAAATGAGAGTCGCACATGAAAATCCAGAAATCCCAGAGGTGCGAACAGAGGTTTGAACCTCGTTACAGAGGCAAGCGTTCTACCAACTTGGCTATCACTGGTTATACTTATGGTAGCTTGAAAGTCACGAATTTGAAGGAGGTTAGAAGGGCGTCATAGCCTAGTCGAATCATCTGGTAAGTGTACCCATAAAGTTACCTCACATAATAGCGCCTCAGTTAACTTAATTACAAAAATATGCTACGATGTTTAATTTAGCTTAGTTCGCGGTATGTGCTGCGCTTTACTGTCGTGTTTTCCGAAGCACACATACATAAGAAGTCATCCAATAACTATGGCTTAACTTCATCTACGAGATGTAATTCTACGTATTTATGTAAATCAGATTGGCATAAGCCATCAGTGGCTTATCTAAGTTCAATGAGATCGCCCTTGAACCCAATATGACATGTTATTTATAAGTATGTTTACACATCTCGCACTTTTGAAATTTTCAGATTTTATTTGCGGATCTCATTGGTAATGATGATTATATTTGCTGCACGGTGTATGCAAAAATGGTAATGTAACCTGCACGTCGTTACGCCGTACTCTAGGCCAGAGTGTTAACACAAGGCACGCTCCGTATTCTGATCAAATTATATTGACAAAATGAGGGTGCACCACGGTGCACCTCTGCCTTAACTGTGAGGGACTACAGGCGGCGAAAAATATATTCCATCACAAGAACCTTGCTTTAAATATTCACGCGTAAGGTATTTACTAATTATCCTAACAGCAGCACTAATTTCCGTCTTACATCATACATTTCTTCAAGTAAAGGTGCGAATAAACGAAATAATGAAGCAAATCATTCACAACTTAGCAGCTTAATAATACATTATGATACAAGTGAGATAAGTCGCTCATTACAATCGAGCCGGGATTGCCGAGTGGAGCCGAGACTGAAATGAATTTGGTCATTATACGCGTGCCATTCAACGTTTTTCAACACATTAGTGAGGAAAAAGTCATAATTAAAACACACTATATTAAGACATATTTGTGAAACAGGACCACGGAACAAAAATGGCGCCCGGTTTTTTTTCGCACCTCCGTTGCAAAAGAGCCACAGATAACAATAACGCTAAAACCTTCTATTAAAAATATACTTAATTAATTGAATATTTTTGTAATTATAACACAAAATAATGTTAATTTAATGACGAAAATAAATAATTTGTAGAAATAAAATGTTTATTTATTACATTTTAACTAGCACAGGTAACATAATATAAAAAATTCACGACGCCTCTTTGACAGCATTAAAAAAACTAGTTTAAAACACTAATGCTGTAATATGAAAGGATGGCAGAATCGCGTTGAGCCTGACTCAATGGAAAAAAGGCCATTAGGAAAAAAAATATATGAAAGGAAATGCACGCGTGTATAATAAGCCGCATTATGAACTCAAAGTCGGTGCAATAACAGCTACTTTGCGAGCAAGTGTGGAACATTAATTAAATGAATCCTTTGCAAAATATTTTGCAAATAATATGACACACGTATCTCATTACACAATACTGCGGGTAGTGTTCGTCTTCTGAATGCACGTAAAAGGGCTTTCTACACGACAACTCGATGGCCTTCGGGTTTTGCACCGTGACTTACTCCTCGGCGGGATAGCGCAATGATACAGCGTTCTCGGAATATGGAATTATGAAAACTAAGATGCGTATATATTGGCCAATGTTATATGTTTGTAACAACCACCACGCTCGTCATCCGCGAAGGGGTAGACAGAGGTGGCCTGGAGTACACCCACATTTCGTCTATTGACCCCAACGAGCAAACATTAAAAGTGGGACAGCCCGATCATCGGAATCAATTTTTTTTCTTTTAATTTATAAAAACAACATTTAAGTCTACTAACAGTATCAGAAACAACGGAAATTCGACCACAATGATGTATGCTGACGTCACGTTACCCTTTTCACCGACGACATTGAAACCAAAAGTTCACGTGCGTTGGACATGTTACCTCTTAATTTATTTATGAGTATCTAATTTATGTCTACAAAGTATTTATTAGGAAACTAATGTGGAGATTATAGATGCTGAGTGCGAGATGAGCCAGTAGGAAGGTTGTCGTTTCGGACCGACAAGGTCGATCTGACAACTATTGCGAAATATGGCGATACAGACGAACGACTTTTCATCAACCTGCATTATTTTATCTGCTGTTGTAGAGTACGATGTATTGCATAGATTTAGAACAGCTATATAATTGTTGAGTCTATCTTGCAACATTATATGACGAATAGATATTAAATTTTGAAACGAAAAAGATGTCTCCAATACCTACAACTAAATACTAGGAAATGGCCACAGTTATAATGGATACGACATTAAAAACTTATATTTAAACTTAAGATACATTTTAAAAAAACTTTTCCAACGCCGTATAGCTAAAAACTTTATTATCCTACCAATTAAAATATACCTACGCTATGTATATGTTCCGAACATTTTTCAAATAAATAATAATAGATACCAATTCGTCTTATAAATGTTTTATAATACAAATGTAGGTGAAATTTTCTATAAATTCAACTGTGAAATTATGAATTAAAATTATTCTAAAAGCTTGTATTTTCTATTTTTATGGGTTTATTTAATGACTAGCCTAGTGTTTTCAGTCTGATATATACATACACTATTTGAGGCCGACTTTCTTATAGTCGTTCCCGTGTGCGTTTGGCGAATAAAATAAATACCACATCACACTGCGACTAGTCGGCCGTCTGCACAGGTACGAAAGCTATGCCGGAATTCTGACTGTTACTTATTATTGCCGATGCGTTTAATTTGCGTTCTGTTTATGGATTTACCTGTTTCATAAATATTATCAATTAATTTATTTTTTATTTCTTTCACGTTTTTTATTACATTAGATTTTTTTTGTCATTAATATAAAGGTTATCTATCTTATAAAATTAATAGCACAGGCCGATTGATTTGTATGTGGAGATTCCATTTCATAAGTTGCCCAGAGGTGCACACAGGAAGGTTTTTGGAATTTGACCCCTGTGGGGATGAAAGTTTTTTTTAAGTCTTAACAAATTAATTTTATATACTCTAACACAATATTACGTTAAATATTTCTGGTGAAAAAATATATTATTATCATGATAAATCATAGTCAATTATTCGCGAAGGTTGTTGCAAACCTGCACAGTTTCTTTGTCGGCTGCGACAGTGCGCAAGCGTCGGGGTTTAAGGCGTTGCGCTGGAGACAGTACAAGATGCGCAAACCGGTTCCCGACTTGTGAACATAACGCTGATGTGTGTGTTGGAATTTAAAATAAATGGCTTATGACCATAATGTGAGTCGTATTGTCATCCGACTTGCCTGTATTCCCGGTAGTGGGTAGACTCGGGTTTGATCCATCATAGATCATCCTGTTATATATCCTCAATCATCTACCATACAAAATCTTTAACATACTTTTAATAAGAGAAACCGAACATGCGGTGGTCTTACATATTATGACGGCGGTAGTCTCACGGCAGTCTTACATAGTAGAATGAGTAGGTATTTCATTACAACTTTAATTCATTTTAGGAAGATATTTACGACGAAAAAACCTACTTGACAAAAAATGCCGATAAACTCACTTCACACCTTATTAGACACATGCGGAACAAATACTGTCGACCAATTTTGTGGATAGGGTTCACCAATAAACTTTTCGAGTTTATGCAAAATTTCTGGAGACCCCTAAAATAAAGAATATTTACAACCAGTAGAAGAAGATGGCACGGCATAGTTAATAAAAGCTGTCGCGTGGAGCTGCGCTTGCGCATTGTATTACACGACGAGTCGCGTGACGTAATCCCATTCATAAGATCAATCAGTTCAAAGAATCTAAGCGATGTCAGGTGGTTTCGAAAGTTGAATTTCGAAGAAGTTATACGATGATCTCAATACTTCGGAAGGCTGTAGTTATGAAATGCTACCCTTTCTTTTACCTGCTATCTCCGATCTATGCTAGCTGGAAGCAAGGCCGTATGCAGGAGGGGGGGGGGGGGGGGGGGGTTCAGACCACCCCCGAAATGCCTTGTAGAACCTACCGTTTTATACATAGGTACTCACTAATGTATCTGGTCCACAGCTCAACTCCCCCCTGAAGTGAATTCTTGGCGAAAGCCTTGACTGGAAGCCTCCCTTAGGCGTATGCCTATCCTTTGGCTTAAGAAAAAAAACGCCGAATGTCGATAGCAAAATTGGTAAGCCCTAAAAACCATGCCGATTTTCATAGTATACGCCTGAAACTGAAAATCTAAAACTTGCCGATTATATACAGTTCAGGGGCGATTCTTTTAAACTGTGTTATAGCGACACCGCATTAGCACAGATTGTGCTCCTGCTTACTGTACCGAGGGTACAAGGATAGGGACTTTCTTAATAGACATCAATAGATATCAGTTAATTTATATTAGGATAGCTATTCCTAATATAAATTCGTATTCGTCGTAAAGATGGTGTCTTCATCTGGCGATGTTAATTAATTCTTTAAGAGTAAGCCTTTTTTTTTATTGACAGGGGGGAAATCTTCGTTAGATACCCGGCCTCTGTGTGGGAGAGGGCCGGGTTATAGGGGATTCTTACCCACTAAAACCCCTCCGGTGGCCGCCTTCAACACATGTTGGAGGGGCTCCGGGATCTCCAAACGGAACGCACCGGTGCCCCTCTTGTGCCTCTCTCCCTTTATTACAACCTATGCACTGGTTAGCGCAAGGTGTCCGGCCTACACGTGGCACATGACATATGCCGTGATAAATATTAAAAAGCAAACAAGTAACTGTGACCGATTTCATCACTAAGTTGAACATTTCAAAACAATGGACATTTGCGAATGTTCTATCTCACACCTACGTGGTCAGAGACGGTGCGGTAAAGAGGCTGTGGACTGGTTACACAGTTATCTATCTATCTGCTTTGTAACACTGATGGTCTGACATACAACGCACCGGCTAGACCGGTGGATCTAGATTTGAACTTTGGAGGATGATACTTATACATCCTTGAGTACTCTAGCAGTGCAGTTAGGAGGGTTTTATTGAAAATTTGATCCCCAACGATGCCTCAAGAAGTCGAATGGGGTTCATAGTTTGCATGAAGAAATATTTTTCTTTTGATAACGATCTGGCACATAGCTAGTAATGTTATAATGCTGTAACTAGGCGATAACTATACAAGATCAATTAAAAATGTTTGCAACAAATAATTTGGACGTCCCCCCGAAGACATCTATTGGAAACGTATTTAGTATTATTGTGTATGTTGAAAAATTATTAAGCCAGAATTTAAACAAGCGAAACACTATTAGATAACCTATAGTTAGACTGAATAATAGTGTACATATCTTCACACTGTGACCATCAGAAGTCGAGCATAATCAACGAATGCGCGGGCCCAGCCGCGAGTAAAAGCTAGTAAATTCTAAAAAGCTGCTACTGCTAGACCTTGTGGTTACAATCTTGACTCGCCTACATGAGGACCGGTGTTTGATTCCTGGGATAGATTTTATTTAAGTCACGTGTAAAAAATATTTTTTAACCCTGAGTGGCACTTGCGCTGGTAAATCGAGTACCTACCAAGAACCATATTCTCCGCAGGGTGTCGTACAAAAACTTACTTTAAGAGGATTATAACTACCAATCTATATCTATCTATGTAATATAAATAAAACCAAGTCATGTTAGTTACACCATTTATAACTCAAGAACGTGTTGGGACGATTTTTAGGATGTTTGATTTTTTGAATTTGTCTCCGCCCCAAATAGCAGAATAACTATTAAAACATGGGAAAATTCACAAGAAAATAATAATAAAGATAATTCATTTTCTCATAGACTTGATTCTGGGCGGTACTAAGTTCGCCGGGCAAGCTAGTACTTATTTCATACAAGCTCCGACACACTTTGTAGTTAAATTTGTAGTGAAACCACTAGAAAAATATGATTTGGAGTATTCATAGGGTGGTTCCACTTCACGTAAGATATCACTCTTTCCTTTATTTATTACAAAGCGATTCTGTTATACCTCAATGGATACCAATTGAAACAATCGTGATCCACGCAACCGGACATGTCACAAGGCACCTTTAGCTCCAGCATAGGTGGCCGAAGACGCTTCTAAGTTCAAATGTCAAGCAGCGTCCTTGCCAGCCAGCGGTGCGCCTGCGCACTATAAATACCGTGCCCAACAACATACAGGCATCAGTCGCTTCATTGCCTCTCAGTCACACAGACACAAAAAATAACCCATCAAAAATGAAATCGGTACGTTTAGCGTGTGCTTCACTGACAACGATATTATAAATATTTAAACTTGTTTGTTAAAAAAAAAAATTTAGGTCAAGCAAAGGATAATCTCATATCAATATACCACCATTAGTTGGAGTAAACATTGTTATTAGCAAGCAGTAATTTCGCTGCCACGGTTTCATTGTTTACAATTGTTATGTTATCATTTATATTCTCGTCCAACAGTTCATCGTTCTCGCCCTGTTCGTCGCCGCCGCCGTCGCCGCCCCCGCTGGCCCCGACGCCGATGCCGTAGTCCTTCGCTACGATGCCGACAACATTGGTGTTGATGGCTACAACACCGCGTAAGTTCCTTGTCTCATCTATAAACTCCTCTCTCCTCTATAATCTATAAACAATACAACACGAGCTCTAATCAATTTTCAATTCCTTTATAATCTCATCCACGATCTAAACGACTTGTTCCATAACTCGTATTAAATTTGAATGCCTCTCTTGTTAACAGTGTGGAGACCTCCAACGGCATCTCAATTCAGGAGCAGGGTGTTCTTAAGGACGCCAACACCGAAAACGCCTACCTCGAGGTCCGCGGCCAGTTCTCTTACATCGCCCCTGACGGCGTCACCTACAGCGTCAACTACGTCGCTGACAAGGACGGCTTCCATCCCCAGGGCGCTCATCTCCCCCAGGTCGCTTAAATAAGCCACACTAAATGCAATATCTAGTCCAAAAATACTCATCAACACCTTACCCTTATCCCTTGTTAATCCAAGCTCCAAGCGATCTGTGATATGATCCAGAATGATTTTGTTAATAAAACAGTTTATGTTATAGTAATTTATATGTTTTGTTTCATTGTTAATTCGACAATACGTTGTACCATTAACTAAGATCTAGCCTCACAGTGGTGCTAGGTCTAGTTCATTACAGTTGATTTTATCATTCGTGCCACACGACAAATGATGTGATCACGAAAGTATTATAATGATTACCGAACGGCGAAATAAGATGCAAATACTATTTTCACAACAAATATGATTGGTGTCATCATTTCGAAAAAGGCAATCGATTTAAAATATGCGTTTTAAAGGTCAATTAATAGCAACCTTCCACACTCGTGTTGAAATTACTGTGAGATTCCGCAATAAACTTATTTATAAGTTATAAACTTATGTTCTGTCTAGGATTTAGTAGACGAAAAAAAAATAGTTATCTTGCTACTTACCAATATGATTGTTGGGGCCCATATTTTCTGCCTACTTAAAAAGAAACATTAAGGTCCACTTTGTGTATAAATGGGGTCCTGAAAACTCAAATAAGAGGACAATAAACAATGACGCGGGTTCCCTGTGAAAGACCACCAGATAATCTAAATAAAAATTAAGGTATTCGGGACTAGATCTAAAAGGTGATCCAATCAATTACGGGATGTAAGACAAATTGGATGAAATACTGGCAACATCGAGTTTTGATCGACAAAAACAACTGTTCCGCGTTAATATTAAAAATGTATGATATCATAAAATTTACGACCAATTTATTTATTAACATGATTCCGATATGTGAGAAAACCATCTAAATGTGTGTTGATTTCCATGTGACCTTAAGCAATGGCCCGTCTCTACTCATTATACATTTAATGTGTACATCCTTGGAATCCTAAATTTGATAGCAATAGGATGCAACGATTTTCTTATAAGGTTTTTATGATTATCACATACACAAGCCTTTGACTATATTATGTACTCGTTTACGCCTACCTGTTCGTCATATGATGTAATTATAAAGGCTGTAGCATGTGACAGTATAACTGTATGATCTGGTCATACCCAGGTATAGGTAAGCACATTAATTCGGAATAATAATAATATTATCGCCAGACGAACACACCAACTATACAGTTCCACACTAAGCGAAGCTTCTGTTATGGGTACCGTATAATAGACTGGGGGTGAACTCGGCATATAATACTTATATAGATATAAAACATCCACGACTCTGGTACAAACATTCCTGCTTAACACGCAAAGTTTGTCCCTACCAGGATTCAAACCCGGGACCCTCGGTGCAGAGAGCAGGGTCACTAGCAACTGTGCTGATCAGGTCGTCGATAATTCCTAACCCTATATTTATAAATATAATATTTATAAATAACTTTCGTTAATTATTCGCAATGGGATTCTGGTAGTTTTTTTAAAATGCTTTTTAAAATGTTTAAGTAATATTTCACGACACGAGTTTAAGTCATTTGAATATAACACCGCACTAATTATGACGTATGTCGTTTCATTAATTATAATTTTAATAATAAACCCGAAAAGCCGCCAATTTCAATCAATAATTCATCTAGGGGCATCGGTTTTTGCAAAACATTTAACCTTTTACAAAACTAGTGGTATAACCCATTGAACTTCACCTTGTTACGCAATGCGCCCGCGCCGGTAATCCGTAAGCAATAAGTGGGTAGAGCGCGGTGCCCACATCAAGCGGAGCGCGGATAAAAAAAACTTATGAATGTAAATAGTTTTATATTACGTAAATACAATAAATAAAACTTGGCTAGTGTAGCTTAAACTTTAGCTAACATGTAGAATGCTATTTCCTGTACCAGGAAATCAAAGAAATCTCACGGGAGAGCTACACCTTGGCAAACAGAATCGCTGGTAGAGAGCTAGTAGAGTCATGGCGTAACTTACGCAACGCATCTTATGCCGTAATTACATAATTATTTATACAGGCTATTTGCCTACTAAGCCATGACCTGAACCTGTGCATGAAGTGAACATTATAATACATAAATTAAAAAAAAATGCTCACAATAAATCTCCATTGTCATTTTATTTGTATTTTTTTTTTAAAGTCGTCATATTGGAATCCTGTCTTCGTACATACTGATTAGAGATGCTCTAAAGGAGCGCAGGAAAATGCCTAATATACCTATTCTAAATCACTCCGTATAATCTATATATTATATGTTGATTAACTTATAGCAATCATTAAAATGTCTCCGATCACAAAAAAATACAAAATCATACATTGCAGTGTAATGTGACGTCACCGCTATACGCGAGCACTAGTGCGACAGAGAAATAGCATGTCGCCACTCGAGCCCCACTACTTGCTTTTATCAAACTCAAAAATCTAATTATTATCTTTTAAATTATGACACATACATCGAAAATTGTTTCACAATCTATATAATAAAAATCAATTGCTGTTCGTTTGTGTCGCTAAAACTCTATAACGGCTAGGCCGATTTCGCTGATTTTAGTCTTGTATAATAAAAATCAATTGCTGTTCGTTTGTGTCGCTAAAACTCTATAACGGCTAGGCCGATTTCGCTGATTTTGGTCTTGTATATTAAAAATCAATTGCTCTTCGTTTGTGTCGCTAAAACTCTATAACGGCTAGGCCGATTTCGCTGATTTTGGTCTTGAAATGTTTGCCGCAGTCCAGGGAAAGTTTTCACGGTAAGAAAATATGGAAGAGTTGCGAGGACGAAAAATAAGTCTTTATGCTTTATTTTTTCTTACTGTCAGTTGGTCAGTCGAACGTCAGACGAAGGGTGAGTTTCGTTAGGATAGGTGTTACGAAGTACAGCGGGTCATCTAGTATGTAATAAAAGATGTTCGTAGCGGTAACTATGAGCAAGTATCAGAAATTTACAAATGTGCCGCCACTATTATGTATAGGAACGGCATTCCGAACGGGTGGTAAAGCAGTAGCATAATGTTTATGTAACTTGACGATTCATAAGTACTGTACAATAATGGTTTACATGAATAAAAAATATTCTGATTCTGATTCTGATTCGTTACATCGACCGTGTGCCATACAATGTTCGAGTTGTACACTAAAATCAATCACTATCTCTCAGTACTCACTCTGAGCAAGGTACTCGTTTAGAGGCGAAACACGTGTTGAATACTTTTTTAGATTCGCTTCGTTTCGCGGAGAATTGCTTATATTCTTAAAAATATGATGTATATTATTATCTCCCATAAGGGTAGGGTAGAGCTCATAGATAGCCCCCGAATTTATAGACGTTTTATAACTTTATACGTCATATAGTACTGCGCAAACAAAACGCTTGTGTCAGTATATAATGATTCTGTGGTAGAGCTGCATGCATAAGAAAATGATGGATGCGCAGGCGGAGTCACAGGCAAAATGTAGTTGATAATAAATTAATAGTGTACCTACCCAGTTGTACAATGAATATCATTATATAGTTCGTAAATGTTAATCAATACGTATACTTGGCATGCCACCAAACATTTATGATAATTTCTCCATATTATTTGTTTTCCATATTTTAAATACCTATTGATTGATAGTTTGCCTTGGTACGAGTATGTACAGGCCTATATCCTTATAGGGATCGTACAAGTAATGTTGATACGTGATGCTTAACAATGACAATATGATATGACGTCATAGACGGAGTCGTGGGAGATGTCAAGAGATGGGACTTGTCGGTCGACTTTTACAGCAACTTCGGGCGATTGTGAAGAGGCAAAATGTAGCGCTGTCGGGAGCCATCTATCGATGACTCTGTGTCACAGGAATTGATACCCCTCAATGAAATTGTAAGGGTTCTTATGGCTTTTTGTGGGTGTATTATCTACCTATCGATATTTTCACATCCATTTACCGAGAGCGGATAAAGCATAATAGTGGCTAGTGAATAAAGTCTATTACAGTGTACATATTATGCTTAATTTACTTATTAAATGACCCGTAGCAAATTCTTACCAAATAAAATTTCAAAAATATGAATATTTTAATAAAATTTTTGCAATACTAGATAAAATGAAGTAAATTAACATTAATTAATCCTTCTTGAATATTATTATTTAGCAATTGGTATCACGGATCATGTGTTCATTATGACGAAAATCTAAGATTCCCTTTTTTCAATTAACTAATTACTAACTTATATGATCTGAATAATTTGAATGATGCATAATCAAAGTCAACTAAGAATAATACACAGCTAAGCTAATACATAGCTAAAGATTTTTAAATTTTATTTTATTCAGATAAATATGTAAAAAATAACACTCACTGCAGTATACCATTATATCGATATAAAAAAAAAATTAAAATAGAGACGTAAGACCTGCTTTTATTATACTCTGTGATTGGTATTAAAACATGTTTTTTAAAATAATACCATGCTAGTTGTGATATGTCCAAAGTTATAACGTCAGATGCTCGGACATAATGATTATAAATAGTTATACCTAAATTAAAGATACAAATGACAATTTTAATATATACGATTGAGGACCGGTTTTTAAAAGCACTTTACATCGAACAGAACGAGTTGTCACAAACAATCATTTAAATGTTTTTTATTTACAGATGAATTAGTTGTTGAAGCACACTGATTAGTATCTATGAAAAAATATAATTATATTGTCTATGAAAATGAACGGAAGATGGACCAGAGAGAAAAATGGAAGACTACTACGACATCATGACGAGGAACGAGAGGACGAAATAAAATATGTAAACTCAACTACGAAACTGTAATGAAAATTAAAGTGGTAAAAATATATCTGATGGATTATCATTAAAAGCAAGAACAACTTCTACAGTAGGTTCGTTTTTCAGCAGCTATTTTCATTACAAACCACCATGTCTGGTGGTTTGAGCGTAGCCCGCTCGGTTCACTGCAGGATTATTGTGCGGAAAACAATGATTTAATATTAACTTTAAACAGAATATCATAGGAGAGGAAAATTCCATAAATCATTTATCCTATTTGGGTCACCGATTTTCACTTATATTTGTATTGTAAAACCAATCAAGATATTCGCATCGGGGGTTGTCAATATATTGAAAAGAGTAAAAAAAATATTTTCATCGAACATAGCTTATGTATCTCCGCGTTACCAACCTTCACGCGCATAAATCACGCTTAAATTGTTAATCTATTGTGCAGCTAAAATGCCACATACATACGGACATAACGTTAATCTTACAACACCTCTCTTTGATTTCACGTTGCTGGTTAAGAATGTCACTGAACGAAACCATAAAGAGTAACCTTATAGCAATAAAAAAACAGTTATGGTAAGGTATGTATGGTCCATTTTCGACATTCGTTTTTATTTTAAATTTAGAACATTTGAAATGTCAGTCTTAGTGTTTTTTTTTATTAACTAACAATCGTTTTAAAACTGGCCGACTTATTTTGTCTACGATATCGGATCGTATGATTTGAGAAGATTTATTTTACATGCCAGCACGGTGAAGCCGGTTTTGAAGACTCCTATAATAACTTTAATATGAATATCATCTTCATTTCAACTAAAACATGGAAAGTGAATGCCAAGGCCGGTAAGATCGTAAAAAAAGGTAACAATTTATATTAAAAAAAAACATAGTTTCCTATTAGCATTTTGTTGGCGATAAGAAATAGGTATTCGAATTAAAATTGCAGTATAGAGATGCTTTACATAGTAAGTCCGGTTTTTTGTCTATTCTTGATAACAGGTGGGCCATACATTTTATAACACAATAAAATTATAAAGAAAAAAATATCGCAATATCATCACTCTAATTATACAGTCCCTAACTAAGCAACGGTTGTATTATGGGCATACTTAGGTTACCAACATCCATAACTGGGGTACAAACATTCGTGTAAATCACACAAAGTTTGCAACACACATACAATTAACTCAAAATCGAATAGCAATTACCAAGCAATCGTTACTTTTGCCAGATCTTCTTATATTTACTTCTAAACTAATATTATAAACATTCAAAGCTTGTTAGTGTAGCGACCTCGTCAACCTTGCCACAAGCTACCCAGAAGGCGCTGCAGACGACATTCAGAACAAATGACGAGGCTTCATACAAGCCTGAAACGCGCTATGAGAGTTTTCGGAGCACGTGACATATATACAAAACCCCGACAATAACCATCGGGGCATAGCGGCTGTCCCGCCAGGCATACCTCCCGCCTGGCTGGAAGATCTTCTCTTGTCCGCTAAATTAGTATGTGAGTTTGGATGCAGGTTTAAACCCTGGACATGCTGTACTGATTCTGAAATTTTCTTTCAATAATAGGAAGCAAGATATTCCTGGGCTATATTTTATCGAGGTACTGCAGACTGACCCGTGGGAAGAAGCTATAGAACATATGTCAAAAGTGTTAATCACATAGCCATTGCTATTCTTACTCCCCCCCTGTAATTAAAACCGACAGAATCGTAGGCCCCCATGCCTAGTCTTAGTTCGAGGTTCATATTTTTTTTAATTACTTCACAATAGAGTTCGCGACGTACGTAAGCGTGGACTATAATTTTTGGTTATCCCGGGAAACCCTTTGAATACCAGGGAAATCAACACATCGTATAAATTAACCCGGAATGTCAAGTTCAGTAATATTACAATTAAAAAATATTTTATTGAACTAGAGTTACTTCTGCTATCCCGATACGTTTTATTCTGATACTATCAATTTATCATTACATGTCGATCCGCATAAAAAAGTGCATTTCTATGGGCATCTCACGCTTGAACAAATAGTAGGCAATGCTAAAAAAAGACGTATAGGTTCCTAAGACCGTTCCCTGTATGACCTATAGTGTCCATAAAGTCTTAGATACAGAAATCATTCTGTATAAGTATGGATTTCTATTTATTTAACTATAGAGGACTTTAAAGCTTTAGCTCCTTATAATAAGCCATATATTGTCGCGTCAATAGTTTAGTGACCAGTGTAGAGCTCGAACCCGAACACTTTCGGTTACCCTTAGGGCTAGGTTACAGCCATAACCAAAGCTTCAACATGCATCCTTAGTTACTAAATAAATATGTCAGGGTCTGCCAATGTAGCCTCTGACATAAATCGTTCACTGAAGGGAAACTATTATAAAGGAATTCTTACAGTCTATTATCAAGTTATTGACTTTTAAAGATAATTTACAATAGGTATATATCTATACATATAAATAAAATTGGAGTGTCTGTTTGTAATATTAAAATAACCGCTTTTTACTAAGTGCATTTGGATGTATACACGTTATCTATACCGAAACAACATTTTTTACAATTTCTGTCTGTCTGTCTGTCTGTCCGTCTGTCTGTCTGTCTGTCTGTCCGTCTGTCTGTCTGTCTGTCTGTCTGTCTGTCTGTTTGTTCCGGGTAATCTCTGAAATGGCTGGACCGATTTTGACGGGAATTTCACTGGCAGATAGCTGATGTAATAAGGAGTAACTTAGGCTACTTTTATTTTAGAAAAATAAAATAAAACTAATGTTGCAGCGCTGCGCCTGCTTAAAGTTTGATAGCAACAATCTGCAATGCGTCCCGCGGGATCAGAACGCGAGCAGGCTGTTGCCAACGGTTGAGACGTTGTTAAATACCACGCGGACGAAGTCGCGGGCAACGGCTAGTTTTTTAATAAATAACAAGGTGTGCTACATATAATGTTTTTACAACCATTCCGAGTGGAACTGTTCCAATGTTAAATACATAATTGGTCAATTTAGTTTAAAACAGCAATTTAAAATTTTATTATAAGAATGGATTGCTTGGTATGCGGTGATGGTCTATTGGACCGTGGATCTTCGAGGCATTTTGATTTAACCCTGCAAAGGTTACATTACGATACAGAACAGGTGGATTTGTTAAAGAGGTCTTAATAATATGTTGGTGTAAGATTCACGTATGAAGTATGTCGGTATGATTACAATTTGTTATTTAAGTTCGTTGGTAAGCGCATCGCTTAAGAATGGCTGGATCGAATTAGCATGTGTTCTTAATAGTCCGAGACAGGTGTTAAAGAAAAAAAAATGTAACGAATATTGGAAAAATCGGGTAAAATGGAAGGACCTTAATTATTGAAATCTGGACAGGACCACGTCTATTTGATGTGATATGATTTCATCAATGCCTTAGCAATTTCAAAAAAGTATAATCTACAACAAATTTCATCAACAGATTTTACGATCATTCATCATCAGTCATTTATTTGATGAAAACTAAGAGACATTATCTGGATAGCCAATATAATAGAACAAAGGTGATATCAAATGGCTAGACGTTCCGATTAGACCAAGCAGTCTAGTGAAAAGTCACTATCTTGACATCCTCTACAAGAGAGAGAGAGACAGATATGAGGATGCATGACAACGGGATGTTCCTTCTCATCGTTCCATATCGTTCGATTGGGTGGCTGATCGTGTTGAAGCCCTCTCAATTAAGATAACATTGACCTTGATTTCTAAGTAGTAAGACTTAACAAATAGTGATCATTACTTGAAGTCAGAATTTCATACTTAAGTCAATTTAAAAAAAAACCATTTCACTTGGCATCTTGTTGGGAGCACAAATTATTTTTTAAAGTCGTCCAATAGAAATTCTCATTCACATGATGATTACAAATGCGTTTAAAAAAACAGGGTTCAAGGTCTTATCTCCTTTATCAAAAATCCTGTAGGAAGATACTATTTTACTTATAAGCAACTATGAAATGGCTTCTCTAATCTAAATCTTTTTTAATATAAAAGAAATAAAGACGATCATAAAATAATAAAATCCTTAAACTTCATTCCATAGCAAACCGAATATAAAACACTAATAAAGCCAAGTTGACAAATGCAAATTTGTTAAAGTTCATCATTTCAGGTTCAAACATTAAAAAACTAGATCCTAAAAATATTCAATATCCCTATTCTTTAAAAAAAAACAGCCGAATTGCGGAGGCGTCGAAACGTTAAAAGATTCAGCCAAATACGTACATTCGAATATATGCAAAGTAGTCAGGCCTCGAATACGTATATAAATGTGTGAGATTTAGATCCAAAGCACAGTCGTTGATACAGCATCATCCTCTCACAACCAACAACCCACCCTCAACCATCACAATGAAATCCGTAAGTGTCTTGTTATAAACAACCAGTATAATAATAGGTGCAGATTATTAGGATGACCTAATAATCTGCACCTATTATTCCCATTTCACAATTTACATTTTAAACTTGGTCATTAACTATAAACTTGAGTCCACTTCTTCTGTGTCTATCTCACATTACCAACTTATAATATTTTACAAAAGATACAATCCTTAGAAACAATAATTATCTTTTGTGCCAATAGTTTTATGGTCTTCACTGTCCGAACCTAAATTATTAAGGACTTTATTCTGTCCTCAATACCAGGTCACCTAAAAATTAATCACCATTTCATTTTTACATTTTAATTATTAATTAAAAGCATGGTCAACTAATAAATTGCTATGTCAGGTGCTCTTTCTTGTGTGAATTATTTCTCAATATATGGGTAAATCATTAAAAAATAATCCAAACCTTGATTTTCACAAATTTTGATTTATAATTTTGCTACGAATAATTTTAGTATATTGGGGTGTAGGAAGATTCATTCTAAAATAGTGTTGCTTTTAAAAACTTCGCAAGCAGGATATAAATCCTATCAAACATTTATTCAGAAACGCTTACTTAAGTCGTTGAAATCAAAGCATACATTAGGAAATCTTAGGCGTGTCTTGGTCACGCAAAATGTCAACGCAAACTGATCATTATGAGCACATGGTTTATGCCGAAGATGCACAAATACTTAGTCATCATTATCTTTTTTAGTCATTAAGGCGGTCCAACTAATCCAACCAACTGAATACAATTGAATAATAATGTAAATCAGAATAGGTTTTCTGTTAAAGAATACAGGAACACATCTGGAGGCTTTCAAATTGAAGAGTTATTTTGAATTGGAGCCTTCACCCTAAATATTGTGATCAAAAAAACATAAACATTAATCGGACTCATAGCACAGATGTGATTATCATCCATGTACTCACGTTATTGACCTTTTAAAAACGTTTGTTTTTTTGTGCTTAATTGACTGACTGGCTGAGTATGTCGCAACACTTTGATTGTATAAATGAGTTTCTAAACAACCAACTAAAGAATAATTCAGATTTTATTCAGTTGTAAATATCAAATAATCTGCGATTACCTAAGATTTTTGCTTATTTATATTCTATCTACAGTCGTGTGATCTTTATTGTATATTCTACTGGATGATGTTATGACTCGCGCTGTGAATCCCAAGTAGCTTCACAGCCTTGACATTTTGTCTCTTCTTTTAATTATATCTGTCTTATAAAAAATCAATAGGTCACCGGCATTTTAGAATATAAATGTATTCATCTTGCGGCGTAAACGTATTTCCTGATATATGCAAAAAATAACGCTGCTATGACATATTAACAAGACTATATGTAAATTATAAATTCTTTGTTTTTTTGTACGCATTCTTAAATGGCTTCTCTTGTGATACGGTAGTCAAGTGAATGCATATTGAATACTGATAAGAGTTTTTTTCTCTATCAGCGTAGTGCTAAGCTAAACCTTCTTCTATTTGAATGTTGTTTTATTAGTTCTTTACATAAATTTGTATCTATCATTTGCAGGTTATCCTTTTCGCACTTTTCGTTGCCGCCGCCGTCGCCGCTCCCCTCGAGAGCGACAAGGTTGCCACCGTCCTCCGGTACGACAACGACAACATCGGTGTTGAGGGCTTCCAATACGCGTAAGTATTTAATACAACTTACATTTTGCACAGTTCATTAATTTTCTTCTGTATGTGCCTCTTAAAGAAGTGAGTGTGCAATGGGCTTAATTTTCACTACCTAATGCTTTTACGTCAACGTTGTAACCGTTGACGTGAACGCACTTCTAGCCCAAACATTTAGCAACGTTAGAGATTCTAATACGGCTATTATGACTTTTTATATTTGTTACAGCGTTGAGACCAGCAATGGCATCAACAGCCAGGCCCAGGGTCAGCTGGAAAAGGCCGGCACTGAGAACGAGGCTCTCGTCATCCGCGGCCAGTTCTCCTACGTCGGCGAAGACGGCCTCACCTACACCGTCACTTACGTCGCTGACGAGAACGGTTTCCAGCCCCAGGGCGCTCACCTCCCCAAGGCCTAAACCAACGACTAACAGCCTATAATATCTAGTCTGAACTGACCTGGCAAGAGGATGCTTCCTGTTGACTGTCCCTTCTTGTTCTGTTACTCTTGCACATTCATAGCGAATAGGATAGCGATTAAATGTTTTTGAATTACTAATTTTTATCTTTTATTTACACCTGAGGTTTTCTCGTAACATTCTTTTTAATTATGTTTATGTATTCATCCCCAAATTGTATAACATTTATAATAGTAGTACATAGCATTTTTGTCCGATAAATGCTTTGTAATATAATTGTAAAATACATTTGGAGGCATACGTATACAGAACGCACAAAATTGTTTTATGATTCAAAATGTTACTGGCAAAATAAACCAAGTTTAACGTTTTGCTATTAATAAACGTTGCTGGTGTATTGAGTACTACGCATATTGATCTAAATGCGAAGTTAGTAACATTCCAACCAGGATGTATTACGAAAAGACAGCTTCAGAAAACGAGCAATTACCATTTATAGTCAACTCTCTCCTCAAAATTAATGACAATACAGTATAGATATATAGTATAGATAGACTCATGTTTCGAGTGAAACCTTCACAGTGCTCGTAGGGGGTCAGGCCAATAACGAGACGTACCTACGATCTGGTCCAAGTAGCAGGAAAAATTGGGATCTGAACAGCAAAAGTATTAGTAGTTAGTAGTTTTTGACGACCTGATTAGCGCAGTTGGTAGTGACCCTGGTTTCTGCGCCGAGGGTCCCGGGTTCGAATGGGGACAAGCTTTGTGTGATAAGCATGAGTGATTGTATGAGTCATAGATGTTTAATATCTATATAAGTTTTATATACTGAGTTCGCCCTCAGTCCATTGTACTGTACCCATAATACAAGCGTTGCTTAGTGTGGGACCGTATAGTTTGTGTGTTCGTTTGGCGATATTATGTTATATTATTATTCAAATAATGGAATGCCATCGAAGAGAACTACACTAAAACACGACAGTTTGGAGCAAGTACAATCGGATTTGATGTTCATAGATAGTGTGTCTTTGTTTCCAGGTAGCAATACTTTTCTAAGTAACAACGTCTGTGTGTAACAATCCATTAGCAACAGTGCAGATATCAGCCCATACCTTCAGTGCACTCACCTAGATCAAAGTTAATCAAAGCGACGCCCACAAAGGGCCGAAAAAGGAGTTCCATTGTGGCAAATAGTCCTCTTGTAAGTGTGGAGGGGTGGTAAATGCTCTACTTAAAATAATTTTTTTGTGACAATCAGAACATTTTCATGTTTTTGTAGTAATTTAATATGCCTACGTGCCCATTTACAAATTGACTTTTTTTAACTTAACCCGGATCAGAATGCATCCATAACGCTTTCACTGTCACTCTAAAAATTGAGGATTTCTAACTAACATGAGGGAATACCTAGATTATTACCAAATCATATAAGTAGTGTTAAATAGAATAATAAACACGGGAAATATTAAATAAATACTTTATTCATCGCGGCCAAACTTTACATATTTTGGCGGCACACACGAACTGTCAGAAAACTCTCCTGTCACCATAGAGTTTCGCCGCTAGTGACGTCCCGCTGCACAGCGAGTGAACGATCACCGGTAACAGTTTCGGCGATCCTGACGAATCTTCTGCGTCCCCGCAGGAGCACCTCCGCGTAGTTCTTCAGAGGATCTCCTTGGTAAAACTGAAATAGATCCACAGCCTAGCTGTCAAGGTCAGAGACTGTAGAGCCATCTCAGCCACACCTCAGTCCCGCATGACGGAACCAATTATCTTGTTGGTATAAGATCCTAAAGCCCAGCCGACAAGGTCAGATGCTGGATGGCGCAAACCCCTTCAGCAACACCTTAGTCCGGCATGGCGAGATCAGTCTTTACCTCATTCCGTATCCAAAGCCCAGCTGACAAGGTCAAATGCTAAACGACACGTAAGTCATCTTAACATCACCTGAGTCCGGCATGGCGAGATTAGACATTAGTTCATGTCCCATATCCGAGGCCCAGCTGACAAGGTCAGATGTTGGACGGCATGACAGTCATCTCAACATCACCTTAGCCCTGCATGGCGGGATAAAATATTACGTTATTCCATATCTAAAATCCGAAGCCCAGCTGACAAGGTCAAATGCCGGATGACTTGTAAGTCATCCCAACATCACCTTAGCCCTGCATGGCGGGATAGAATATTACCTTATTCCATTTCCAAAGTCCAAAGCCCAGCTGGCAAGGTCAAATGTTGAATGTCACGCAAGTTATCTCAACATCACCTTAGCCCTGCATGGCGGGACAAATATTGCCTTATTCCATTTCCAAAGTCCAAAGCCCAGCTGACAAGGTCAGATGTTGAATGTCACGTAAGTCATCTCAACATCACCTTAGCCCTGCATGGCGGGATCAAAAGAAAACAGTGAGTAAACATATTACAATCCACTTTTAATATTAAAACCCTTCACACCATTCAGTAAATGTTTCACAAAGCAATTGTAATAAATCATACACATAGACAGTAGTTAACACAAAATAATCAAACATAAACATAGCCATGCAGTAGGCATTACCCTTCATCAGACGAAAATTCCCTGGCATGCCATCTCTTAATCTTGTCGCATGCAACTACATTTTTATATCCCCGTTTTCCTTTATTGGCTGACATCACTTCATACCTGTCGTGGGGCAATACTTCCGTCACCTTGTAAGGGCCTGCATAACGTGGGACTAGTTTGCCACTTGCTATACCGGATCTCATTATCTTCCTCTCCACCATCACCAAGTCTCCAACCGAAAATCCTTTACTTGCTCTACGGCTCCTATCAAAACGAGTTTTCATCTTCAGCGCATTCCGCTTTATGCTTTCAGCAGCCTCCTGCCTAGCCTTTTCTACGCTTTCTTGGCAACTCACTGGACCTTGTAACTCCGCCGAAAGCCGTGGTTGCAATCCACAGAGCAATTCTAATGGGGTTTTCCCCGTACCTTGGCTCACAGTTGAGTTCACCCCCAATTGCACCTGCGGCAAATACACTTCCCATCCTTTCTGTTCTTCGCCCAAATGTGCAGTCAAAGAAGACAATATGGTCCTATTCAGTCGCTCCACCTGTCCATTTGCTCGAGGACTAGCAACTGCATTTTGCACATGTTTTATACCGTGCTCATTAACAAACTCCTTAAATTCCTTGCCAGTGAACGCAGTGCCTCTATCACTTATAATCCGATTAGGATACCCAAAAACCTGTGCAAATCGTTGTAGTGCCTGTATAGCACCCTTGGCATTTGCACTTTTTACTGCTTCCAGCCAGACGAATTTCGTAAACCCATCAATAATCGCAACTATATATTGCTTACCTCCACTATTACAAAACGGTCCCAGGTGGTCAATGTGCAGGGTTTCAAATGGAGTCATAGCCCTAGGGATCGGATGTAACAGTCCTGGTTGTTTACTCGTAGGTTTCTTTGTAAACTGGCATCCAATACAGCTGTTCACGTATTTCTCAACAAACTGTCGCATCTTTGCAAACCAATACTTCGCTTTAATGGCTTCCAAGCACTTTTCGACCCCTAGATGTCCGTGATTGTCGTGATAGACCTTCAATATATGCCATCTCGCATTCTTAGGAAGTACTGGCCTAGTACCATTATCCACAATCCGATGAATACGTTCTCCTACTATCTTGTACTGCTTGGCTAAACCATCCTTTTTATTTTTATTCGCGACTAACTCTAGATTAAGATTTTCAATCAGTGACTGAATACCTTCATCGCCATCTTGCAAAGCATCAATTAAATCACGTTCTTCAATATGGTTCAGATTGATTGGATTTAGACTAAGAGCGTCCACGTGACTCATAGCCGTACCTGGTCTGTGCTCCACAACAAAGTTATACTCCTGTAGGTCAAGCCACCATCTAGCAATTCTTGGGGATAGATCTTTCTTTGACCACGCCAATCGCAGCGCAGCACAGTCTGTCACCACCTCAAACTTAATGCCTGTCAAATACACTCTGAATTTCTGGATGCTAAAAACTACTGCCAATGCTTCCAATTCGAAGCTATGATAGTTTTGTTCTGTGGCTGACGTTTGACGGCTCGCATAGGCTACCACTTTAAACGTATCATCATTCTGCCTTTGAAGTAACACGCCACCTAGTCCTATTTTTGATGCGTCTGTGTGCAGTTGTGTTACACGATCAGGACTATATATAGCCAAAACTGGATCGGTTACCAAGGACTGCTTAAGAGTTTCCATGGCCTTGGACTGCTGTTCACTCCAAATCCACTCTTGGTCTTTTTTGGTTAGCTTAGTCAAAGGTTGGGCTGTAATCGCAAAGCCTTTAATGAACTTCCGAAAGTAACTCGCAAGGCCTAGGAACTGGCGCACTTCATGGACGTTCTTAGGAGTACCGAAGTTCTGGACGGCGAGTATCTTCTCCGGAGAGGGTCTGATTTCACCCTTTGTTATTTTATGTCCGAGGTACTCAACCGAGTCAGTTAGGAATGAACATTTACTTTTCTTCAATTTGACTCCAGCCTCAGATATCAACGCAAGGACTTTCCGCAGATTTTCCAATGCGTCTGATACATGATCCCCCCATATTATCACATCATCAATGTAGACTTCTGCGCATCTGTGAAGCACCGGGGCTAATATCTCATTCATCGCCCTTTGAAAAACCGCCGGAGCGTTACAAAGACCAAAACTCATCATCCGGTATTGGTACTGCCCATCTGGTGTGACGAACGCAGTAAGTGGTCTCGAAGCACTAGAAATGCGAATTTGATGGTACCCATTTGCTAAATCCAAACAGCTGAATACAGACTTATCCACTAACCGATCCAATAAGTCTTGAATAACTGGCATAGGGTATCTCTCCTTTTCCGTGATCTTATTAAGTGCTCGGTAGTCGACACACATGCGATAACCCCCATCCTTCTTGCGCACCAGCAGGATCGGACTCGCATAAGGTGACTTGGACTCCTCTATGATACCAGCCTTCAGCAGATCGGATACTATTTTCTGTACTATCTGTCTCTCGTGGTAAGACAGCCTATACGGTCTGTAGTAGATCATTTTATCTTGAGTGAGTTTAATACTCATTTCTACATCACACTGACCTAGCTCTATGCCATCTCCCGTAAAACAGTGGTCATATTGCTGAAGAACGTCTTCCAAAGCCAGTTTCTCTTCAGCGGAAAGTTTTTCACCAATTCGGGGATTACTGACACCATTATCTGAAAGTGTACCACGGGCGAAACAGCGATCATGGTTCAATGTAATGTTTTCTGTTGTTCGGTTGACGACTCTCACGGTAACACCCCCATCTTCACTATTTATGATATCACCCAAGACATCCATTTCGTATTTAGGGCACCGATGCTCTCTCAATTCCAACTTCATTACTCCGCTTGTCGATGGTTCAGTCTTCGCTACTACTTTATTCAACCCTGGCACAATCACTTTATCCTCTGACGGGTAAATCTTAATGCGCGCTAGATTTTCACAAAGGTCTGGCAGCTCTAATGTAAGATCGCTGTCAAAAATAGTCAACTCAGTAGGTGTCTTCACAACTACAACGTTGATCGCCTCAGTGAAGGGTTGCCCCACTAAAATATCCATCATCTGAGTCTTATCTGGTACTACGAAGAACTCAGTGTCTCTCTCCACTCCATCAACTGTCAATCTAGCTGATACCATCCCCAAAGGAACAGTCAACGCATCTCCATAGCCCCTAATTACCACCTCACAATCTTTTCCAGTAAACTCCAAATTACATTTCTGACGGATCGACTCTTTCATTATATTACAAGCGCTACCAAAGTCTATGTAACCATTGACCATATTATTGTTTACCAATACTTGTTTGTGGTACTTCTTATCAGATTTTTCCGGGCAAAGCACTTGCACTTTCTTTACATATGAATCCTTAGATTCAGATTTTGAACCATCCTGTCTGCGTTTCCAACAATCCTCAAAATTATGCCCTTTGCGCTTGCAATATGAACACAACTTGTTCTGCTTTCTTTTCTTGAAACAGTTACTCTCTATATGTCCAGCCTGATTACAAAATCTACAAATAATTTTCTTCTCATCTTTTCCTTTAGTCATCTTAATCGCACAGGCTCTGGCTTTATGACCAGATTTTCCACAGTTAAAACAGGATACACCGACTCTGGTATCTGTAACACTGTGGACTGTTTGAGTCTGTTCTACAGATTTTATTGTTCCCAAATACTTGAGAAGGGTACATGAGCTCCGGCAACCTGCTGAAACAGCACCAACTTCCATCAGCTTATCACCCAGTGTTCCTATTATAGCTTCTGCTATGACTTCATCTGACATCCCACAGGTCATCCCAATTCCCAATTTATCATAGAAGAATTTAATTGGGTCTTCTCCAGCGGGCCTCACTCTGTTTACTAATTCACGGATCAAGTTTAATTTATTTTGAGTAAATGGGAAAGCACGCTTGAGTCTGTCTTTCCACTCTTCCCAACTAACATCAAATGACTGTTGCCGTTCATACCATCCCTTGGCGTAGCCTCTCAACTTGGAAGTGCAGTTACAGATTAGTGTCCGCTCATCCCAACCATACATGGATGCAATGCTTTCAAGATTTCTTATCCAATGTTCAATTGATATTGTAGTTCTTTCTGGGTCAAACTCAGGAACAATATCACTCCGTCCCAAATATCGCACAGTGGTGTCATTCAAATGAGTTTTAGGGGTGGAAGTTATAATATCTCTTTCATAAGAGGTAGTAGGTTGGCTGGTGAAGTAATTTTGGGTTTGTCGCAATTGACGGACCAAACCTTCTAACGCACCAATCCGGTTCTCTTTCTGCAGAAGTTCTTTTTTATATTTACTGTCATCCACCCTATCCTCCTCTGATGAGCTACTAATGGAACGTCTCCTCTTATGTCCACTCATTCTCCTAATTGTTCTCTTTTTTTTTTATAAAACACAAAATAACCTGTCTTTTTATTTTTTTAATTTTAAATACAATAAACCACAAACACAATACAGTTAGTCAATACACCATTGAATCATTAGTACACAACTGAAGCAAATAGTATTATGCTGGTAAGCTTTTTCAAGCATAAAACAAACACAGATTAGTTCCCAATGTTAGTATGCGAGTCAATACAGTTAGTCAATACACCATTGAATCATTAGTACACAACTGAAGCAAATAGTATTATGCTGGTAAGCTTTTTCAAGCATAAAACAAACACAGATTAGTTCCCAATGTTAGTATGCGAGTCAATACAGTTAGTCAATACACCATTGAATCATTAGTACACAACTGAAGCAAATAGTATTATGCTGGTAAGCTTTCTCAACCACAAAAAAAACACAGAGTAGTTCCTAATGTTAGTATGCAAAAAGTCTAGCACAAACTGTTATTAGAATTTCCAATTAAACGCAGAATTTTAACATGGATAAGCAGTAAATATCAATAGTTACACTCACTTCAGTATTCCCCAACACACACAGGTACCTGAATGCCATCCACAGGGTCTGGTAACTCCATGATAATCTTCAACAAACTCACCAGGGAAGTTATTGACCCCCCCCCAGCAATAGTAGGTGATACAATAATGTTTTAAATTAGACAACTTAACACTCAACACACTACCGATACTATTTAGATTAGTTTTTAAGCGTCAATAATTGGCGAATACACATTAAATGAATTATAAAATAGTTTTCAAAGTACAACACAATGTTCAAGTTCAAACTTGTTGGTTTTTCGTTTCAATCACACGTAAAAACACACAATTTGGAAAACACTGTACGTAAATATGTCAGGCAAGAGATACTGTAGACGACGGGTAAACGGATGAGCGTGAGCAGGAAATAAAATGCTTCAATGGACTGTAAATTTATATATTTTTGACGAAAACTAAAATACACATCAGTTCTCAGCACGGAAAAATAGAAAAAGCGCGGTAGAACACACAAAAGAGAGGGAAAAAAAAAACTTCTATTTTTGTTTTTTAACAATTGACCGACGTCACGTTGACATTTCACATGTCATTGACATTTCACCAAAAAGTTCCAAACTCAAGTTCAGAAACTAACTTAAATAATAACAATATATTTTGGCGTCGCTAACAATTCCCCACCCCAGTGCTGTCACCACAGCACGAGTCATCAATTGGTAAACGAGCGACGCGTACAGCGGACCTTCTAAAAACCCCCGTTTTTGTCCTAACCTGAACCATTCGCACTCGTCCATCCTTTCCAGGCATCACCTGCTCAATAACACCGCGTGGCCACATGTTCCTCGGTGCGTCTGGATCCACGATGAACACCAGGTCGCCCACTTTCAATGGTGGAGCCTCGTCCTTCATCCACTTCTTTCTAGGTAGCATGTCCGGCAGCACCTCCTTCACCCATCTTCTCCAGAAACAATCAGCTAAGCGCTGGGCTATCCGCCACTGCTTCCTTAAGTACAGGTCGGAGTCGTCAAACACGCCGAGTTGCGGCAGGTTACTTGATGAGCCTAAAAGAAAATGATTCGGTGTGAGTGACTCTGCACATTCAGGATCTACTGAAACATGAGTCAGTGGCCTTCCGTTCACCATACTTTCTACTTCGGCGAGTAACGTGGTCAAAGTCTCTTCTCTTGGTGCTCGCTCCTTGAGAATAACTTTAAGAGAAGTCTTCACACTTCTAATGAGTCTTTCCCACGCCCCACCCCAGTGTGGACTCACAGGTGGAATGAATGTCCACTGGATTCCTACGTTGAGAGCCTCCAATTGTAAGGTGTCGTGGTCGAGAGCTTGTATGGACATCTTCAGCTCTGCGTCCGCACCCTTCAGATTGGTTCCATTATCGGAATACAAATGTTGCGGCCGTCCCCGTCGTGCCGCCATACGTCGCAAAGCCATTATAAGAGAGTCCGAGGTGAGTGTGTTTACAATTTCTATGTGAATAGCTCGTACAGTTAAACATGTAAATAGTACTCCATATCTCTTTTCTCGATGTCTTGCAACGGTGACGTCTATAGGTCCAAACAAATCAACACCACAGTGCGTAAACGGGCGCTGATGATGAGCCATCCTAGCTTCCGGTAAGTCACCCATTCTAGGTATCTCTGGCTTGACTTTTCTCATTCTACAAAACATACAATTAGAAGCTATATATTTAACAGTCGGTCGCAGTCTAATAATCCAGTATCTTTGTTTCAGATCATTGACTACCATTTCTTGGTTACCATGTGCAGAATGGATGTGGTAAGATCTTACAATTAATCTAGCTATATGATTTTGTCCGTCTAAAATAACAGGTCTTTTCATTTCAGGTTCAATACTCCTAGCAGCATCGATACGGCCTCCAACGCGCAGCACTCCGTGTTCGTCGAGGTAAGGTGATAGAGTAAGTAATTTACTATTTCTTTCCAGGTTTCTGTTATTTTTCAATGCAGATATCTCTTCTCCGAAAGTCTGATACTGTGATACTAGTATCAGCTGGCGCTCGGCTTGTTTCATCACATCGGATTCAGCAATGGTAAGTCTTCTACATTTATTTATAAACTTCAGTACTGCAGCTGTGGCGCGAACTAAACGCAACCACGATGAAAATCTATCGGGTTCAGGTACAGGTAGGTCTTTAGCTTTATAACAGGTTTGTATTGTAGTAATATATTCCAACTCCATGTTACTACTTTCAGGTAAAATTATATTTTTAGGCCAAGAACTTTCATCTGAGTACAAAAACTGTGGGCCATTGAACCATTCATTTTTCAACAATGAACAATCATAATTTTCTCTAGTTGCTATGTCTGCTACATTCATATATGTAGGTACGTATCTCCATTCGCTTCCGCTTGTCAGCTCATCAATCTCGCTTAGCCTGTTTGCTTCAAAAGTCTTGTATGTGCGCGTGTTATTCTGTAACCAATGTAGTACGGTTGTGGAGTCGCACCAGAAGACTCGACGCTCTGGGCTTAGCTTATGTTCTCTCGATATGGTGTGTGCGAGACGCGCCGCTAACAAGGCTGCTTGTAGTTCGAGACGTGGAACTGTAACAGATTTGAGTGGCGCTACTCTACATTTACTTGCCACAAATGCAACCATAACTCTTCCATTGTATATCCAACGCCAATAAGCGACTGTGCACATAGCTTTAGTCGACGCGTCGCAGAATATATGCAACTGTAAGTTTTCATAAATCGTCGCGTCCTTATCACTCGACTCGGCTGCCATGCTATCTGTACTTGTCGCCGTCTCGCTTGTACGAACAGCTGATAGATAACAGCGCGGCAGTGTGATGTTACTAATTTCTTTCAGTTGATTTATCCAATCACACCATTTCTTATATACTTCGTCGGGTATATAATCATCCCAATTAATTTGTGATCGCCATGTAACTTGAAGCATAATCTTCCCATTTATTGTGAACGGCGACAAGAAGCCATAAACATCAAATATCGACATAATTATTCGTAACATTTCACGTTTTGTCGGCCTTTGCTTTCCATTAGTTATATCATGTGATATTTTCTTAAACGATAGGTCAAAACGTAATGTATCATCAGTTGGATCCCACAGCAATCCTAATGTTCGCTCGCCTGCATACTCTTGATCGATTTTGAACCTTACAGTCGATGTACCGAGAATATCTTTTGGCAAACTGTTCAATACTGCTTCGCTATTGCTCGTCCAGTTACATATATGGAAACCTCCTTGCCTATGTATGTTAATAATATCAGTAACTAATTGTATTGCAGACTCTTCATCTGATAATGAGCTGATACAGTCATCCATATAATGTTGGTGACATATAGCTGACACGGCGGCTGGCATAGTTGTCTCATATTGCATCGCATTCTTATTTTTTACGTACTGGGCGATGAATGGTGAGCAGTTAGCGCCGAATATTAGTGAAGTCATCGCATACGTCTTCACAGGATCAGCAGGATTGTCTCTCCTCAGAAAACGCAAAGCATTTTGATCTTCAGGTCTTATTTTGATCCTTAGGAACATATCGCGTATGTCTCCGGTTACCGCTATTCTGTTTTCACGGAATCGCAACATTATACCAAACAGCGACACGAGTAAATCCGGTCCAGTAAGTAGAAAATCATTCAGTGACACTCCACTCGATCTAGCGGCAGCATCAAATACTAGGCGCAGCTTGTTTTTATTAGGATTATCCACACCAAAGTGAGGTAGATACCACGTTCGTTCTGTATTGTCCATATTCGTTACTTCTTTGGCGAAGTTGTTCTCCAACAGGTGAGTAATTCGTTCTTTGTATCTTTCAGCATACTCCTTACTATTCATCATTTTTTTTTCCACAGATTTCAAGCGCTTCATTGCAGTCGTAAAAGAGTCTGGCATCTTACAGTGACTGTCCTTCCAAGGCAGTCCAACTTCCCACCTGCCATCAACAAGTGTAGCAGTTTCATCCAGCAGCGACTGAGCACGTAAGTCTTCAGGGTTCTGGCGTGCACTCGAAGATATGCCGATAGAATCCAGAGAGAATGAGCGACGAACCTCCTCCTGTATGTCAAAAAGTGTGCGATCATTGTCTGTTAAAGGTTGCTCAACATAGTTGCAAACAAACAAATTAGTTAGAGAAGAATGACCGGATATCACCGGGATCCTTCCATGGATACACCAGCCCAATGGAGTCAATGTGCCACACGGTTCATTGGGCTTGCCTATCTTTACATCCAGTGGTACAATTAAATTATAATTGTCCTGGCCTATAAGCACTTGTGGTCTAGATAGGCCTTTATAAAACTTATTTTTTATTTTTATCAAGTGACTATAGTTTGTACAGTCAATAGTGGGTATGTGTTGCGTAGGTATATTTAACCTTTTCACACTGTTCATACGGCATTCAAACATTCTTCCATCCTGGTTTGAAATACTTAAATTTAAAATGTTGGATTCACATTCCACTTCACTATCACGCCATGCCCCACTGACACGCATAACATGTGGTTGACCTTGCAACCCTAGTTCACTCACTAGTTCCTCACTGATGAGTGACACAGTTGAACCATCGTCCAATAAAGCAGTTGTATTAATTATCCCCCTAGGTCCGTGTATATTTACAGGTACAACTTTTAAAAATACATTACAGGAATTTAAATTAATATGTGAAACAGTTTCAGATTGCACAGAAACATCAGCAGTGTTTACATTATTATTATTAATTTGCACTGAATTATTCAATGGATAATGTAATAAGGGATGATGAGGCAATCCACACCCATCCTTGTTACATACAGGTGCAATACAGTTATCTCTGTTATGATGAGACAATAAACACTTAAAACAAATACCATTTTGTTTAACAAATTTCCATCTGTTCTTACGTAAAGATTTTTTAAATTGTTTACATTCTAGCAAACTATGATTAGATATATTACAGAATCTACACTTATTATCATATTTAATATTATGTTGCAGCAGTACATTGTGAGGTCTATTTACATTCCTATCACAAAAACGCTTTTTTATGTGGGTATCAGTACTTAAGTTGACTAAATGAACACTAGATCTAGATATTTTTAAAGCTTCTTCATGTAAAAAGTTAGAAAGAATTACAAGTCTAGACTTGCTACCTGAGATCAGCAGATGACTGTAGTCCACCCACTTGGAGATGAGCACCGTTGGCAGCTTGGCTAATATGGTGGTGCACATGCTAATACCTTGTAAGTATTCCTCACGCTTGAGCGCTTGTACTGCGGCCACATAGTTTTGAACTTTAATGGAAAATGAAATAATGTCTTTATGGTAGTCTTGTGACATGGGTTGTAATCTTGTTATTTCTGACATCACTTGGTGCAAAATAACATCTGGATTTCCAAACTTTAAGTCTAATGTTGACATCACTATATCTGGAGATGTAGCACTTATTAGCAGTGATGACACAGCATCCTTAGCGGGTCCATGTAAACACTTGCGTAGACGCCACAGGTTTTCTTTAGATGTAAATTTGCACACTTGTGTTGACTCGTCATATGCTTGCTTGAAGTGAAGCCACTCCATGGGTTCACCGGAGAATGAAGGTAAGTCTCTTGGTGTACTCATTCTGCTCAGTAGGTTAGCCAGATCAACAGGTTGAGCCACTGGCTTGTTCAGAATCTCCTCTCTCATTCTGTTGTTGTGAACATGCTGTGATTGATTGTACAGTGGTGATTGTGGTGGGTTGCATGTTGTGTCCTGTTTTAATCCATAATCGTGGACACACTGTGATGGTTGGTACAACATGTCCTGTTTCTTACCATAATCGTGGACATGCTGTGATGGCAGTTCATGCTGACTATGTTCCATCCACCGTTCAATATGCGAGCTGGTAGAGCGTTGTTCCGTATGTTCAGACTTGTTGTATTCATCTTGTAAGTCTGCGAGCTCTACTGCTAGCTTTTTATCAATGAGGCTCATTTGTATGTGAGCCTTGGCCTCCGCGGCTTCCAGTTCCAGTTTCTTCTGTCGTGCCAACAATGAAGATGATGTTGACTTTCTGGATTGACTTCCATGCTGAGATATAACATTAGTAGGTCTCGTTTCATTGAGCCTTGCCTCAGTAAGTCTCGTCTCATTCGGGTTTCCTTGCTCACTTTCCTCGACTTTTCTAGTCATACTTCTCGTGTTCACCATTTCAGCTGGTGGTGTGCGAAACATTCAGTATCCGGCTCGAAGGACCAGCTTTGTAGACGACGGGTAAACGGATGAGCGTGAGCAGGAAATAAAATGCTTCAATGGACTGTAAATTTATATATTTTTGACGAAAACTAAAATACACATCAGTTCTCAGCACGGAAAAATAGAAAAAGCGCGGTAGAACACACAAAAGAGAGGGAAAAAAAAAACTTCTATTTTTGTTTTTTAACAATTGACCGACGTCACGTTGACATTTCACATGTCATTGACATTTCACCAAAAAGTTCCAAACTCAAGTTCAGAAACTAACTTAAATAATAACAATATATTTTGGCGTCGCTAACAGATACGATCCCACTTCTGACTGTTAAATAGAATAATAAACACGGGAAATATTAAATAAATACTTTATTCATCGCGGCCAAACTTTACATATTTTGGCGGCACACACGAACTGTCAGAAAACTCTCCTGTCACCATAGAGTTTCGCCGCTAGTGACGTCCCGCTGCACAGCGAGTGAACGATCACCGGTAACAGTAGGTACTTATAGGATTTTTTTTACAGTCGTGTTGACTTTATTACCTAAGTATTTTATTTTATTTTCAATTACACATATGCAATTTAAAGTTAACCAAGTTAACAATGTTTACAAACACAGGCGTTATGAGACTTTTTTAAAGTAAATATACCAGATGGAGTATCTTTCGTTTCATATCGAGATAAGCGGCCGGCGTGCGAGGGAGATTACATCGTGGCTTCAAAGACGCTTTGATATCTCTGAGGTGTTAATGCACTGTTTTAATACTGTCTTACCTATGTTTTTTGGTGATGCACGCAGAAACATACTTGCTATAAACCTTTTTGAAATCCCTTTCCACTACGGAGTAGGGGCACTTAAAGGCCCACAGATATTTCAGACATAATGGGCATACTTTCACGCAATATTTTATTGCAGCAAGCAAGTTATTATGACTAGTTAATGCTGTCCAACTGATGGGAAGAGGCTGCACGTCTGGTCTCTTGCAGATAAATCCTGCAGAAAATCAGGTGATCTCATAAATTCGATGCTGAGGCGGTACGAAGTTCGCCGGAACAGTAGTTAGTAGGTAGTAGAACAGTAGTAGTTAGAAACAGATTAGACTTTTTCCATCTGCTTATTTACTATTTTTTTTTCTATGTGAGTGTATATTCGTGGTGTCTCTCTTCTTCTTTTTCTTTCTTCTATTTCTTATGAGTATCAACCAACCTCCTCAACACTGCACACAAAGAAACATCAGACGGAGGGGCGAACGGCTTGACAAATACTTTTTGTTAGTAGCTGCGTGGGCGCCATGTGCGGGTGATAGTGAAGCGTTAATATTACAGGTGGACTTGATCTATTGCTGCTACGTGAGGGGATACGGGACGAGCGACGAGCGTCTAGCGGGCAATAGATGGTGAAAAATTGAATCAGTAATTGCTATGGGTTAAAATATAGGATGAAATCATCTACGCAGTATTATTTTATTGGTTCTGTTTTCGACTATTCGCAGTCGCGCAAACTTTTTGTAATTGTATCTGTATATAAAAATACCTAGAAAAAGGTAAGACTGATGGCCCGGCATTCTTTGTGATGTTTTTTTATGACATTTGGATGTAAAGTTACATACAATAATTAACAAAATAGATTTTTAGGAGTGTTTGATTTTGCGTAATCTGTCTATAATATATATACATATTATAAATGCGTGTAAGTTCCACCATTTATAACTTAAGAACGGGTGGGCCGATTAATATGATCTTTGATCCTTTGAATTTGTCTTCGCCCCGAATAGCAGAATAACTATTTAAACATGGGAAAAGTCACAAAAAAATAATAAAATAGATAATTTATTTTGACAGCTAGTATAATAGCTAGGTAGATAATTTTATTGATCTCTTATTCCTGTAACTTGGTCCATACAACACAAAGCTAACGTGTTCGCAGTCAACGTGTCGCAGAAAGAACACGCGATATATTTGTTAAACAACCTTTGCAAGCACATGCTGGATGGAAGCCTGGAGGACGTGATTTATGGGACTCAATAACTATGCACCTATGGGACTTCCCAAAATATTTGGGGAAAGTCAAAGTTTGGCTTTGTAGTACATACTTGGTTTAAAATATCACTCCCAATTTTCTTACCGATCAAATAGCAGGACCATAGATGATATATCTAAGTCCGGGATTCCCAAATTTATTTTGTCTACTGCCCACTTTGAGAATGAATTATTTCTTAGCGCCCCCATTTTTTTCACCTACTTAAAAACCACTATAACTTCAAATTAAGTTAATTATTATAAGCCTCCACACATCACCCCCTTTTTTTCTGGGTCTCTTACCGACCCTTTAGGCCCCTTTAGACCCTTTAGGCCTGCTGCATCCACGAGGGAGCGTTATCGCCTACTTTAGGAAAGTCTGATCTAAGTGTACGTGCAGGCTAGAGTAATAGTTTCACCCAACGATATGTATTCCCCTATTCATTAGCATTATTAGTGCTGATAAACTATGGTAGCAACTTCGTGTAGAGTTCTTAATTTAGCTATCCTGAAGGATTATTCCTTCCATTTCTTGGGCGGGATGAATAGGGATACATTGGCCCGGTATATAAGCTCTATGCTTAGTTTCAGTAAAATAAAATATGCTCAGGGGCGCTTGAGATAGAGTTTTGTTTTGCATTCATGGGGATCTTTTAAATACTCTGTAACAAATGTTTTTCTAGATGTTGTTATTGGTATAAAGCTGTCATCATAGTAAGTATATGTAACTATAGATTTGTCCGCGAACAGACGGACAGAAAATAATTTCCTATCACATTTTGTGTACATTTTGACTATCAAGAAATGATTAAGAAAATAAATATTCTTGATAGACATGACCAAGCTATAGACAAATAATATAAATAGATGCTCTCTACTATTTTATTTGGTATGAGATTACCAACATTTTGGAAATACTGAAATGTATGTAATAATCCCACTAATATTATAAATGTGAAAGTTTGGATGGATGGATGTTTGTTACTCAATCACGCCAGAACGGCTGAAAGGATCTGGTTGAAATTTGGCACAGAGATAGATTATAGTCTGGAATAGCACATAGGCTACTTTTTATCCCGGTAAAATGTATGGTTCCCGTGGGTACTTTTTTATCGCGGGTAACACCACGGGGCGCAGCTAGTATTATATAATATTATGTAAGACTTGCTCATCATGTTTTACCTTCGTATTGCCTGACTCGTTTTAATGTCAAGGTCGGATGGGTAATGATGACGTGTTGCCCTGTGGCGTAATGCCAAAAATTCCCTTCAATGACTCAATTGATTAGTTGCCTGTGACTTGAGGAAATATGTAAGAGGACTAAAGTCTATGCACTTGCACTTTTAGTGCGTATTCACCTATGTGATACAAAAACACAATGAGAAACGAAATAAATTTCTTACCAGGACCGATTGCTATTTGCCCTCCGCAACCCTAACTGCCTGAGAGTAAGAACCCTCAGGTTTTACTGGCAGTCCCACTAGTCCGAATCGGACATATATCTCCAGACGAACACACCAACTATACGGACCCACACTAAGCAACGCTTGTATTAGGAGTACCGTACAATTGACTGGGGGCGAACCCAGAATATATATTACTTATATAGATATTAAATGACTTGGCTACAAACATTCGTGCTCCTCACACAAAGTTTGTCCCTACCAGGATTCGAACTCGGGATCCTCGGCACAGAAAACAGGGCTACTACTATCTGCGCAAACCAGGTACATACATCATGGGTATTTAAAGATATAAAATCACGGCACAGATTATAATTTCGATCAGACATCAGATCAGAGTGGTTATAATTTAGTCAAGTTCCGAATGAGTCTAAAGCAGACTTATCCGTGTACCTTAACCAGATAAGTTACAATCCGTCTTCGCACTAGGTATGGCTATCTCTAGTTAGAAAGAGATAAAGAATCTACATCATTAAACATACTTAGTCGATTTTAACTACCACCAAAGATAACTTCGAATTTCGAACAGACCAACGATAATGCTTGTTCCAGTATTTTTTTTACGATTTTCACGCCAGACAAGACATCTTTTCCACATTATCTCACGAGAACATTTTTTACGACTGTTACCAAAACTTTTTTGCTTCGGATCGTCGAAAAGTTTCAATTTTCCTGTCATTAAAGGGCTCTTATCGCGGGCCGGTGGGCGAAGAAAAAAAGGTGCGAAAGAGATGAGAGTATAATAAAATAATGGGCGAAAGAGAGGCGAGAACAATCAAAAATACGTTTACTTTGATCGAGGGGCGCACTCGCTTGACGATTGCGTGGAATTCGATTTTTGAATAATAAAAGTGTTGCCATGTTTCTCACTGGTTTCCAAATAAAAGAAAGCGATTTTTATTTATATTAGGCAGTAGTGTTGATGTTTCTGCATATTTTTAATTTATGCTTTTTACTCTAGGATCATTACTTTGATTTGTATTTTGCTATGGTAATCTAATAATTGATGTACCCATTTATTTATATTCGATCGGTTTATTTGAGACGAAATATATATGTTGGATGAAAATTACTAATGTTAACAAAAATAATTTACCTAATGGCTCTATTTTAAAAGTCGTGACCCATCATAATACATTATTATGACATTGGCCATGTGTACAACTAACTGCTGCAATTAATAAAATATATTAATGGAAGACAAAAGAAAAACGTAAAAGTTGCGCAAACGCATTCGAGTTATAACATTTTTAGTATTCCAAAATCTTTGAAATTGATTAGTAAATGGACGCTCGTAAAATGAAATACAAAATTGAATGCGAAATGCGAGGAGAATAGCTTTTTCAATGTCAAAGTTTCATAATCATTTAATCGTTTAGCTATCTGTTATAATACAATAGTACTTTAATAATAATATTAGCCTCCAATATTTTTCCCCAAAAACAAATGATTATATAGTTTTTTTTAGGAGACCTAAATAAATAATTATTATAACTAATATTCCTGGACCTGCATAAAAGCGCAATATAGAGTCATATAAATGTAATTAGCAGGACAGTAGCAGGAAAGTTACGTAGCGTTTGAAGCCAAAACAAAACCAATAATATTGCATTCTGTTGGAAAATACAAAAAAAAATGGTTCAAGATAAATAAAAGAAGCAAAAAGATAGAGCCAGTGAACGAATTGAATAAAAACACTTTTTACCTTTTGAACAGATAAATGAAAGACTAGAGAGGGCCCTTTTATTACACCTCTATTAGGATCGGAATGAGCTTCGAATTGGCTAATAACCGTTCTATCAGGTGAAAGGAATTCTCTTTCCTTGGGATATTTAGGGATGAGCGCGTCGAGACGAGATACCGAAACCGAAGAGAATGATTATTTTTCGAATTTGTATACACTCGTATATTAGTTGGATATCAAGTATCATATGAAGCGACTATTAAGTTACATATACATGTAAGTAATTAATAATAATAAAATATTGAGTACGCACCGACATCTTTGTCCGTCATAAACAAAAAAAAAACCCCTCAATCCGTGTCATCACACGGAGGTTGGTTTCGTGTAGCCATGTGATATAAATACTTTTTAAAAACGTTTACAAAATTATACCTTTGTTTGTTTGATGTAAGATTCTAGGGTAGTTGAAGACAATATGCAAAATAAATAATACAAGAACTTACCACTACTGACTAGCTCTTCAAGGGGAAAGTCGACATAATTTTGTTTCCTGGAACTGTGTTAACTATATTTTTTTGCACATACATAACAAATATACTATAGCTGTGACATGATTTTATTTTTATCGCTAACATCGAACTCTCACCAGGTAGCATTCGAAATTAGTTGTTTCTATTTATTTTTTAGTTTAATCCGTGTAATGTACGAAAGTCTCATGTGTGAATGCCTCAGTCCCATCCCTTTTTCACAAAGTTGCTCCACCTTGATAGCAGTTTCAGTTTTCAAAGTTGCCAGTATCACGCCGTAGCACCTCTTAAAGTGACGACTTTCACCATTCCACAGCATCGAGCGCCAATTTGTATTTATTTTTCAAAAAGTTTAATGAAAATGTAAAGATAGACTTTGTCAAGTAGTTTTGTGTTTTAATGTTTTTTTTTGTACGAATTTAAATGGAGCAGATATTAATGTATTGAAATAGAACTAATCTTACGAATGGACCGCAAGCAAGAACTATATATGAAGATAGCCCAGTTCTAAATATGACACTAGGACGTCAAACACCTCAGTCCTCTCGTGACCATGGTTGCTGTAAATCAGCCGAAACGTCGGGAACGTAAAATAATAAAATAAACGCGATAAAATTCGTAAGATTAGTTTTATTTCAATGTGTAGTAGTAGTAGTAGTGTAGTATTCGCATAAATATAAGAAATCAATAAGCTATTAATAGTTTTGATAATTGATACTAATAGTTTCACCTAAACAAAAATATACTGCTGTTCTTGTGCATTGAGACATACCAGAAATTTGTCTAAATTTTGAATAAACCCGTACTAAGATGTTTGCTTTTTTAAATATCTGACAGTACTAGGTTGCGATGTTCTCCCTCTCAGCACGGGTCCCACCTGTCCCGTCGGCAATTTGCATACAAATTCGACAGTTTCACACCCGTTTCACCGCCGTTACACGACGCCAACGGATTTGTACGTGGATTTCGTTACTTCACGAACAAAGAATATTACGGCCTGTTTACTGTTCGACATGAATAATAAAATTATTGAGGTGTACATGGTAGACTGACTCAGTAAATGGTACAAACAAAAGTAAATTTAGTGGGTTGTGTCGTTTAGGTCGCGTCACCGACCATTACCATATTTCAAGCGTTCATTGCGAGTAGTGAATCAGTCACCTGCCGGCCGCCGGTGGCCGCCGCCGTAATGGATGGCCCGTTATTGCCACGCTGTTTTACTACTGGGGTAGTTTGCATTGTCATTTTGCATCCATTTTGTAGTTTCAGTACTAACATTGAAAAGAGTCCCGTCTCCGAAGAGTTGAATTTTTCCTTATGCCGCGGCATGCTTTTACTCAAGGTGTGTCGATACATTAATCCTAGTGGCTGCATACTATTAGATACACAATAATTTAAAATACTGCCGAAGTTAGAAGTACTAAGTCAATAACCTAAAAGGCAGTGATTTAAAACCTGGCTGTTGATATTATATTTAGCTATCTGAATCTCATAGCAAGTCTTTACTCAACCCTGAGATAAATAAAACAAATGATTAGGTACCTAACAATAAGTATTTCTATTCAGGAAGATAAAACGCACATTTACAAACGTCGCTATCACTGTCTGCGATCTGCGGAGACAGGGTACTCTACAATTTATTCGCGTTACATCTCGTCGCAGATTAAAAATGTTAATTCGGAAATTATTCGGAGTAATTTATTCAACCGTCCTGGGGATCGTACCTTGCTTAAGGTGGAAAAGTGTATAGGGTGTGTGAAATTGAGATAGTTTTGAAATCCTGGATTTGATGGTCTTAAGCTGAATATTTGTCCGGAGCTCTAAATTTAGGTCGCGTTCCGATCAGGTTGTAGATATATATATTTTTGTAGTATAATAATACACATTGAAATAAAACTAATTATAATTCATAAAATTATTTTTATTTCAAGGTTGTAAATAGTTTTTTTTATATAAAAATACCAATAATGTTAGTGCCCCCGTTAATCTAAATAAAATTAAAGATTTGCCTTTCATTCTAATAAATGAAAAAAAAAACTATTACAATAGCGGGTTAGATATATGCTTACTCTTAATAGCGACAGACTAGCATCTATAATCAAATTATAAAGCTATTTTAAACTTTATACTTCAGTGTGGACAGGAGTTGATCAAATAATAAGGCCTATATAGTCTATTCAATTTAGAAATCCCGTCCTACAATCCCCTCGTCTAGTAGCCAATGAACGTACGAGTATCACAGGTTACGCGTTAGCACAGAATATATATTAAAAAAAATTGCACATAATTGCTTGTATTTTAATGTGAATATCATAAAAATGACTCATTATTTGATTAATTTTATAATATATTTCATCATGCTGTATGCCTCTGACTTGTCTAGAGATATATCTTTATTAATCCAGCGCTGTTGGGAGCTTAATTTATGTTAACTAATGCCAAGATCAATTCATTATTACCCTTTACGTTATAACGGGTCTTAAAAGCCTCCCTGTGTTACACTTATTCCTTGTTGCTATTTCCTTATCGTGAAAAATATATAGAGTAATGTGAACGAAAATGAATTATTTCTTACTGTATTGTGTGAGTTCTTACAGTAAAATATTTATAATTTCAGATCCAAATATCAGTTTTACTTGGTCCATATATTTTTCCCCGCAGACAAAACTGCACATAATAAAAGTCCCTCACACACAATTTATCACAGATAAAAATCAAAATAAACAAGCAGACAACTATTTCACAAACATCAGGTGTTCAACCCTAACCTCTGGGAATATTTTAATACGGTACCTTCGGACCCTTCGCAATCATTTTATTTTCATACTGAGTCTCCGAGGCCCCGAAGGTCTACCTCGTGATTTGCCATTCAAAGCGAGCGACGTGACGGCGCATCAGGTATAGGGATGATTTTGACCCAAACAGTGAGCGCAGGGTTAAGATAATACTGTTGACAGATAGTGGAATTCGATTGGCGGAATCAATTGTTTTGTTCGGGAAAACGGAATTCTTGTGATTTTGTTGCAAGGATCGGAACACCTTTTGTGTAGGGTTTTTGTGAAACATGAATGTTGGGTGAAGAAATACTGAAAGATTACGTTACTGACAAATATGTTTGTGAATATTTACATTCATGCAAACGCATGCAGACGCATGTTCCTACAAGCTTTTTTGAAACGAGGAATAACTTCAGTCGTCTCCAAGACTGGTAGACTTTATTTTTCTCATCGAAAAAAGTCACGAACGAGGTTTTCTCAATGTTCGAGTTTACCTCTCCAGCATCCTTATGATAAATTTCTAACAAAACATTAGGACAACACTACACTTGCGTACTGTCGAAGAAGTTGCGCTCAACTTTGCTATCTTCTCCAAAGCTCACGCCTAAACAAAACACGTACGATATCCCAGTTTCAATATAGGAAAAGGGGGCAACGAAAAAACTTAATATATATCAAAGGCAAGAACTACCTACGTACCTTCTCTTTTTGAAATCTGCCCCATGTCGGACGTGACCGGGGTGCTGATGGAGGAACCCTTTAATAAATAGTGGTAGTTTTTTATAACGGACACCTTGCACCGTGGAGTTTATGAGTATGGCGCGCACGGAATTTGCGAATGGCGATTTTGTTGAGGAGATAGATTTTTTATTTGTTGTATTTGATGTGTGGGTTGTTGAGTGTGTGCTGTATAGGTTTTCAGATGTTAAAAACATAATAATAAATTATAAAGTAATGATGAAGTCCGATTGATGAATTTTGGAAACATTGCATACGCCTAATTGACAACGCTTCCTTTGGCGTACCTTCTATAATTAGGAGGTATATATACGAGTATAGGTAACCGGCTTATATAAATATCCAGTTAGGTAAACTTTTTTCGGATACTTAATTATGGACGAAGAATTTTTTGATATTTATTGTACCAAACTAATAAGTTAATTTTCGTACTGGATGAATTGGATTCAAAATTTAGATCGGTGATTTTCAAACGAACATAAACCTGATTGTAGAGAATACCCAACAATAAATAAATATGAAAACTTTGATTTTCTCAGAAACCAATCTTGGACGTCTGTGGCTGATTTGAAAACCCAATACATTAAAGTGTTTATATTAATGTTTCTCAAAGTTGCGAAATACTTATTTATTAAGCTTATAACATTTTCTAATTGTAAAATTTAATTTATAAATATAATTACTGTTACTATTTAATTTACCGCAATACTAACGATTGCTAGCTGTCCGTTTTCGCTTGATTAATTAATGACGAAAACACAAAAACGCCCTCTCTCGCATTGACGAGAGGCCCGTGCCCAACGTGGGACATTAACACGGGCTGGTATTATTATTACAAAAATGGCTTAAAATTACAGAAATCCGCTGGTATCACAAAAATATATTGTACTAACTTAAGTTGCATATATAATATGTAAATCTGGGTGCGCATTTCGCCCTCCTCGATGGGCGATCCGCCCCACTTTGAGAGCCAGTGGCGTGTATTATAGTGCGTGTATCAGCGAGGCTATAAAACTCGTCTAGACAAGTGATTTACGTTCACCTGCGTAACCGTCGTCGTCCCGGTGAAAAAATATTGTATTGTGGAATTTAGCTTCCATGGGAAAGTGGGTGGAAGTGGGTGGAAGTGGGTCTATGCCTTTTAGTGAGATTATATATTACCATCACAGGTAATATTACTTATTTGGTAGTTTTTTTTGTCACGTGCACTGAAGTGGTAGGTAGAAAATGTGCTGTGATTTTCGTATATGTTTCATAGATTACATTAGCGGCCAAATTCTCAAAAAACGTTACTTCGATAAGAACCAAACTATAACCTAATTGGGATCGGTGTATCAGGTCTCGAATTTCGAAGTCGCAAACAGGACGTGACCTGGAAATGGAACCTTGTACCCAGATTTTCCAAGCTCCTACAACATGACGGAAAGTCTAGTAGAAACCATTGAACACAATGTGTCATGGTAACTTACGACGAACCTTTAAAAGCCCTTAAAATGACTAAGTCCACCCTTCTAGCCCAAGGTGGGCACTCAAAGTATTGCGCTAGTAATACTTTGAGCCGCAAATCTACACGCGTAGGTATGTGGCCCTGCCAGGATCTCTTAAGACGATAGCGTTGCAAATGGGCTGTGTGGAGCCATAAAACAGCGGATAATTTATCGCTCTTATCTTTTTATTCATGTCACCTTCGTCCGTAGGAGAATTAAGTACCCTCGAGATACCCTACACGTGACCCTGGGTGGTGCCAACTAGGTGACAACTCTACTGGTGGTAGGCTTCGGCCGTGGTTAGTCACCACCCACTGAACAAAGCCCTGTCGCCAAGCGGCCTAGCCGTGTTCCGGCATGATGTTCGGTGTTGCCATTCATGGATGGCGGATCAGATCAGTTCCGCTGCATGTGCCTAGTGAATGTAGCGTCTCAATCTACTGCCGCCTTCCTACCTAGGCAAGTATGCTCCATCGTAGATCTCATCGTCACTTACCATCAGGTGAGATCGAGATTAAATACTTGCCTATAAATGTACATAAAAAACATATATATAACAATTTATCAGTTATTTCTTAGGTGTATGTATTAAACAAAATCAAGAAGAGGTAAACTTAAGAACGGGACTCTGATGGTGTTTGATTTTTTGAATTTGGATCCGCCCCGAACAGCAGATTAACTATTAAACATGGGGATAATTAGCAAAATAAATAAATAAAGGTCTACTGAATTCACCAAAGATGTCTCTATGTTTTTAGTTGCAATTAATATCTTGTTTAGTGGCCCCCAATGAGGTGTAGCGACTGGGATTAGCTCTGAGGTAGACAGTTATCTTGGGCGCTTGTCCATTTGTGTCGATTATGTCGGATGAAATGTTAAAAAAAAATGTTTTATATACTACAAATACTTGGAGAGAACCCGGCTCTCAAGGAATCAGCGCCATGCCATTTAATTGTAAATATTTAAAACTAGCTGTCTCAGTGAACTTCGTACCACCCCAGAATCATATATGATGAATTAAAACAAATCTATCCCACGGGAACAATACATTTTACCGGGATAAAAAGTAGTCTATGTTCTATTCTAGACTAAAATCTATCTCTGCCAAATTTGATCCAGATCCATTCAGCCGTTCTGGAGAGATTGAGTAACAAACATCCATCTATCCATCCATCCAAACTCTCACATTTATAATATCAGTGGGATTAAATATGATGTGATTTTTTAAAATGAAAATGATTGTAATTATATGTAATACTAATAGCACGCTGTCATTCCCAATTTCCCCTAAAATACATTTTTTTAGGCGCAATTGCGTATTTAAATGTCGATACTTTCAATTGTGTCGACTCCATCGATAAACTCATCCAATGAATCCCACCGCCACCGCTTCGGACAATGCTATTACACGCTCAAGAGATACGTACCGATCTCATCGACTCTACCTCGCATTAGTAGTTCTAACTTTACAGCGGAGAGTTCACCTCCTGTCAATTGGTGCTAGCTAAGATGGCGTTAATTGAATTAAAGATAGATTGTTTGCGCTAACTTAGTTATAGAAAGGGCACTTTATTACATCTATTAATTAGCCAAACATTTATGAATTTTATTAATTCTCGGTTTGGCCCCCATTCCTGTTTCATATAGCATGGTAGATTTCAATGGTAAAGGTATCCATTTATATGTTGATTTCTTATATTTAAGCGAATACTATACATTGAAATAAAATTAATTTTAAGGATTTTATCGCGTTTATATTCTGTTTTTTACATACCCGACGTTTCGGATGCTTTACAGCAACCATGGTCACGGGAGGACTGTGGTGGATGACGTCCACTAGGACGTCATCATACCATAGTTTGAACTGGGGTCCCCTTATATTTAGTTATTATTTGCGGCCCGATCTACGTAGAAAGTGCTCACAGTGGCTTGAGGTCTTGCCATGGTGCACTTGGTATCTATTTACATTAAAGACGGTGACTAAAAATTGTTTGTCCAAAATCATTGAGAACCTTCAAGAATCATGTCATATTCGAACTTGAACAAGCTGTGGATAACTTTGTGAGCTATGAATTTAATGGTTTATTGACGACGTGGAACTGTTTGTTTTCCCTGAAAAAAATTAACATTGATCAAGATTCCACTTAACTAAAACTTCTTTTGAGAGTACACGTGGGATTTAAATGACTTTATTGAGCAAGTTTACCTACGTCACAAATCTTACAGCCAAAAGGTGCTATGAGTACGGTTCAGGAGCTAATATAAAACAGCGCAGTATCGCAGTGTAAGAAGTCCTATGGTATTAATTTAAACCTAAGATATAGGAAAACGATAGAGCGAGGCGACGTGTCGAGGTGCGATTGGCCGTTAACGCCGGTCCGGCAGTAAACCGGATCGGTCCGGATCGTTCGTACGGAACGCGCAGATACCGCCGGACATCGGATTATACGAGACCAGAGGCGCACTGGGAACACAAATGTTATGAAAATTAATTGTGATTTTCGTTACAAGAAATGACTTTATTACTTAGGTGGAAGTTTAGGTCAGGGCGCGAAATTCAAAATGTCAATGGTTTTTATTTACAAAAAACTTGGACTTCTTTATGTAATTTAGTTTTTTGCGATATTAGCATTCTGCATTGGATGTCTCCATGTATTAAGTTTGCTTAAAAAAATACCTAAAGCGATAAAACACCATAAAGTAAAAACCGCTACTTTTACTAACTTTATGGTGTTGTATCGCTTTAGGTATTTTAGACTTTGACTGACTTGACTTTAGATATTTGATGACCTGAGCTTCCACCTTAAATACTATTTATATATATATCGGATCTACAGGGAGCTCTCAAAACGTCTCGTGGCACATATTTTGGCCAACACATCAGCATTGCCATTCAACGTGGCAATGCTGCCAGCAGTTTGGGCACCCTCCCGACCGATGGTGGTGAGGGTTTGTTGAGTGCATTTTGAAATCAGCCTAATATTAATTTTAGTAAATAAGTTAGTATACAAGTATTGTATAGCTGTATTTTCTAAAACCTATTTAGAAATGAATCTCAATGTGCATTGAAGAGATGAATTTGAACAGTGGATTTTATATCTATAGACTTCACGTCACAGACGTTGTCCTGTGCCGAATTTTCCATTTTCCGGAACGTTTTTAATTTTGCTTTCGTTAAAACCTTTTTATTTATATAGATGTTATCAGCCTATTCGGTGGAGAGACTTATATATGTATGATATGTAGATTTTGAAAATAAATTGATCGGAAATTATTTGAGCGTTCTAAAAAGAGTAAAATTATAAAGGTTTTGCTCCCGGTGCGTCCCAAATTTCTTTCGCTACCTTATTTTATGTGGATTATACGATCAGCCTCCACCTTGTCAACGTTCTTACACATACACAGGTTGGACATTGTTACCGATACAAACGTAAATATACCACGCACATATGCCTTATTTCGATAAAGCTAAAGTCGAAGTTTATTTAGCGAGACCGAATATAATTTTGCACCTTCAGGGTAGAGTGGGGAAAATTGACTTACCCTAGATAAAGATGGTAATGGCCAGTATTTTTTTTCGGCCGAAATTACGCCGGCCGGTAACTGTTTTCTTGTTTACCTTTATTTTGTTTTTCTATTTTTATGACGTCAGCCACCCCTGGTTGCGGGGAGGAAAGTGGTTATCGAGACAATTGGATGAAAATTGTTTGATAGAATGAATAGTTACGTTACTTTACGATGTTGTGGCTACTAAACCCTTGATAACTATTTATTTTTACAACCTACTTACTGTTTTTTTTTGGGTTACAGACTAAGATTAAAGAAAATACTTGATTAAGCTCACACAGCTAATTAAGCTGTCAAAACATTTGTCTTACGCAATATATTTGGACTTAACTAACCCAGTTTTATAAAATTACAACAAGTAAAGGGTTAGATAAAAAATGATTTGATTTGCACAGTTGATAGTGACCCTTCTTTCTGTTCGAGGGCTCTGGGTTCGAATCCCGGTAGGGGCAAGTATCATGTAATGAGCAAAATGTTCGTATCAGACTCGTGGATGTTTATACAGGGATCGCACCCAGTTGATTGTACGGTACCCAAAATAGAAGCGTGCTTAGTTTGGGACCGTACAACATTTATGTTTATCTGGCAATATTAATTATTGATAACTACCTATTCAAGATTCACACAATCCTACAGTAAAAAGAGCAACCATGAAGTTTCTTGCCTGTTCTCCATAGGAACGGCATTCCGAACGGGTGGTGATGTTGTAGCTTAGCATTTTGTAACTTATGTACTTAATGGTATACATGAATAAAAAATATTCTGATTCTCATTCAGTGCAATAGTGTTGGGTATGTAAGTGTGTATATGATGGCTGCGTATCGCGATGTATATATTTACTTATGTGCATAATAAACCAGTGTATTCCTAGCTACGGTGTTTGGTGGTTGTCCCCCGCGCTGCTCCCGACATATTCACGTATTTAACAAATAGCTGAAGAAATCGTTACAGTTGAAGTTTCCTTTAACAGTTCCAAGTCTTTCTGCACTTCTAACCTCAACGTTTTCATTTTGGCGTTGGAACGCTGCTATTGCTCCGCGGAACTTTGCCAAAGTGACCTGTCACTGAGTCCGCCGCGACGCTGCATGCTTCACTTAGATTTATATTAGTATAGGAAATTATTGTGTTTAGAAATAGAAATAATAAAATATCATCAGACGAGCACATTAATTATACGGTCCCACACTAAGCAACGCCTGTATTATGGGTACTGTACAATGGACTGGGGGCGAAACCAGTATATAATACTTATATAGATATTAAACATCCATAATTCGTGTACAAACATTCTTGCTCATCACATAAAGTTTGTTCCCTACCAGCATTCGAACCCGGGGTCTTCAGCGTAGAAGGCAGGGTCACTTCAGACTTCGCTAATCGGGTTGTCGGAACAACTTGGTTTAGTATAATTTGCTTAAAAGGACCAACATAATATTTCCTGTGATTGTGTTTTAGCATGGTCGTTAACTATTGATGAAATTGTATGAATATTTTACAAGGCAAGGTGATGAGCTGTTTTATTTAAAATTATTAAATATTTTAAAAATAAATAATTCAACTAATAATAAATCAAATTAATAGTTACTATATAAACTTATCGCATAAGTTGTCGATTTTTTTTCAAAACAAAAAAAATACCGAACAAGTCAAAAATTAATATTTAAGTCGTCAGAACGGAATTATTAAGTTTTAAATTATCAATTATAGTCGTCCAACTACCCCCACTTAACCCAAATACTAACGACACGGACGTACCCACTAAAATAAATACTGTACAATGAAAACTCTTGTAAGTGTATCATTTGGCATGTATGAAAGCCATCGCACGGCACTCATACCGCATACCCGTTTTTATTTCAGTACAGTACCTGTTGTATGGCATGGGACATTGAATGTAATATTGTGGATGAGGCTGGCCACTGCCAAATGGCCGAGGCAACTGCCAAATTAGATCATAAAGGTTAATGTGTGAGGGAGACTGTGAGGGTACCGGTTGATATTTATTTGTCAAGTATTGTTGCTATCAATGGAGTTTAATACCTTATAAGGTTAATTTTGTTAGTCGTTGTAAGATCTAAAATGGCTTAGATATACAATAGGTATATAAAAAAAATATATCTACATATTGATCAAATCAAGAGGTGGACTTCAAATCTAGCTAATTATTCCACGCAAATAAATGTTACAGAATTATCGTACTGTTATGAAATGCAATCGCCGTATACTAAATAAAAATAATTTCGCGATTTAAAAACTAGATCTATCTATAGTATTTTTTTATTGCCTGAAGAACACACCAGCTATAGGTAAGAGCCTACACATATCAACGCTTATATTACGGTTACAGTACCATGGACTGAGGTCAAACGGAGTATATAATATTTTAGATGTTAAAATCTATGACCGGGCACAATAATTCATGCTCATACATAAATAAAAGAAGAAAACAGAAGGCAAGGTTAATACCAACTGCGCCAATTAGGTCGCCATAATTTGAAATACTTATCTAATTTATTTTTGCTTACCTGATCATAGTGATTATAGGTTTAGTGTCCCTATGTCCCAGCTAAGTGGCTCTCCAGTGAGTTACCGCGGCTAGGTGTAACTTTATCTCCGCAATTTGGCACGCAGCCTTAGCGCAGATTATGAGACCGAAGAGTGTTGCACTGTGCTGGGGACACAGCTACTGCTTGAGTGTCGTGTGACGTCATTACCGAGATCCTTTCGACTTGGGAACTGAGAGCAGTATAATAGCATTACACTGGAGCATTTCTCAGAAAAAGTGCGTTATAATGGCTTTATAATCCATAATAAATTTCTATTAATTTGGGGGTTAGCTTAAATTCAGTATATTTTTAATAAATCAAAATCATTGATAAGCAAAGACCTACTCCATCTTATTCCAAGCAAATACATTTCTAGTCAGTCTATTCCTAAATAGATCAGGTATATTCCTCTAGCTCTTTACGTCATCGTGTCTTTGGTTGGTTAGGGCGTGGTTGGGGCCAATGCCATTAATTCGTTAATAAAAACATTATTAAGGATTCCTGACTTTTCTTATGGAGGCTTCTTTTAACGATAAATTGATTTACAGTCACAGACACAAAAAAAGTCTGGTGCAGCATTTTGTTTAAATGGTAGACTAAAGTTTTTAGGCTTTACTTTTAGCGTACGCCGTGTGTTGTCTGATTATTTTAACAAGTCTATATTTACAGGTTTATAGTATATAAACAAGAAAATACTGTGGCACGACATTCTACGAGACAATCCCGGGTGAAATAAATTTCCAAGTGAAATTTCTTTATTTTTCCCGGATGGGAGCAAGACGGCCGCGCGCTAAAACTACTTGGATTTTTGAGTTCTGGATAAGAATTGTGTGCACTACGCTTTCAGTGCATAAAGGTAGTTAGGGTTTTATGTTTCATTAAGTAAATAAATACTATTTTCATGATGAATAGCATATGATCTTTACTTATACTAGCATATAATCTTAACTTATCACAGCTTTAGCTTGTCACTTACCTTACCTTTTTAAAAACTACCATCTATAGTCCAATTTGACAGCTGATGTGACATAAATAACGTTTTTTTTTAAATAACGCTCCCTTTAGGGTAAGCATTAACATAACATGATTAAATTTGTCTCCATCTCGGAGTAGAGGCAGTAGCTTCTATCCAGATTTGTATAGTCAAAGGAGAACACCTATCTTACGCACGGGAAGGTTGCCAAAGTAACCTGCCACTGCATACGTACATACAACACTGACGTTCTCTTAGTAGATACGCAGTGCTGCATTTATGTATAGATACCTATTTGAAATAATTAGAATATCATGTATATGTATTTCTAAGAACATGTATTTAACACAAACCTATGACCCTTCTGCTATTTTGTGGAAGTGGTTGGAACTAGGCCCGCCACACACTCCCACCACTGTTACTCCTGTAAGCCAGAATCCAGAGCGGCGACCAACGAAGACACTGAGCCTTGACCCTCGGCGTGCCCGGGGAAAAGCTAATTGTCTTTGAACCCGCAACCAAAAGATAATCGCAGGGAATAAGTATAGTACTTATGGATCGGCAAAATAGTTACAAAATGCCAAGCTACCAAACGTGAGTACTATTACTACTAGGTACTTCGTACTTTTTGTACACACAATATGAGTATACCATGTTGCCAGTATTCTTGCAATGTAATAAGGATTTCCTGATCTTCTTCTTCTTAAGCCATGTCTTACCATTTTGGCGTCGGCCTCCTTCAGCGTTCACTGCTTCTGCCTTGTACGAGCTTGACCTTGACTCAATAAATAAGCTGGATCGAGCTTGTATCAAGTTCGATCCAGCTGATTTAATGATGTTATTCCAGGGAATTTGTACCTCCTCTCACCAAGTAATTAAAAGAGTATTGCAGCAGACCAGCAGACTTCATTTGTGACTAGACAATAAAGGCAGTGGTCTTCAAGATGGCTCTGGAAAATTGACTAAGAATCGATCCATTCCATTCCATTTAAAAATTTGCCTATCTTCATTCTAGTTCGGATGCCTACGTGTGTTTATGCCATCGTTCACATAAATAAGCATCAAAGCGATTGTTTGTCGGTAACTTTAGTGACGATCGCGCGTTATAAGTCACCAAGTTTTCTCATAGGTACGTATTCATGTTTAGTGATGTCCCTTTTTATGTGATTGCGTATAAATCTTCACATAAGCTTTGTTTTTTTATATATTGTAACAATATGTTAGACGAAGATTTAGAAAACTATTGTATTGCTTAATTATCCGGTTACTTTTCTAGGAAATTCATGGAGTATTAGCAAAACTACTGTCATTAACATTTATAAATAGAATCAGTGTTATTTTTATGTAAAACACTACAACAGTAGTTAGGTACTATGATTCCTTGAAAATGTTACAAAATGATGTTCTAAGATTCTACCGCCCCGTTTGGAATGCCCGCGTTCCTACGAAGATGACTATAAATTCGATATTTATAGCTACACACCATACCCCCCTGACGACCTTATCGCGCTTCTGGACACCTCGAGTGACCAAACACACACCAAACACACACCTAACACACACCTTACACATACCTAACACACACAGACAACGACCTCGCCGGCGTCGACGAAACACATTTTCTGCCCACAGTCACACATAGGAGCAATGTCCAATGGCAACAGCCCAAGCCAAGGAGCCTCGTGTCTCCGGAGGCGCCCTTGAGCTAGCTGCCCTCCTAGCCTCCTGGCTGGAGCGCCTTTAGCGCTTGCCGTCTAAACCAGTGAAGCTGTAAAGGTCATCTGTGATCGACAGCACTTATCATCTCGAAAAAAAAGATACATACCGTATAGGGTGCTAAAACAATAAAGAAGAAAGCAATTAGAACGTAACATAGCATTATCTTAACCATTCACCCAAATACCAAACCAATTTATGTAAAAGATAAGCATTTTATCAGAAATTGGGCAAATTAAACGCTTGCGGGGTGCGGGACATGGCGCGGGTCGAGGTGACACAGACGGGACGCTGCTGACTGGAATTTAATTTAAATGTTGCCAGGTTAAAAATTGGCGGGAAACGTTGTTACCTGTCGTGCACGCTTGTCGCGCATGACGCGGTGTCACGTCGTTCGTTTGGGCTGACGTGACGGCGTATATGGCAATACAAGGAAAATTATGCTGGACTTGTAGTTTTGTTTACGGAATATTAATTGCGCTATCCTAAGCTTAGTTTTAATAAAAAGTGCAAGATAACTAGAGCCGTTAATTAAGCAGAGTATTAAAATAATTCTATCAAAGGCCATAATGAAATGTGCATAGTTAAAGTGATGTCAAATAACAACAAATTCTCGATAATTATACTTAAAGGGACGGTCCTGCTTAATTATTTTTACTATAATAAGTAAATATAACAAAACGGTTTATGAAAAAAAAAGATTAAACCATTTATCTTCAAAAGTCTGAAGTCGATTAAAATTAAACGTGTTTCCACCCCCTTCCTTTTATCCTGTTACGTCGTAATTTTTATTTTCAACAATTCATCACGTCGCCTTCTTGGGGCGTCGCGTCACGCCGCGTGACAGGTGACGCTCGCCCCGGCGCGGTGGCAGGGTTTTTTGCAAATTAATAAATTGTATTTTTGCGTTTAAACCGCTTCGCAGGGGGGGGGGGGTCGTTTAACGTGACTAATGTTTTACAACATTGGGAGTAAATATTTAAGGTGCTTTATGAGATTCATAGAGGAGAGAGGAAATTCAAGTCAATTCGTATTTTAAATGATGATAACATTGAAATAAAACTAATTTTACGTAAAAAAAACATACAAAACCGCGATAAAATCCGTCAAATGAGTTTTATTTCAATGTGTAGTGTTCGCGTAAATATTAGAAATCAATATGATGATAAGATATTAAATTAGTGAATTATTCAGTGAATACAAAGGAATTAGTATCAAATTCATAATAAGAACTATTGATGAGGTAAAACAAAGTATGTCGTTATTACTAACAAACAGACACACTAACACGAATTTTTAAAGACACATGTGTACTTTGTAGATTCATCTCACCGGCGTGATGTACACATTAGTAGTGAAGTCAAATTATGTAGTATTACAATTATATCAGTAATTTATTAAGTAACAATTACAAAAGATGGAAAGAAAACACAATAGAGAAATGCCGGCGATTTTGATCGATAAAAAGGAAGTCCTTTTTTCACAGAATAAAAAAAACACGAATGCGATGCGTCTCGTTCACTCCAGCGCCGCCCATTGACAGCTGACATCACTGACATTTAGTTGTAAAATCGATGGCTTAAACACATTGTATTAATATTGATTTCTTAAATATTGATTTCTTAAATTTACACGAATACTACACATTGAAATAAAACTATTTTTTAGGATTTTATCGCGTTTATATTAAGTTGTACTATATTGTATTAAGATAATACTTAATGTATCAACATATTCGAGGACTTTAACATAACACCGGTCCTACGTTCAAAGACCCAATTTACCAACACAATATCAATGCCCCTAAGACGTTCATATAAGCGTTATATAAAACGTAATAGGGGCGACAAGTGGCAGACGTCTGCATAATACAGGTGTTAGCAATTGGCTCACGTAGAGCCGGCGATAATTAGATGAAGCTCATTAGGGGACCCTCCTCGCCGCCACCTTTTGCATTCGGCTGTAGATGTTTTTGTATTGATCTAGGAGAAAATGCTGTGCAGACTGAAGACGGAGCTTGTTCAGCTCAAGACTTTACTTAGTAATTACATTGCATTCAATAGTTATTCAGGAAACACAAGGAAATTTAGCCAATAAATGGCTATTAGTAGTCTAAGCAGTAGGTTGGAAGGCCTTGAAGCTGAGAGGTTCCGGGATCGATCTCCACTCTGCCATTACTCGATTGACGTAAGCCTACTCCTATCAAGTATTAGTTGAAGGATCTAATAGCAATGTGTTTGGTAAAAGAAAAATCTCCTCTAGTAAAATTGGGAAAGGTCCACTTTAATATAAAGCCATGTTTGTTATTCGCAAAACGCAGGACTTCTTCTCACTATGCTATCAGTCTGCTAATTTTATAACTATAAATAGTTCATATTATCACGCACTTCCATTATCACAGCCTATTTATTATTACACAGCTCCCTCGGTTACTGCGGATGCCATTACAGGTGTTGTGCTTCAGGCTATGGAATATTTTATTCCGTATACTGATGCACACCAGTCTGGCAAAGCTCGCCCTTGGTTTGGAGCCGAATGCAGACGTGCGGAAGCACTGAAGCATGAGGCATACTTATCTTGGGCTGAAGCTCGAAACCGCAAAACTGGGGATGTGGGCCTAAAGAAGAGAGCCTTTAACAAAGCTGCCAAGTCTTGCAAGAAGGCTCTACGGAAGGCACGCTTTGACCACATAAGCCGAATAGGGGCCAAACTTGCTTCGTACCCAGCTGGGAGTAAAGCGTTTTGGTCCCTGGCTAAGTCGGTCGAAGCAAATTTCTGCCGACCTGCCCTGCCTCCACTTATTAAGCCAGACAGATCACTAGCTCACACTGCTATAGAGAAAGCAAACTTGTTTGCATCTCTTTTCGCGGAGTCTTCGCGTCTCGATACTTCTGGTGAACTACCTCCGAATTTACCACGTTGTGAGGCATCAATGCCAGAAATTCGCATTCGTCAGAATGAGGTACGGAAAACACTGCGGAATCTTGACGTGAACAAGGCTAGTGGCCCCGACGGCATACCAGCAATAGTCCTTAAGACATGTGCGCCAGAACTTGCTCCTGTGCTAACACGCTTATACCGTCTCTCGCTTCAAACTGGACAAGTACCAAAGGCGTGGAAGCTTGCTAACGTACAACCTGTACCCAAAAAGGGTAGTCGTGCTGACCCCGTCAACTACAGGCCCATCTCGGTCACTTCTATACTCTGCAAGAGTATGGAACGTGTACTGAACTGTAGGCTCCTGGCATACCTAGAAAAGAATGACCTTCTCAGTGACCGACAATATGGCTTTCGCCGGAATCGGTCTACTGGGGATCTTCTAGTGTATGCCACCCATATCTGGGGCGAGGCCATTGAAAGGAATGGAGAGGCGATGGCCGTCTCTCTAGACATTTCGAAGGCCTTTGACGGAGTCTGGCACGACAGCCTTCTTAGCAAGCTTCCAACCTATGGTATATCAGCAGGCTTATGCGTTTGGATATCAGATTTCCTGAGGGAACGGTCGTTACAAGTTGTCGTGGACGGTTCCACATCCGACCAATTGGCAATTAATGCCGGGGTACCTCAGGGGTCCGTTCTCTCTGCAACTCTTTTCTTGCTGCATATAAACGACCTGCTTGGACCCGGTATCTTTGGGTATGCAGATGACAGCACAGTATCAGAGAGATACATGTCTGACGCACGTGCCGGAGCAGCGCTGATACAGTCCAATCGAGAGACCATGGTCGACAGCTTGAATTTGTCCTTGCAGGCAGTCTCCGAATGGGGCGATGCCAACCTGGTCAAATTCAATGCTTCTAAGACCCAAGCGTGTCTGTTCTCCGCGAAACGGAGTCCATTTCACCTGACTCCGACTTTCCGTAATGTATCTGTGCCCGTGAAGGACCACCTAGAGCTACTGGGTGTGACTCTCAGTTCCAAGCTCAATTTCGGTTCCTTCATTGAGTCCAAAGCCAAACTAGCTGCTATGAAGTTGGGCATCCTGGGGAAGGTCAGGCGGTATTTCACGCCGGGACAGCTTCTAAATTTATATCAATCTCAAGTCCGATCGTGCATGGAATACTGCAGCCATCTCTGGGATGGGTCTGCTAAGTATCAGCTGGAGGCTTTGGACTCCATAGACAGGCGGGCTAGAAAGCTCATTGGCAACGAGACCCTAGTGCAGGCCAAGCTACAGAGCCTGGAACACCGACGTAGGGTTGCCAGCCTATCAGTTTTCTACAGAATACATTTCGGAGAGTGTGCGACGGAATTACACGAGTTAATTCCCCCATCCCCATTCTATCGTCGGTCGACAAGACGCACGGATAAGTGTCATCCGTACACTGTGGACATTCCTGCGGTACGCACTAAGCGTTTTGCTTCTACTTTCATCGTGCGTACTGCCAAGGAATGGAACACGCTACCGGCGTCTTTGTTCCCCGTTGACTACAATCTGGGTGTTTTCAAGTCGAGAGTGAACAGGTACCTTCTAGGCAAGTATGCTACATCGTAGATCTCATCGTCACTTAACATCAGGTGAGATCGAGATCAAATACTTGCCTATACTGCAAAAAAAAAAAAAAAAAAAAAAAAAAAAAACAGTTTAGGCCGAGCGCCATTGGAATCGTTTTCGTTCGCTACCAAATATACGAGCTTTCATGCTGCGTCGAGGGTCGGGAACTATCGTGCGTATTCGTATGCATTCGGACGACTAAGACTCACCACTAACACCTTAAGCTCCACAAATACTGTCTCTCTCTCAATAAAAACAAGAGTTCAATCTCCTTTCACCAGGTACCCACTATCATTAACAAACAGCGAGCTCAAGCGGCCGCGAGTCAATAGTTCAATATTTATGAGTGCAGGGGTCGCTATCACCGTCCTCCAGGAGATTTATGCGTAGGACAAGTGCCCCGGTCAGGTGAGATTTATTGCGTTATCTGATCATTGACTCGGCGGCGGTCAGATGCTTTGTAAATAGTCTGTAAGAAGACTACGAGGACGAAGTTTATTTTTGTTTTTGTTCATAGTATACTACTTACCTAAAATGACTTGAGAACAATATTTGGCAGTAGGCAACTTGAATATGACTCGAAAGAATACCTAGATGCGGATTGTTATACTTCGAAAAGTAGTAGAAATGGGTGGCATTGTGACAACTCCAGTAGAAAAGTGAAATTATTAAGAACCAAAGGACGTCCTATAATGTGGGATAAAGAATCGTTAGCTATCGCCAGACGAATACACCAACGGATAATGAATCATTTAACTATCGCTAGACGATCACATCAACTGTATGGCCTCAAACTAAGCAACCCTTGTATTGTGAATTGCGAAAATATCAATTCCGATATTTGGCTACGCTGAAATCGAAGCCGGAATCACCCGATGCAGAAAGCCGAGGTCACCTAAGTCAAAAGACGTTTGATGAATTCTGACATAATATGTTTTTTTTAAACTACCGTCGGGTAATGCTCAAGCGTAGAAAACATCAAATAAATACGTTATTGTAAATTAAACTGTTCTGATTAGTAGTCCAGACTAGCGCGGCGTAGTGCACGCGCGGGCATCGGCGTACTTACAACGCATAATAATGTACTTATTCCACTCTGCGTTTGCTAAATGTTGCTAAATGTTCTGTAGGTTTATGCCATGAAAGGATCTACCAAAAGGTTGTTCTTCTGGTATCAATTGAACTATTTTTTTGTCATGAATTCTCTCATCATGTGACGACGATTAGCGTAGTTGTGACCCTGCTTTCTGCGCCGAGAGTCCTGGGTTCGAATCCTGCTATTGACAAGCTTTGTGTGATGGGCATGAATGTTTGTAACCGAGTCATGGATGTTTAATAACTATATAAGTATTATATCCTGGGTTCGGCCCCAGTTCATTTTAGAATACCCATAATACAAGCGTCGCTTAGTGTGGGACTGTATAGTAGGTGTGCTCGTCTGGCTACATTATATATTATCCATAGCAGTGCCTACTCAGCGCCGTCACCACGACTTAACAAAAGCAACAGCACTGAATCTACTCTACAACATAACCCACTTTGTTTTGTACCACAGTGTACAATGGCTCTACATTACAAAGTTCACCTCAGATATCCAGTCAATATATTCCGAAGCAACAATCTTGAACCACTAAACCATCCTGCGGAAGGGTTAAATAATTACTGCACAGTAACCGAGGAGGTTAGGGTAAATAGTTCCACGGGAGGGTGAGCGCGCCATTACTGGCAGGTACTAATCGAAAAAGTTCAGGTTATTGACTCGACGAAAGTTTTCTAATAGCCGCTATCTATTCTATTTACCGTGCGGTCGGTGAAGTGGGGTTAGTTCAGATATTGGTGTTAGTGCTATATGTGTCTAAGCGATACTTAACTCCTGTCTTTCTATATCTACCAGCTGTTTTTGTGGCTAACAAACCATTCAACATCCAAAAATCAGTCTTCATTGAAAAAATATGCCCCGATAAGAAAATGGATTTTCAAAATTTCATAAAATGTTTTTTCAAATAATAATATCACCAAACCGACATACCAAGTATCCGGTTCTACACTAAGCAACGCTTGTATTATGGGTACCGTACAATAAACTGGGAGCGAGCCCAGTTTATAATATAGGTATTAAACATCCATGACTCTGGTACAAACATTCATGCTGATCACACAAAGTTTGTTCCTATCAGGATTTGAACCCTGGACCCTCGGCTCCAAAGACAAGGTCATAACGAACTGAGCTAATTAGGTAATGTAGAAATATCCCAGCCAGTCCAATGAAATAGGCTGACTATAATTCATTATTGTTTATGAAAGCACCTGTTTTGTAACGGAAAAAATGTCCGGCTTTTACTTTACGAATGGTATCCGTTCATGAATTGCAAGCTCAATGGCTCCCACTGCAGACGCTAGCTATGCAATGAGATTATAGGTTGCATAATAGGTACTAAACTTCCATCCCAATCTAAGATTTAATATAGAGCCCAAGTATGATTGTAAATCATACCTGCTCGGGTGACTGCGGCGATGGCTACTCAAGCGTGTAAAGATAGTAATAAATCGGTCCCAGTAAAGGTGGGGGTCATAAAACTGCACCTATGGGCAGCCAATGGCGTATGGACACATTTTTGATATGATAGCGGGTTGAATTTGGAAGTTTGCCAACATTCATAACATTGTTATGAGCTAGGTAAGGTTTATTTGGTTTACACCGTAAGGCGTATGGTACAATTGTTTACGTAATATTATAAACAGCTTTTTAACAAAATAAAAACCGTCTTCGAAAAACTAAAAAGCAAAAAGTAATCTAATCTTGAATCTACCTTGTCTAACAAAATCAAATGTTTAAGTAATCTGAAGTCGGTGCCAAACAAACAACGAAGTATTGCCGGTCTGCGCCAAAGACTATACCTACAAATTGGTCCGCGCATCTCGTTACTGAGTATACTTTTGTTATTCTTCGTCGGTTGTTTATTTGGCACCGACATCAGATTAGTTCCTCCTCTTTGAAGTCGGTTAAAAATAAAATGTAAATAGCTATGTCAAAGTAAGTCCAAAAACATGGTTATGTTTAGTTGTTGATTCTCTTGTTTTGCCATTGAGTGAAAATTGTTTGATGTAGGTTTTTTTATGAAATATTCTTTCCTATTTACCTATTCCACACTGATAGCTTTATTAATTGGTAAATTAAACAACTTTGTAACAGTTAGAATAAATAAATTAGGTATTCACTTAAGTACCTGGTTTTAGATCTTACCGTAGCTCTGAAAACTGTTTTATTAACGTTAATAAAACGTAGAAACCGCAGTCTACATTTGTGACAACCCTATAAATCACACGCCAGCGCTTTAGGGTCATCACTTTATTTTGGAATCCCACGTGAGGCCCGGCTTGTGGACCAAAATACGTTTATCGCTTAACAATTTCATAGTGTACCTTGTTCCTTTGTTATAAGGACGATTGTATGTAAATATAGAATTTGGTTTCAACACGCGCTCAACCAACTTCTGTTTTCAGGTATGATAATAGAAATCAGACTGTATGCCGTAAATATTAAGGTTTATTCGTAAGCACATAAATACTGTTGGGTCAGGTTATGCCAGATGGTCTCATTTGCATCGGACAGGAGAGAAAATTGTCTGTTTGTCACCTTTGGTTGGGTAGCCGTGGACGTTTGATATACAGAATATTTAGCGCAGACAAGGTATTAGATATATAGATAAAATAATCTATAGAGTCGAGCTAACGTTTTATTTGAAATAGAGTTTCACAAAAACATAGAAATAGAAAAGATTCAAAGTAGCTCTACCTAGAGCGTGACTACTCGTTGGCGCCTCTTATTATTATTACTACTTTTTAATATTTTTGCAATAATTTATTGTACAGTGTTAGTGAGTAAGTGAAGTTCGAACCCGATGTAATCTATAATATTTACCATAGACAGTCCCACCTCGATACATTTGACAGTAAAAGTTACTTAAAAGTTATCCCTTCAAATATGGAAAATTATGCAATAATTGTACTTTGCACACAGTGAGTGCACTCAAACATATATTCCATAATTAAATAAAACAAACATGATCAAGCAGAGAGCCCGGTGAAGGGTTGAGCTGTGAAATATGATGTTTTGCGGAGGTGCGGTCCAGACGTTCTCATCTCGAGAGATATGGCACCAATCTCGATGATAGGTAGCCGACTAACTTCGCGCTGACTGCCCGATTGATCTGTGCAACTTTTCATAGTGTCTAGTCAAAAATACTGGAATTGGAGGGTTTTCGTTTGGCGAAAAATGTTTGCTTGACTTCTGTTTTTTTCTGAATTTGGTGGCAAAGTTAGTATACATTGCTCTTTGGTAACTCTATGAGTTCTCATGTCAGTGTTTTCAATCATTAGTCTGCTGTTTTAAGCCGAGTCGTGCATACATAATATGACAAACTTAGTCCTAGAAGGGATTTGGTAATTTTATACCATACCAAAGTTTTTGGCCAAGGTAACCTATTCATTTTCCACGATAAAAAGTATCGTATATAACGACCTGTGTTAGCAGCTATCAATCTATACATATAAATAAAATTGGAGTGTCTGTTTGTAATATTAAAATAACCGCTTTCTACTAAGTGCATTTGGATGTATACTCGGTACCTATACCGAAACAACATTTTTTACAATTTTTGTCTGTCTGTCTGTCCGTCTGTCTGTCTGTCTGTCTGTCTGTCTGTCCGTCTGTCTGTCTGTCTGTCTGTCTGTCTGTTTGTTCCGGGTAATCTCTGAAATGGCTGGACCGATTTTGACGGGACTTTCACTGGCAGATAGCTGGTGTAACAAGGAGTAACTTAGGCTACTTTTATTTTAGAAAAAATAATAGGATCTCTCGAAAAAAAATTAAAATCAATGTTGCAGCGCTGCGCCTGATTAAGGTTGATAGCAACAACCTGCAATGCGTCCCGCGGGCTCAGAAGGTTGTGTTTGTTAAATACCACGCGGACGAAGTCGCGGGCAACAGCTAGTATACTATAAAAGCTGTTCAGTTGTTTTCCCGTGATGCACAAACAGATATACAGACAAAATTTTCAAAAATGACGTGGAGGTTTCGCTCTTAGTATTGAAAATAATGTCCTTTACGATATTTTTTCCAAAAAAACGATATACAGTATGTCACATGCTAGATTATTCGTACGCTAAATGTATACTGAATAGTCTACGTATTTTAAAATTTGTGTGGAGAATTGAACAGCGCCGCTAGCGGACAGTATTTAAAATATTCGATTGTCAATAAAAAATATCTAAATCTGTAAACTATAAAGTATAAGTAGATAGATTAACGCGAAGAAAACTCTAAATTTTCTAAACTAACATCGGCATCACAATATCGACACCTCTAATACAATCACAAACTTTAGAGTTTCCAAACGGCAGTGTTTGTCAAAGTGTATGGACAGCTAATTCGGGCCGCGGCCAGGGCTGGCGCAAGTTGGCGGGGCGCCCACCAACTTGCACATAAACTTAACCTGAGGTGAACTGGCTGAAACTTTGTAATCACTTCTTATTTGTTCCCGTAGAAACAGATAAGACGTATTTTAAATTGTATTATTCAATTGGGAATTCGTGTATTTATGTGTGGAATTGAATATTATGTTAGATTTATTGCTTGCTTAAAAAAACAAACATAATTTACACTAAATAATTACACTATTTTTATTTTCTACTAGCTGTTACCCGCGACTTCGTCCACGTGGTATTTAAAAAATAAAAGTAGCCTAAGTTACTCCTTGTTCCATCAGCTATCTGCAAGTTAAAGTCCCATCAAAATCTGTCCATCCATTTCAGAGATTAGTCGAAACAAACAGACAGACAGACGCAAATTGTAAAAAAATCTTGCTTTGGTATATATACTGTGTATACATCCAAATGCACATAGTAATAAGCGGTTACTTTAATATTACAAACAGACACTCCACTTTTATTTTTTTGTATAGATCACCTTATATCAAGTTAAATTTCTTTTTCTTAAGACTGTTATTAATATCGCTAAATACACTCCTGCGGTAGCATGTAGGGTAAGTGTAACTATAACTATCCAGCTACCTCACCCAACGAATAGCACCCGTTCGAACTGCACTCTTTGAACTCGTTGTCGAAAACTCTTTGCGAACATTTGCAGACAATATTTGCTTTCACCTTTTACGCGAGTGGTCTCTGTGGACTGGACAGATATTGTTACACCTATTCCGTTTAGTTGTTTACTTTACTTTGTTAGATAAAATCTTGTAAAGTGGACTGTTAAGAGTGGAACGTATTGGACCGTTTTAGTTTCGAGCGACAAACATTTTTAATCCTTACCTACTCGTATATAAATGTGAAGTCTTGTGTATGTATTCCATTTAATGTTTAGCTGTCGTAAAAGTAAAATACAGTGCGTCTAATCACAGTTCACGCTCACAATTCCCACCTTCAATTCAGGTTAACAAGCTCTCAGTTATTACGGCAACTAACAATAAAAGTGGTCGTGCAATTCCGTCAGCACTCGGGTCGCGGTGCCGCGGTCAGGCGAACGGTCCCCGCGGGAGATATGAGGCGCAAGGTGAAGTGTTGGTACATCTACCCTACTATCTGAGGTGGCTTGTTTCTATTTTGTGTAGATATTTTTTTACCTGAACGGTCGGTGAAAAGATTTATACAAAGTTAAATGGCTGGATGATTCCCTATTATTTCTCAAGTCTCAACATGTCTGATATAAAATGGCAAGTCTAAAATTGACGTATTGTCATAATGGCTCGTATACTAGTTACGCACATGGTAGTGAGTATGTTCACTGGAAAATATATGTTATTACCCTCGCATATATTAGAAAAAAAACATCATATTTATAGAAGTTTTAAGAAACATACAATGGGGTTAATAATAATAAAGACAGAACAACACACCAACTATACGGTCCCAAACTAAGCAACGCTTGTATTATGGGTACAGTACTATAAACTGGATCTAAAACATTCATGATTCGGGTATACAAAAATTCGTGCTCATCACACAAAGCTATATACAGAAAAAGAATGCTTTCAATACCATTGTCAATAGATGACAGCTTTTATCAGTAAATCTGGTTTATCTAAGTTGGTAACAAACTTTGAACATAAACTCAAAGGAAAATTTTATCCAAGAACAGTGTAAAAATAACCCAATTGCAACCAATAATAGTCTTACAGCCTCAGCCCCTATCGCCAATGCTTCAGTACCCGCGATAGCCGTCAGGTAGGGGCTTACACATGATTTATTGCGGGACTAGAGGTGCGACTAAACCGATTATGTGTTCGATTCTCACGTACCAATCGATTTGGGGTTCATTGCGGTCTAGAGGGAGGAATATCTACTTGCGATTGACCCGGGATTCTTTCGGACTTGTAATGATTAAAACATAGTCACACACACATTATTATTTGCCAGAGATTTTTCTCAAAGTAACGATTGTATTATGAAACCATATATAGACTGAGGGTGATGTTAGTAACGGCCAAGATTAGTTAAATGATAAAACACCAATGAACACTGATATCTTAATTTACAAAATTAATTTGTAAATAAGGGAACCAAGTAGCCCTTAAGATGTAAAATTTAGGATTACTACTTTTTAAATCGGTGGTTAAGGTGGTCGTGGTAACCTAGCCGTTTCTATAGCATGCTTATAAAAGAGCAGTTATGTAGTTTTTCGCCCCTTATTCTCCATAGGGACGGCATTCCGAATGGGCGGTAGTATCGTAGTATAACATTTCGTGACATTTTTGACGATTCGTAAGTACTTTAATTGTTAATATGACAAATATTGATTTCTTATATTTACACGAACACACATTGAAATAAAACGAATTAACCAATTGAAAAGTCGGGAACGTAAAAAACATATAATCGCGATAGAACCCTTAAATTATTTTTAGTTCAACACAAATATTCATATTCTGTTTCTGTCCTCCTCTCCTATAGTTTTGTAAAGTGCTGGCATACAGTCTTTTGGCTGACTATTTCTCTAACATCTCATAAACAATGTTGGCTTTGTGAAAATTTCGCTCATATAATAAATCCTCCTAGAATTAGCCACTGTACACACAATCCCCACAAAGCGGCTGAAGCGATGCATCATCGTACAGCGGTCTCCTCAATACACTTCCGACGGCGCGTGTCAATGCTTTAACAGCGTGTAATTTTTCATACCGATGCCCAGATCCAGGAGTGAGGAAGAAAAATGAATGGATGAGGTATGTTTCCATAATCAGTTAAGAATATTTTCTGGCACCTAACTGACTTCTTCTCTAAATGCTTTTTTGAGTTTTGTTCTGGGTGGAATAGAGTTCATCCTGTTTCAACTGGTTGCCGATACCAATACGAGTCAACTGGTATTCCATTCATTGACGTGACCATAACTTTTCAACTTTAGTTTACAATCCTATTTAGTTACCTAAATATAAGGAGTAAAATTATGATCGTGTATTTTTACTGTTTGTACCGCTCTACCGGCGGCTTCGTACCGCCAGAATCAACTGTATGAGAAAATAAATTATCTTTATTATTATTCTGCTATTCGGGGTGGACACAAATTCAAAAAAATTAAGATCATAAATATCGCCCCCCCCCCCCCCCCCCGTCCTTGAGTTATAAATGGTGTAACTAACACGACTTTGTTTTATATATTTAGATTATGTAAATGCAAATTTGTAAGCTACAGTTTAGCTTTACGTGAGCATCTATCTAGCAATCGACATATACGAGACATAATCGTAAATAATATGTCATACGCCACCTCCAATGTTCTCACATCCCCCGTGATCTGCGTCGTCACGTCACGTCGCGCCGGGACGCGTGACAGGTGACGTGTTTACACAGTTTTTATACCGCCGCCTGTCGGCCGATGTGAACGGGCCTTAGTTAATGTTTCCCTTGATAAATGACACTGACTTTCCATCTCGTGGTTTCCTTGCTTTCAAGATTTTTTTATGGTTGGTACTGTAATAAACTTTTAGCTGAGCTGTTTGGTCATGAACGCTTAAGGAATACCTTCTCTTTTCTCGTAAGCAAAGGTCAGGGTGCGGATGCGAGTTGACTAGAGTGTAACTATATAAAGTGAAATTTTAAATGTAAATCAATAGCTGTCTTTATACGTACGCTTTTTACCGCGTGAATCGGTTTTCGTGAGGGATATATAGACAAGGAGAAAGCAAAACCATTTCTCATGCACCACAGGTCCCAAAAGACTCCCGCAGTGATTGACGCCAAAGCTATCCCAATGATAGCGTAACGCAGACACTATTTCATTATGAGCTAAAACAGAACAATCGCGCGCGAAAGAGACGACTGTCAAAATATCGGATTAATTCCCGTATCGTATGAAGTCGGCTATTACAACTCAAATGCGCACATTTAGGTTTTTAAAACAGCATTCGACAAATGGGTAGACAAATTAAATATCAATAAAAATCACCCAATAAAACGTGCCGTTATTAATCAAACAAACAAAAGGGCGTTGGCAAAACGAAATTCGCGGAGCAGTGACAAATACGCATTCAAAACTGGAGGGTGAATGAGCGCTTTCAACCGGCCGAGGCGAGGTGAAAACAACTGGAAAATGGGCCGAAAGCTGGACGAAATTTATTGCGCCAGGCTTTATGGTGGCGGTGATTGATTCTGGCGCGTTTGATGGCCAGTGGTGTGCCTTTTTGAGTGGGACTTATTGCGATTTGAAGGATTAGCACGCGGTGCAGTTAAAGTTTAATTGTTGTGAATCAAAAGGAGACTGTAGTGCTATAAATGGAGTTGGAAAGTGTAGACTGTTCTAAGACGGACATTGCGATGATTTCTTCAACATAGTAAAGATATTTGGCTAATTCGTTATTGGGTCTATTTTGCTTTCATCTTATTTAATTACACATCTTTTTTAAAACTGCCGTCGATTGAAGATTATTCTGTAGAATCGATTAATAGTCCAAAGTTATGATGGAATTAAAATTTTTATGGATATAAATAAATTTACTAAAAAAATATCAAATAAAGTTATAAATAATAGTGATCATGTATGATGTATGACCTACTAGTTAAAGCCTTGACATATTTTACTCTATCTTTTAGACCTTAAATACTTATATTAGGAACTGGTGTGTGTGCTGCAGAAAAAAATGCTATAATAACCTAATTCATCATTCTTGTTAAACTACCAATAATTCTCGTAGATATAAAGAAAGTAAACCCAAACCATTATAAATTAGCCCTCACACAAAATCCTGACGAAAACCCTCTCAATGCAAAAGAAAAATGTCAACAGGACTTCGAGTCCATATTGATGATGACAATAAACGTAGCGATTCCGAGAGGAGCATTCAATTAGAGGGTAAGCATCACGGCAGCTGATTAATCGCCAGACTTCTGCCAGCTATGCCAGTGATTGCTGGACCATGTTGTAGGTGATGAGATGTAGCGAGACTGCAGAATATACTTCATTCAAGTTACTGGCAAAGGTTTTGCAGTATGGTGGAGAGCTGATGAGCATAAGCTTCTCAGGATTCAGATGGTATGCTAGTGAGGAGGCCTATGTCCAGATGTCGATATCAACTACGAAGTGTTAGTGACGTACCTATGTGAAAAAATATAATGTAGTGCTGAACTTGAGATGTTTACATATTGATTTTTTATATTTACGCGAATACTGCACATTAAAATAAAACTAATCTTACAGATCTTATCGCGTTTATTTTATGTTTCTTCGTACCCAACGTTTCAGCTGCTTTAAAGGAACCATGGTCAAGGGAGGACTTAGGTGTTAGACGTCCTAGTGTCATAGTTACCCTCTAATTTTGTCGTTGTTTACGGTCCGATTTACGCGGAAAGTGTTCACAGTATCTTGAGGTCTTGCATTGGTGCGCTTGAGTAGTTAAGACATTTGGTAAGAAACTTATATATGCACTTACAAATACCAACTTAGTATTATATTTATTGCTTTACAAGGAACATCGGAACGTGGTCTCAACTGAGAAGATCCGGCTAAAAACTCAGATTGATATAACTTGAGGAATATGATGATGACGATGATGCGTGGACACTAGGAACTGCTAATATTTATGGACCACACGACTAAGAAGTCGCGAGATTCTTGATTTAATCACGAATTTATGGTATAGGTCCTAAATAATAGATTTATGAAGTCACTTCCTACGCTGCTCACTTGCATCTTAGTGTGAATTGGGATGCTGTTGTGAATGATTACCAGCGAACGGGTCGAAACATCCATTCACCTGTCCCGCTGGCTCAACGCTTCAGGCCGATATTCTGTAAATATATGGAGATGAAAATCAGAAAATTAAAAGCATTCATTCTAATTTCCTGTGTCCCTGCCTCGGGAGTCTGCGTCGCGCGAGAAAATAAGTACTTGGGCAAGGCAGCATTGACACGCAATACAACCATTCAAGGATGCTTCGTGGAAATTGGCAGATATTAAATACAATAAGGTATTTCCAAAGTCAGTCGATTGAGTTATGTTGTTCATTAAGCCATTATTAAGATTTTTTATTATACGGGTTCCTTATAACCATTGATAAATACGAGTAATTAAGACCAAGGAACTTTTCTAAGCTACGTGAGACGAATTCTTAATTCTGACAAACCCAAAACTCTGAAAATTGGTAGGTAGAGTTGGATGGTAAAGTTGTAGCTTAGTATTTTGTGAGATTTTACATGAATAAAAAAACATGTGATTCTGAAAACTGAAAATAAATGCAGGTGCCATAAACTGGTATCATCAACTCCATAAACATCGTGTACAGTCAGCCAAACAAAAGCATTTATCGCGATAACTCCAACCCGGACGGGGGCGATTGAAAAACGAAAAGGAAGTGTCTGAAGGTTTTTAAAAAAGAAAAATGATTGTGAATAGCTTTTAAAGGTGGTGGAAGACAAATGGTGGCGATCGGACCCGTGAGCGATCGTGCTGGCTGTACCCATCAAATGTTTCATGTCTTCGGGTATTTGGAGTTTTAGAGACTAACATACTATGCTGTTTTAGTGGTACATTTGGCTCATTTGGGTGTATGCCTTCCAAGACGCAACTAATCAAACTACCGGTAACCTACGAACTAGATTATTTGTGATATGTTTCACGCTTCTGACTGCCCGTAAAGTCTATCAAAGAAGTTAGAAAAGACAACCACGACCACCAACTCTACGTGCCCTTCGAAGCAGGTGGACATCAGGAGTCATAATTTCTCCATCTAAAGTCCGCGGCCATCTATCAGGTGCGATCTACCAACAGCTACTTTGCCACAACCTGAGATTAAGGTTGTGGCAATTTAAAAATCTATTCCTATTTATATCGAAAGACGAATACACTAATTGAATACGGTCCCGAACTATATGCAACAATTGTATTTTAGGTACCGTATGATGGACTGGGAACGATCCCAGTTGAATATTACACGTCCATAACTCGAGTAAAAAATTCGTTTACGGGGATTCTAATCCGGGACCCTTTGGTACAAAAAGCAAGGTCACTACCAATTGAGCTAATCGGGTGGACAAAACAAACACTTAGTTTCCCATGTCGGCAAACTTTTTGTGTATCTTAAACAGGTAAATATCGGCCCAGTGGACCGAAAGCATCCAGCCTCCGGTTCGGTTCAGACGGCATAAATCAGAAGTTAGCAGGTGAGCTGAGTTCACTGTTGTGGAAGCGACAGTTCAGTTAGTTTGAACTAACCTTTGAACTGATTTCTTATATTTACGCGAATATCCATTGAAACGAAAACTAATTTTACAGATTTTGTCACGTGTCTACCGACTTGGGATCCAGTGAGTAATATAATTAAATCCAAAACCAAGTGAACTATTACAATACCTCGAGACACCGTGAGCACGTTCTGCCTAGATCGGACCGCAAACTACAACTAAATTTGGGGGGGGGGGGCAGTTCAAACTATGACACTAGGACGTCAAATGCCTCAGTCTTCCCGTGACCAAGGTTGCTGTAAAGCAGCCAAAACGTCGGGAACGTAAAAATATAACATACACGCGATAAAATTTGTAAAATTAGTTTTATTTTAATAATCTTTGATCTGTTTAATAATATTATATTTTTAGTATTACGTTTGTTAGCTGTACGATGGAGGCAAACATTGTTAGGACACCTACACATATTTCGAAAGATATACGCCAGTATGGTGGACTATTTGGCCGATTCCCTATCGCACTGATGGGGGGTGTGCGCCTTGTATAGCAATAGGCTAGCCCCCTATTACATAGTATAGCAAATTTTTTGGGAAGGCGTCAGAACAAACCCGCCAACCCGCACGAGATTAGTGTAGTACAACACCTAGTCTAAATCCTCTATAATTTATCTTTTATGGCTGGGCCTGTAATCTACCGACGCGCCCAAAGGTAGAACAATAACTTCATGAGCACCAAACTTCATAGTAGGTACCTAACTATGAAGCCATTGGATGTTATACAACTCTAATACTTATTGTATGCAACTGTTGTACGTCTGATTTCTCAAACACCTTGACGTATCCAAGAGTAATTACTGAACACATTTCTTTGGCGTTTTTTTTTCATCGAGTACAGCGGCCGCGTCACGGCGGCAGACACGATTTTAATTAACAACACCAAACATTCGGAGACTTAGTGAAAAAATGTAGCCTTAACGAGTTTACCAAGCGCCGTGTTTACATAGGCAGGGGAAGATTTCTGTAAAAATTGCAAACTTTCCGACCGAGCTTTTCCTTTAGGTTTATAATTGCAGCACGCTGTTTGACGCCTTTGTCTAGCGCATAGTAGCTCCAGAACAAGTAAGCCGATTTTATTCAACGTAGCATGTAATGGATACAGTACTTTGGAGTATCTCGTGTGAATACTCGTTAGCAATATCAGTTGAAACCTGCTATTAAGTAACAGGTATAATATTGTAGCGGTACTGTAATGATCATGAAAATAGCAGTTCCTTTAATATACTCGCACCAAAAACAATTAGAATAAGTTTTACCATTTATATTGTTGTAGTTCTGAGCGTGAATTGCTCATTCAGTATTAGGGGCGGTATTCAGAGAGACAAATACAAAAAATCCCAACACTTGAATGTTTTTAAAAACACTGTAACGCCTGTAATCTCGAAAGAGGTAAATATCTAGAAGTACACAGCTCTACGCCCACATTTCACGGATAATAATTGGTGCCAATGTTATATGGGAAATGATAGAGTAAATTCATATAACGCAACTAAAATTAAAATACCTCACATAAAAACCAAGAGTATCCATAGCTAATGCCTCCCAAATTCCGAACAATTACAATCTCGCGCAGAAATTTTATTCAGCATCTTTTTATTACATCGGAGGAAAGTAATAAAAGTGGATTAAGGATTCAATAACTCGATCTGATAGAACTGAAGGGAACACCTGCAACGAATTTACGAGCAACCCTTCACCCTGAGGCGGTTCCGTGATGGTACTGCACGGAAAACTTTGACGATCATTTCATGGGCCGATGGTCACAACGAGGTTAGTTTTTCATGGCGACGGTAATGGATATTGCCGCAAAGTTTTTTAACATGTAGGTACTTAGATACTTTCAGAAAACTTAATTAAAATATTGGTCACATTAAAAGCAATACCTATTGTATCTAAAACGAAATCCCACTAATATTATAAATGTGAAAGTTTGTATGGATGGATGTTTGTTACTCAATCACGCCAGTACGGCTGAACGGATCTGGATGAAATTTGGCATAGAGATAGATTATAGTCTGGAATAGCACATAGGCTACTTTTTATCCCGGTAAAATGTATGGTTATCGTGGGATAGATTTGTTTTAATTTTTCATAGAGCAAAGGATCGACATGATTTTTTGCATAGGTAGTGGTAGTTTAGTGGTCAGATAATGACTAGGCTAATTTTTATCCCGAAAAAAATGTACGGTTCCTATGGGATAACATACAGGAACCGTGTTTTTTTAAGATCAACTTTTTAATCGCAGGTAAAACCGCGGGGTGCAGCTAGTAATTCATTATACCAAGAACATAATAAATGCAATGAAATTTCAGGTGCTATTTTATAAACTTTACGTGGTGCTTTCAAGGCGTACGCCCCAGAGGGTAATACGTTGTATTAAGAAAGTGCATGGCAAATAAAATGCACACGTAGTCGGGGCACGAACACCTGACTTAGTGGCTGGTTTGTTTATTACCGCTGTGCAGTACCGGCCGTGTAAATTAAATTAAATTCACATAGTTTTAACTTAAATAACATAAAAAATTACATTCTTTACCATTTGTTTTATAGTAAGTAGCGAAGACAGCTTAGCAAAACATAATATTTTATGAAAATTGAATCATATTCAATGACACACACAGCTTTTATTCTTCTTTTTTTACGAAATGAAATGCGATGAAATAAAATGGATATGAATATGGCCTCACCTACAATTTAGCGGGTATTTTGCCAATGTCAAGTAATTAATAGCAATAACACACTTAATAAATACACATTATAAATAAAAAAATGGATGTGACATGATGATATGAAAATGGCGTATCGACTTATAAACAGCATTTATTATGAAAAATAATTCTTAGGGAAGTTTAAAATGTCATTTAAGCACCTCAAACTGCTTTTCATCCTCCTCTAGCTAGGGGGCCGAGTAACAGTTAAATTATATATGACATGAAATACCAATAAACAAAGCAATCAAATAAAACACCCTACAAATAACCGTTAAATCCGACAAAATCTTTTGCCGTAGCGAAAAGCGTTTAGTTCACCTGCCTCGTCCATTGTTTGGCGGGGGATAAACGAAAAAATAACCACACAGTCCAATCAATCCGGGGAAATAAGAAAAAAATGATTGGATTCACCTCACGTGCCGACGGACGGACAACGAAATATAGGTGGGTGGTTTTTTACGGCCTCACTTGTATGCTGTATTTCGTGTTTGCGACAGTTTTTGCGAATTTGTGTTACTATAATTATTCGTGTAGGGTACCTACGTGATTTCTTATCCAGGAATAATTTTAATTATTGTAAATTTTCGTTTTCAGATGTGAATAGGATGAACTTCATATCCCAAATGTTAATTCAACCGGCTGTAGATGCTATTGACTGTTATTTATTGCGAGCATTATTAGCGCAGTTGGTAGTGACCCTGTTTTCTGTGCTGAGGGTCCCGGGTTTGAATCCTGGTAGGGACAAACATAGGTGGATGAGCACGAATGTTTGTATTCGAGTCATGAGTGTTTAATATCTATATAAGTATTATATACTGAGTACCGCTGTACCCAGAAGCGTTGCTTAGTGTGGGACCGTATATTTGGTCTGTTCATCTTGCGTCATTATCCGTGTATTATATTATTACAACATTCAAAGCGTGCTTATCCATTGTTATTTTAAACAAAAGAACTTTCACAAACTTTAAATCGAAACCGATCAAAGTTCGAAACTCGATCGTAACTCAAAAACCTTGAGATATAATTCTCTGGATCACCAATTACTTAGCCAAGTGCGCAGTTAGCCTAAGCAAACTCGCTGAACTAACACACCGAGTTAGCAATCACGCCCAAAACTTTTCTCCAATGAACGAAAACGTAAAACTTAAAGTTATCAGTTGAATTTTATACCCCAACTATTGGTCAACTCACTTACTTATGGGCCTTCGTCATAATACGCTCAAGACAGACTTAGTAGCTGCTAATAAAATTAATGAATCTCTGGGATATCTTGGACTCAATTCAGAACGAAACGTCCATTCTTGAAGAACTTGGTATCAAACAGCGTCTATCCTCCATAGCCTGCCTGGCTAGCTATACAAGCCTGGATTCTGACTGTCTTCTTTCTTCATACACATATCAGATGTGGAGATTTCTCAAAGTGGACCTCGTAGTGCAGGGAAACGTTGAAGGTCCAAGAGCACGCGACAGATCTGCTATGCGTTGGACCGATCAAGTCAAAGCCATTAGCATCATCAACTATTGATGGTCCCCTTTATGGGAGTACCAGAAGGGTAACAGTGCGTGAAGAATGGCGAAGCGTGCTACTGACCCTTCAGTGAGGACCTAAGGACCACGACCCTCTGCCAAGAGTGAAAGAGAGAGACCACTCCGACGAAGAAGAAAAAAATACCACTATACTCCCGAAAATCGCCTTATAACAGAACAAGAGCTCAATACTTGTAACCTAAGACACTTTTTTGCTTAACCTATGATCACGTTTTTATATTTCTTTAAATTGTTGTTAGTTACTTGATCGGTTTACCTCGTGGTTGGCATAAAGTCAACTTTTATTTGCGGTTACATCCAACTTAGGTGTTTCGCCACTGACCCGGGTGGAAATATCACTCAGAAATAGCAGTGTTTTATTATCCTAGCCGATCGCTTTTGTTAGAGTTACTTGAATAAGGTTCGTTCGTTCCTTGAAAGTTGGGCAAGTTATTGTTGAATATGGAATTTCGCTGGTCGAAATTCAATTACTTGTTTCAGTCAAAGTTACGTGAAAAACATAATATTTCTATGAAGGTTAATTTGCCTTGTTCTCCTTACAGGATGGTAATACAGTAATAGATAAGATTATAGATCTTAATATTGGACTCTAGTACCTATTAGATACTGAAAATATTCTTGGCGTCTGAATTATGAAAGAATGTCAGTGGCCATTTCGGTAGACTCGTCCTTTTAGTATTTTGGGAAACGATTTTTATGTTATTTCTTGTATTCTTTTCTTATATTTACGCGAATACTACACATTATCGCGTTTATTTTATTTTTTTACGTTTTCGACGTTTCAGCTGCTTTACAATAACCATGGTCACGGGAGGACTAAGGTGTTAGACGTCCTAGTGTCATAGTTACAACTGGGGTACCCTCATATTTAGTTGTTGTTTGCGGTCCGATCTACGCAGAAAGTGCTCACAGTGTCTTGAGGTCTTGCAATGGTGCGCTTGACCATGGTTGCTGTAAAGCAGCCGAAACGTCTGGAACGTAAAATACACACGATAAAATTCGCAGAGTTAATTTAGTTCATTGATCGTAAAATTTATCTGTGTTTCATCGAAACTAGAATTCTACACCTTATGATTATTCATTGCATTAATCAGATGTAAGTGGCAAGTTCGGCCGCGAGTTCGGCCGAGCCGGCGGTGTAATAACTTCGCTAGAGCAGGTTTTAATTAAAGTTTTCTCCTTTGAGAGCTGGCACCGGCGACCGGGGGATCACTAGTTTGATCTCGACGTTTTTATCTTTTCAGTTTTCGTAGTAAAATACTTTAATGTTGGTGCACGTTTCCCTTGTAGGTTGTGAAATCAAATATGTTGTTAGTCCAATTATATACTATTTTTATTTGAGTCCACTCCACAAGCGTTTACTCTGTTCGAGAAGCTAACGGGACTATTATTATTAATACTAATAATAATATTTCCAGACAAACACATGAAATATACGGTCCCACACTAAGCAACGCTTGTATTATGGATACCGTATAATGAACTGAGGGCGAACTCAGTATATAATACTTATATAGATATTAAACATCCATATCTCGGATACAAACATTCGTGCTCGTCACACAGAGATTGTCCCTACCAGGATTTGAACCCGGGACCTGCGGCACCGAATGCAGGCTCACTACTAACTGCTTTAATCAGGTCGTTAATGTGATAACTTCGTATAATATTGCTAAAAAGATTTAAGTGCTATGAAAAGTGTATATGAATACACCAACTTATGTTGAATGGGATTTCTAGTTCTTTTTATGAAGACAGATGGACCGACTGGACATCTCTAACAGTTGGTAACATTGGTGTTTACCTGCCGCGGATGGACACGGTGCGGGGGAAATCGGAAACAAATCACATACTCCACAACCCACATGAAAAGGCGCAGCTCGCACGAGATGGAAAAAACGCCGACGCTTTGCACTTAAATTACTTATAATCCTAGGTGTATGTATGTAAGTCAAAGCCAAATTATTTATTTCGTTTGGCCTACGGGGGCACTTGAAAATTGTATTTTTTTTTTCATAGCATTACAACCAGATCGCTACGCGCCCTCAACTGAGAAGATCCGGTAAGAAACTCAGCGGGCTTGTCTTTTTATCAGTATTTTTTGACCTGGCAATAATAACGGATTTATAACAAAATTGAGAAAGTGTGATCAGAATCTCAACTACGTAATTGTTTACTAGTTCATGTCTTAAAGTCATCAAGGCGTGGGGAGTACCCTGTCCCACTTCTAATATCAAAGGTACGGAACCAATAAAACTATGGTGATAAATTGTTTTCAGGAAGCTGCCAGAATCGAAGGACTCTGATATTTGGTAAGCCTCTGAAGGAGACGTGGAGCAAGAGATGTCCTCTAGCTAATGGAAAGATTGAAGTTCTTGGCAAGTATAGAGCAGGCGCTACCACAACCCATTGTGCACGAAGCCTTAAATGAAAATTCCCGTCACGAAGCACGGGGCTGAAGGTGGACGAGGCCAATAAAAATGTATAGAGGGATTTGTGTGAGAATAAACTCCGAATTGCGACCGCGCACACGCCAACAATTAGTGAATTATTACCCCTAAATTTATAGACAGTTATAATGGATTATAATAGCATTATAACGAACTCTTCAGAGGAATATGTGCGTTATGATGTCTTTATAGTCCATTATAACTTTCTATACATTTGAGGATTAGTCTATAGTAGCGCCGCATTGGCCGCTCAGATTTTTTTTTTAGACAAATAATTTTGCAAGTGTTTGGTACAACAGACGGTAAACCTCATATGATACAGGTCAAGCATCTATAATAAAAAAAATACTTAGTTTTGTTGTCGTTCGATCGAGGATGTCACCAAATGATCAGCAACCAAACTATAGCAACTAGACAAATAAGTAAATTTCAGATTTCTCACAAAGCTTCCTTAACTCTACATCATTTATATACAAGTATACGGATGTGGAGGTATGTAAACATATTACGTCTCTCCCCGCGTAAGCGCGTCAGATTAACTCTTAACGTTTTTTGTGTTAGTTCATTACCCGCGGGACAAATCCGCTCACGGATCGAGGGTCCGGCTGCAGGACCCCGGACCCCGGACTTCGGGCAGGTGAAACTGCATCCAATTTAAGGGATTACAAGATTAATCCTCTATACACATTGTTAAGTTATAAGTATAAATTGTATCGGTTCGAAGACAGTTGTTTGAGGCACTGAGTTCTGTGTGTCCTGGGCTCACATTCTGGTACAGTTTTTGTGATGAGCACGAGTATATTTGGGTAACCCCTTTTGTACGGTACCCATAATACAGGCGCTACTTAGTTTGGACCGTATAGTCGGTATGTTCGTCTTGGTCATTGGTATTGTTACGTGCGGGGGTAATCAAATGCCGATTACGTGAAAATTACTTTAATCGCTCTCCACACAGAAGGCAAAAATAGTACACACCAGTACACTAATTAGTCAACACTCAAATCACAATACACCAAATCACTTTGTAACACAGTTGTCCACAGTATTCGCTAGAGTCGCCGGTATAGTCTTCTTAGTTCGCTTCCGAGAGATGTGTTCACAATCGCTTTCAAATAGAAACTGTCTCGTCGCTGGTCCTGCACACTATTTATAATCCGAAAATAGCGAGGGTGGATCTTTCCAGAAAGGTGTCGACAAAAACCCACAAAACAGAAATGTTCCATAAGAAAAATGAACCTTATTTACACGGTAATAAGGAGGGGCTAGAATGTTCTAGTGTACGTAGCTGCATTCGTGAAATCGGTATTATTCTGAGAACTCCCAGTTCCAGGAATTGCATTGTCCTCGCCTTTTATTTACTAATAATTTTAATAAAAATAATACGAGATATATTCTGGAAGCCGGTTGCAACATTGTTGACGATTCTAGATCTTTCTTCACAGATCGATAGGGGACCTTGGACCCAACAATGCGTTTTTGTTTCTAGAAGCTTCGATAACTATTTCTCGAGTTATCGATACCTCTTTTATACGCATCGTAACATTACCCCCCTCTTAGTCATGCTCGTCCCGAGCATTATTCGAGCCATGATATCGCGCTAACCGGTCCACATGGACTACCTTTGGTTTTCCTCTAAGTCCCTTCTTGATGCGGAAGGTAACATCATTGATCCTTGTAATGACGGTGTACGGTCCTTCCCAGCGAGCTTGAAGTTTCGGAGACTTTCCCTTTTTGCGAAGCGGATTATGAAGCCACACTAGTGTTCCTTCCTCAAACCCGTTGGTGTTCGAATTCCGATCGTACCGGGTCTTCATCCTTGTACTAGTTTTAAGATTATTCTCCCGTACTCTTCTGTGTACTTCATCCAGCTGGTTTTGAAGTTCACTCACATAGTCCGTAACAGGCTTAGGACTATCGGGTGGCGTGCCTGTTATTGCATCGACTGGGAGCCTTATTTCTCGACCGAAGTTTACCTTGGCCGGAGTATGTCCCGTACTATCATGTACCGCGGATCGATAGGACATCAGGAACAGGGGAATGTATTGGTCCCAATCTCTTTGATGATCGTCCACGACTTTAGCCAAGTGGTTCTCTAAGGTCTGGTTGAACCTCTCGACCATTCCATCTGACTGCGGGTGCGCTGGAGTCGTACGAGTCTTATTGATTCCCAGCAGTTTGCACATTTCCTGAAATAAGACAGACTCAAAATTCCGCCCTTGGTCTGAGTGAAGCTCCATGGGTACGCCATATCGACAGACCACTTCCTGGACCAGTTTCTTTGCCACAGTTATAGCTTCTTGATTCGGTGTCGCAAAGACTTCGGGCCATTTAGTGAAGTAATCTTGCACTACTATGATGTACTTGTTCCCATCATCTGTCATAGGAAAAGGTCCAGCAACATCAATAGCGATGCGCTCCCATGGCGCTCCAACGTTGTACGTCTTTAACTTTCCCCTGCTTCTTGTCTGCGGGCCTTTCACTGACGCACAAGCAGTGCACTTACGGCACCAATCCTCGACATCTTCCCGACAACGAACCCAGTAGAACCGTTGTCGCACTTTAACCAGGGTCTTCTTGACTCCAAGATGCCCACCAGAAATACCGTCGTGAATGTGCCGCAGAAGAGGGGCCACCTTACTCCGAGGTACTACGACTTGCATGGTTACTTCCTGTTAAGTATGCAAGTGTGTGCGTGCGGGCTGCGTCCCGCGATGTATATTTATTTGTGTGCATAATAAAGCAGTGCATTCCTGACCACGGTGTTTAACGGTTGTCCCCCGCGCTGCTCCCTACGTATTCACATATAAAACAACTGGCGACGACCGAATTCGCGTTTTTTAAGTAATAAACATGTCTTCGGGAGTGACTTACGGCTTGTTATCATCATTCGATCATCTCAGTAACGATTGGAATAGTTTTAAGTCGCGTTTGACTCAATGGTTCATCGCGAACGACATAAACGATGCAACGGACAAAGCCAAGGTCAAGCGGCGGGCAATAATTTTGAGTGCACTCAGCGAGCAAACATTTCAGTTGGCAAACCACTTGGCCCTGCCTAAAAAGGTGGAGGAAGTGGAGTACGACCAGATTCTAGAACTTTTGGATGGCCATTGTACTCCAAAGCGATTCGGTTTTGCGGAAAAATCAACCTTTTACTCGGCTGTGCAGCGGTCAGGCGAAGCCCCCACCCAGTGGGCGGCAAGGATCAGAGGTTTAGCGGCACACTGCGATTTCAAATGTTTGGAAGAGGCTCTGTTGGACAAATTCATCATGGGCATGGCGGCGGGTCCCGAACGCGATAAGTTGTTTGCGCAAGATCAACGGGAATTATCGTTGGCAAAGGCGGTAGATTTAGCGGAAAGCGTCCGCTGCGCGCGTCTCGCCTCCGGACGGGGGGTCGCAGGCGCCGCTGCCGCCGCGGTTGCAGCTGACGACGCGGGAGACGTATTCGCCGTAACCAAAGTGAAGTGCAGTGTATGTGGTTATACCAACCATAAAGCTAATCAGTGTCGTTTTCGAAATTACAAATGTAAAAAGTGTAACCGTAAAGGACACTTACGGAAAATGTGTAATAACGATAACGATAAGGTAAATTACGTGGAGGACGTGGATGGAGGTGACGATGGTAAGAATGTTTACGTTATTCGTTGTGACAAAGTGAAGCCGATGACCGAGCGTGTTTGTGTCGGTGGGGTAATTTTAGACTTTCAAGTGGATAGCGGTTCAGCAGTTAGCCTAATGTCGAAGGGTACTTACGATAACCATTTTAGTAAAATACCATTATCACCCACTGAGTTAAAGTTGAGGAGTTACACGGGCGATAATATTATGACTTACGGGGTGCTAAGTACATCTATTTCATATATCGGTGAAACGAAAGCTATAGATTTAATTGTTGTTAAAAATAGCAGTATTTCGTTGTTAGGTCGGGATTTCATCCACCTTTTTAAACTGCACCTGGCAAAAAGTTCAACTGAAGTCAACGCAGTCTGTTTAGAGAACAGTTCAATAATTACCGATTTAGTTGCAAAATTTCCAAGTGTATTTTCCGGTAAGCTAGGTACGTTTAATAAATTTTCCGTGGAGTTAAGGGTCAAGTCGGATTCTAAGCCAATTTTTTTTAAAGCCAGGCCTGTACCTTTCGCCTTGCGGGAGAAAATCGACAAAGAATTGGACCGCTTAGTTCAGTTAGGTATTTTAAGTCCTGTCGAACATTCCGAGTATGCTTCCCCAGTGGTGCCAGTATTAAAAAAGGATGGTGGCCTGAGGCTATGTGCTGATTATTCGGTAACGATAAATAAGCAGTTGATTATCGACAAATACCCCTTGCCAACGGTTGATGAACTGTTCTCAAAGCTAAACGGAGGAGAACAATTTAGTAAAATTGACTTATCCATGGCCTATAATCAGTTTCGTTTAGGTGAGGAGTCACAGGCCCTCACTACTATTAATACACACCGCGGCCTATTTAAATTCACAAGACTGGTCTTTGGTTTATCGTCAGCGCCGGCGATTTTTCAACGTTCCATGGAGTGCGTGTTGATGGGCCTGGAAGGCGTTGTCATATTCTTGGACGACGTGTTGATCACAGGACGTGATCGAGACCAGCACAGGGAGCGATTGACAGCAGTATTGCAGAGGTTAAAAGACTCCGGATTAACCGTTCAAGTTAGCAAGTGCGAGTTTTATAAAGACGAGATAAGTTATTTAGGGCACGTAATAAATAAGCATGGCATCAGTAAGTCACCTGATAAAGTAAAGGCTGTCTTAGGCGCGCCAAAGCCTCAAAACGTTTCGCAATTACAGTCATTCTTGGGCTTAACTAATTATTACCGTAATTTTTTACCAAATGCATCGTCAGTGTTAAGCCCATTGTATAGCTTATTGCATAAAAATGTAAAATGGGAATGGACAAAGGATCATGACGACGCATTTGATAAAATAAAAAACATTATGGCATCTAACAATGTTTTGACACATTTCGACTCGGACGCAAAATTAATTTTGACAGTGGATGCTTCACCCACGGGACTAGGAGCGATTTTATCGCAGATAGGTAGTGATGGATGCGAGAGACCAGTATCTTATGCGTCACGCGTTTTGTCAGTTGCTGAAAAAAAATACGCTCAAATACAAAGAGAAGCGACGGCTATTGTTTTCGGGGTAAGGCGATTCCACCAATACCTCTATGGTCGTTCGTCACCGTTCGTGTTACGCTCTGATCATAAACCACTACTGACTATTTTCGGCACCCACCGCGGGATTCCTGAGGTGTCCGCGAACAGGCTCCAGAGATACGCTATATTCTTATCAGCTTATAATTATACAATAGAATACATACGTAGTAAAGATAACAGTGCAGATTATTTTTCGCGAGCTTCGGTATCAGCGGGCATGCCGGGCGTCGTCGAGGGTCGGGGCGGACTGCAGAGCGGGGAGGGCAGTGAAGTCGACCGGGCGGCCTACGTCAACTTTGTGATACAAGGCGACATGCCCGTGACGCCAAATCAGCTGCGATGCGAGACCGATCGGGACCCGATTCTAACCATAGTCAAACGTTACGTAATTAATGGGTGGCCTAGGAAAGTGGTAGATCCAAATTTCAAACCCTACCACTGTTGCCGGTTACAGTTGTCACTGGAAAACGGTTACTTAATGCGCGGACATAAAGTAGTCATTCCGAATGTTTTAAGGGAGACTATGTGTAACGAGTTACACAGCTCGCACTTCGGAATAGTTAAAATGAAGGCAGAGGCGCGCAAATATTTTTGGTTCCCCGGCATCGATGCGGCGCTCGAGCGGCTAGCAGCGGGGTGCGGGGTGTGCGCAGCGCTGCGGCCCGCGCCGCCGCGCGCGCCACTCGCCCCGTGGCCGCACCCGCCCCACCCGTTCTATCGTATACATCTGGATTTTTTAGGTCCGTTAAATAATCAAATGTTTTTAATAATAGTAGACGCTTACAGTAAGTGGGTAGAATGTTACGCAATGTCAGCTTCATACGGTTCCAAAGCGGTGATTACCAAGTTATGTGATTTTATGGCTAAGGTTGGAGTTCCTCATACTTTAGTGAGTGATAATGGTACATCTTTCACTTCCACGGAATTTCAGGGTTTTTGTAAACTAAACGGAATCAGGCACGTTTTTTCACCAGCATACCATCCGGCAAGTAATGGCCAGGCCGAAAGTATGGTAAAAGTGGTGAAAAAAGGTTTAAAAGCTATTATCTTAGATAACGTGAACAGAAAGCCGATACAAGAACAAATATCGAAATTTTTATTTGACTATAGGAATTCTAGAAATGCCACCACGGAACAAACACCTGCAGAAATAGTTTACGGTAGGCCTTTGCGCTCCAGGTTAGACCTGTTGATGCATACAACCTCTCCTCAATCCACAAACCTCTCACGTATTGTAAAGCGTAATCAGTGCTTACAGGCTAGACGTTACAAAGGACGAAACAGGTCGTACCTGAAAATTAACGATAGCGTATGGACATTGAAAAACGTTATTAACAAAAAATACAACTGGATCGAGGGGGTAATTAAAAGACGCTTGGGCACAGTGCTATATTTAGTGTTTATTCCAAGTTTGAAGTTGGAAGTGACGAGACACATTAATCAAATAAGGCCGAGGATCAGTGCAGAAGGCATACACAGAAGTAATACCAGCTGGGACGCGAACGCTATCCCAGATCTTCAACGACACGATGACTCTTTAAACGAGGTTAACTGTGATGAGGAAGACTGGATGAGCGGGACATTGACACCAACACCTACTCTCAGAGAGGAGGAAGAAGAGGAGGATTTCATGACTCCGACAGCAGGCCCCACTAATCCTCGACGGCGCGAGATGACCCCGTCTTGGGACGGACCTTCTGCTGATGAGTCACTGAGTACTGGTCCAAATGGCACCCCCTGATTTGTGTTTGATTATTTGTTAATTAGGTTAAGAGATACCTAGATAGGTTCTGGGGTAATTGTTTTATTTTCTTAGCTATAAGGGGGAGGGACTGTTAAGTATGCAAGTGTGTGCGTGCGGGCTGCGTCCCGCGATGTATATTTATTTGTGTGCATAATAAAGCAGTGCATTCCTGACCACGGTGTTTAACGGTTGTCCCCCGCGCTGCTCCCTACGTATTCACATATAAAACACTTCCTTTCCATCGTTGGATTCCCATTTTCTACATAGTACACTGTTTTCCAGAGTCAAGCTGTCCCACTGAGCCCAATAACTTTTGGTGGTCGAACTGTGAGCAGACACATCACACCATTGGGGTTTGTTCCCAAGACGTTTCCAGTCCAGTATAGGTCGAAGGTCATCGTCCTCTTCTTGGGTCTTCTTCATGCTGATTCCAGTCCATTCATCGTCAAGTTCGGGAGTCCTAATGACTTTGATCTCTTCCTGCACTTCATTGTTCTGACAGTGCTTGCAGTCGTCCGTCATTGTGACTTTCGGAACCTTATCCCTACTAACCCGCACTTGCCTTACGGTTCTGACGACGTTTTGTTTCTCAAACCAATCTCGTTCCGTTTGGGTCGCAACTTCCACGGCCCTCCGTTTTCTAGGACATTCCAACTGAATGTGCCCCTTTCTTCCACACACATAGCATGTTGGCTCAAACTGAAGCTTCCTTTTTCTTTTCGAACATTCCGGCCGAACATGCCCTTTGTCTCCACACTCATAACATGTGGGGACAAACCGAGACTTTTTCTCTTCTGGTATTATCGCTCTAACTTTGTGTAGCCTCGTGTCTTGTTGCACAGCTTCCACCTCAAGAGCATGAGCAAGTGCGTTCTTCAAGGACTGGTGATGTCCCAATTTTACAGCGCCTCGAACTTCTGAGTTTCTTATTCCATCGACAAATGCCTGTAGCAGGTTCACTTCGATCACTTCTGGTGCCGATGAATAAGCCCGACGAACCAGCCTTTCAATTTCCTGGGCCCACTGCTGGAGGCTTTCACCAGCCTTCTGTGATCGCTCACGGAGTTGCACTCGGTACACATGTTCCAGGTGCTTATCACTGTAGCGCGTGTCTAATGCTTCCATTAGTGTCTCCAGAGTCCTTCTTTCAAGCGGCAGGTTTTCCAGAATTGTTAAAGCATCCCCACGTAGAGCAAGTGTAAGAGCTATAAAAGATTGCTCATTGCTCCAGCCATTACCACTTGCAAGTACCTCGAACTGGTACTTGAACGCTGACCACGACGAAGTCCCATCAAAACGTGGTAAATCATGTTTTACAGATGATGGTGAAGCCACTGCAACAGATCCATGTGTTCTTAGCTTCATCACCTCCTTATTAAGAGTTTCCCAGCGGTCTTCCATAGCCTCATTCTTGAGAGTTACTTTTTGTAAGCGCTCTTCAAGGTTCCCTGTCTTCATGGTAACTTCTTTATCAAGCACTTGTACGCGGTCCTTTAAGGTATTAACTTCTTCTCCGAGAGCTGTGATACCTACGCTGATTTTTTCTAGGACAGCTTCTTGGCTGGCCTGCACCACTTCCTTAATCTCCCGCTGCGTAGCCTCTTGGTTAGCCTGGAGCATTTTCTGATTGGCCTCTTGATTGGCCCGCATCATTTCTTGCATAGAAGCCATTTTTTGATTGGCCTCTTGATTGGCCTGCATCAATTGTTTGAGTTCCTGCCGACTGGCTTCTTGGTTGGCCCTCATCATTTCTTGCATAGAGGCCAGCAGTGCTGACATGTTTATGTCTGGTGAGCTAACCCCTGGTGCTGCCACAGTTCCAGCTGGTACCTCAGCATCAGCCCGAGGCTCTTCCTCTTCACGGCTACGATGACGTGCAGCATCCATCTCCACTTGCCGTCTGGTTCGTGGGGTACGTCCTTCGTCTTCACGTGGTAGTAACGGCATTCCGCTTCTGACACCAATTGTTACGTGCGGGGGTAATCAAATGCCGATTACGTGAAAATTACTTTAATCGCTCTCCACACAGAAGGCAAAAATAGTACACACCAGTACACTAATTAGTCAACACTCAAATCACAATACACCAAATCACTTTGTAACACAGTTGTCCACAGTATTCGCTAGAGTCGCCGGTATAGTCTTCTTAGTTCGCTTCCGAGAGATGTGTTCACAATCGCTTTCAAATAGAAACTGTCTCGTCGCTGGTCCTGCACACTATTTATAATCCGAAAATAGCGAGGGTGGATCTTTCCAGAAAGGTGTCGACAAAAACCCACAAAACAGAAATGTTCCATAAGAAAAATGAACCTTATTTACACGGTAATAAGGAGGGGCTAGAATGTTCTAGTGTACGTAGCTGCATTCGTGAAATCGGTATTATTCTGAGAACTCCCAGTTCCAGGAATTGCATTGTCCTCGCCTTTTATTTACTAATAATTTTAATAAAAATAATACGAGATATATTCTGGAAGCCGGTTGCAACATTGTTGACGATTCTAGATCTTTCTTCACAGATCGATAGGGGACCTTGGACCCAACAATGCGTTTTTGTTTCTAGAAGCTTCGATAACTATTTCTCGAGTTATCGATACCTCTTTTATACGCATCGTAACAGTATTTAAGTATTTCAAGTGTTGTCAAAATGCTGGTGTTATATTTTCGTTTTCTTTTCAGCACTGGGTTGTATATGATTTATTAAAGGCAACTTGCGTAACGATGACGTCAGAGTCATTTGGTTTGGATGACAGATAAACATACACATTATGATGAAGAAACTGGTAAAGTGTTTATTCTATAGATGAAGTCGGCTCCCATATATAGGGTTGGCGATCAGGGGACAGATGTTGGCTTCTCGAACAACGACTTTGGCCCAACAGCCGTCAATAATACCTATTCAGGATACAGGGTCTACAGTTGTTCCCAAACAAAGGCACTAGATTTACTGTCTTATCGAGATAGATGCCTGCATGTCTCGGCAGTGCTTCGTAACTATAAGCGGGAGATTTCTTCCCAAAACGTAATAATTTCATCTAACCATAACCAAGTAATCACAAACCGAGCTTATGATAAATCTACCAAGATATCAATCCGTCTCACTGTCAAATTCAAGGAGCCATTCTTGTCATAGCCAATATAAAATACGTCTCACACAAACCCTACCCACTTCTAATAAAGTTCAAAATGTATTGATTCATCGATATTGTCGGCTGTTATGAGATGTCGATACAATCGTCCATGAATGAAGGTGAATCAATCAATGTCGGGCACCTCGATGCCTCATCCTGGATCCCTAATAATCCCCCCTACCTATGGAGGAGGTATCGTTATGTGCGATTAAAGGTATGATCAATGGAACTTTTTATGGTAACGCCTATTCATTTTATTATGGCAATGGTTGGTATTGTTTTAATGGTATTATAATTTGGGTAGGGACAGCTTAAAGCTTAATCAAATGTAATCATGTCTTATATAAATTATTATGTAAAAAATTACATTATACACAACACGTTATATACGTTGCGTATGTCTACTTAATCTTCGAAATTGGAAATTGTTATACTCAATGAATGAATGAATGACTGAAGGATAAAACCCCCATCGAAAAAAAAGTTTTATATTTGCTGTCTGCTGAAGAATTACCGACTAGTCTTAAGTAGTGAAATGAAAACAAGTACCTACTTAATACCTACCAAGTCAACACAAGCTGGTATTAGCTTAAGTAACAAAAACTATTGTAATGGACTTGATTCGGTTCGTGGCTTGCGCCCGAGGAGCGCTCAGGAGAGCTCGGACGTCTATACCCAATATAAATGTAAATGTAACTTGAGGTACACCGCTGCCCAACTTGACAAAGATTCGATAAATGTACAGGGAGGGCATGTATAAAATATAGGCTATATCCTCCATATCTTTATTGAATTTAAATTATAAACATGGTTTGTATCTTGCCTTTAACCCCTGTTTTTTAACCGACTTCAAAAAAAAGGAGGAGGTTCTCAATTCGGTTGTATTATTATTATTATTTTTTTTTTTTATGTTTGTTACCTCAGATCTCCGTCATTTATGGACCGATTTGGAAAATTATTTTTATATATGAAAGGATTTGCTTACAGATTGGTCCCATTCTTTTCAAAAAATTGTTCTGATCATGGGATCCATGAGGATTTGAGAGGACTCCTCAAATTTTATAGGCAAACCTATAGCAATTTTGGTATTTTCATCAAGAAGTCAAGCATTTGCATTCAGAAAGTATCATTTGTTGAAGTGAAAGTGATGAAGAAGACCACAAATGGCCACCGGAACTTGTCAGTGATACGTATTTCACGGGTTGCGCCAAGATAATCTCGATTATGATCGTTAAGCGACTATGACAAAGCAAATTTAAAGAAATGGTTCTGATGAATATGGTACCATCGAACTGATGATAAACCCAGGAGGAACCGGAACATTGTAATAAACCAATGAATCCAAGCCGTGTTTGGGCTTATTGAAATTGTTATGGGATGCACTTTGGCTATAAATACATCTTTTTCGTGGATGTTCCGATTTGGATTATTCTTTTTTTTACAGAATAAGGTATACCCTTTCAAAATTCAGCGAGATTGATTCAATGGTTTTTGTTTTATATCTTGATTTCTTTGAATCTATATTTATCTCGCGATGATGTTGTATTTGGTATACCTATTATCCAGTAAAATTATTGATATAAAAATCTTTTTAGTGACAAAGAATAGTAAATATATCCACTAAAAAGAGTAAAATAAAAACTTTTTAACAAAATAAAAACCGTCTTCAAAAAACTAAAAAGCCAAAAATAATCTAATCTTGAAATCTACCTTGTTTAACTAAAACTAATATTTAACTAATCTGAAGTCGGTGCCAAATAAACAACCGACGAAGAATAGCAAAAGCCTACTCCAGTGACGAGAGCGCGGACCAATTTGTAGGTATAGTCTTTGGCGCAGACCGGCAATACTCGACTCAGTAGTTTTTTGGCACCGACTTCAGATTAGTTAAATATTAGTTTTAGTTAAACAAGGTAGATTTCAAGATTAGATTATTTTTGGCTTTTTAGTTTTTTGAAGACGGTTTTTATTTTGTTAAAAAGTTTTTTATATGGTAAAAGAATAGTTATAACGTTGGATTCAATCTGTTAATAAGATGCAGACAGATCATCATACGTTTTATTTGACAACATCGTGTTACAAAAATATTAAAAGTTGATATCCACGATTCGTGGTTAGACTTGGTAGCAAACGTTACATGTGTCTCAAAGACAAGTTAGATTGGTAGGATAGAGTTATTTTTGTCTAATGGTCTGGGAGATCCAAGATTCTGGTACTGGGTATTGATTTAAAAGAAAGCGAGAAATACAAAAATGTATTCCGTACAAAAATTACACACTGTTACAGTGACCTACGGTTGCACTAAATAAATGTCTAGTTTAGCGTTTGCATTGCTCTGTTTTGTAGAAATTGTACGTAAGAAAATAGGCATTAAAAGGCGCTCCCGATTGTCCTCTCGTCTAAGCGTGCTCCTTGACTGCTCTATGGGTACATATCGAAGTGGTGCGTTCCGAATCACAAGAGGCTCTCATGCATAAAGAAACCGCCGCAATG